>CM053589.1:51333413-51365343 GCA_028646515.1 Pseudochirops corinnae | reverse complement strand
ATAATTAAATAATTATATGTATATATTTATACAATAATATGTATAATATGTATAAAGATCTAAATAGACAATATAAGATCTGAAATCCATTCCATTCCAAACTCACTATTCATTAATTAGATAAACATTATTTACAGAACTATATTATGTAGCACATAGTGATGAGGAAGATACAACATTTAGATAAAACATGGTTCGTGATGTCTTTTAACTTCTAGTTTAATATAGCTCACTAGCAGAGTAGATTGATGCTAGACCTGAAGTCAATAATACTCATCTTCCTGAATTCAAATCTGGTCTCAGATACTTAATAGTTGTGTGATTCTTGGCCAGTCATTTACCCTGTTTACCTCAGTTCCTCATCTGTAAAATGAACTGGAGAAAGACATGACAAACCACTCCAGTGCCTTTACCAACAAAACTCAAATGGGGTCATGAAGAGTTGGAAACAACTGAGCAACATCAAACACGCTACCAGTGGGTTGTGTTGCTTAGGTAACCCTCCTCTGTTCAGCCAGAACCAGATATAAATGTAATTGGGAATTAGTTAACAAAATAAATACAAATAGAGTAGAACATAGATAATGTTAATATATGGTTTTCCGAGTCTATATGCAGCCTGTAGGAATCTTCATGTGTGGTTTAGTGGCCCCTGTTTCTATTTGAGTTTGACCCTATTGGTTTAGTAGATGTGCTATCACAGCCAACTGAAATACCTTTTGGTGATTTGATATTGGTTTTTTTATTGTTCTGTCTTATTATTTCATGAGAGGCACACTGAGTTTACTCAAAAGGAGATCTTTCATTTCCAATTTATTCACATCATCTGAAAGTTATTACTTCCCATGGTCAATTGTTATACTTTCTTTGGCAGGGATTTAGTTGTCAAATATTAAGGAATTAGAAATATAATTTTCGTGGAGGTCTCAATGACCTTATTCTTACAAATATAAAGATAGATTCTGACTCATCATGTTTTTAGGTGAATGTTAAAGCTAGGGAAGGAAGTTTAAAAAAATTTTAAAGTCATTTTATCTTAGTGGCACCGAATGATGGGGGCTAAAATGGCAAAAGAGAATGGAGCAAAGGAATTGTAGAGGACCACAGGCCAGTGGGATTCTTACCCTGATGGCTGAATAAGCCCTCTCAGCGAAGAGCCTGCTGTCGGACCTGGATCGGTTCCCCATCCCCCAGGAAAGAGCATTATGTCCTCACGATAAGCGTGATATACACCCCTGGCCTGGGAACAAGAAAGCACGCAGTATTCTCAGGAGAAAACAATTAGGAAGAAGATTTATGGCTTCATAAAAGCTTATGCTTGAGATGATAAAGTTGGCTCTGTTTTCTATCACTCTCAGAGTCTTGTCTCTTTTGTGTATTCTCTCAGCCTCTGAGTAAGCAACTCTATTCTGCTCTGCTGCTGGATGGCAGGGCTCCTCACAGGGATACCTTTACTTCACTCTTTGGATTTCCATTGTTCCTCAGGTCCTACCTCTTCTTCTCTTTTAGTGCCTCTCTCCCCTTTTCAGATGAAGTATCTGCTCAGTTAAAGATGGACAGTAAAAATATAACCGACTTTTCTGGCATGTGATAATTTGTATCACAAGAAGGCAACTTGGAGATAATGTAGTTCCATTCATACAAGAACAGGAATTCCTTATCCAATATCATTGGAAACACCATTTTGTGTGTGTGTGTGTGTGTGTGTGTGTGTGTGTGTGTGTGTGTGTATACTTGCATGTAAAAACTACTGATAAAGGGGGAAGTTATTTTCTCTTGAGGCTACACATTCTGTGTTGGGATATCTGGTTATTGGGAGGCATTTCTTTAACATTAAACTAATTTAATCTCTTTACAACTACTAGTAACTGAATCTAATGCTGCACCTGGAGTCATGAAGAGCTGAGTTCAAATACAACCTCAGATACTTACCAATAATGTGACTTTGGATAAGTACCTTAACCTACCTCAGTTTCCTTATCTATAAAATGGGGATAATAGAAAGACCAACTTCTCAGAGTTGTTGTGAGCATAAAAAAGACAATATTTATTACGTATATCACAAACCTTAAAGAACTATGTATAATTATTATTATTGCTGTTATTGTTATTATTACAGGGCAGCTAAGTGGCATAATGGATAAAGTGCTAGGAATATCTGAGTTAAAATCTTGCTTTAGACTCTTACTAGCTGCTTGATCCTGGGTAAGTCACTTAACCCTGTTTGCCTCAGTTTTTTCATACGTAAAATGGGCTGGAGAAGAAAATACCAAACCAGTATTTCTTCCAAGAAAACCCCAAATGGGGAGATGAAGAGATAGACATGATTGAAATGATTGAACATCCAAATTATTACTACTACCCCAATCATTCCTAAATTCTGCTGCCGAATCTCTTTACAACACAAAAGCTTGTCAGATGGATGGCACTTACTGGGAAGAACATTAAAGATTGATTAATCACTTGAGATTCGTAGTCTGGAGAAGACTGGAGCTATCTTCAAGTCTTTGAGAGGATTTCACTTAGAAGATGAATTTGATTTGTTCCACTTTTGCCAAGATGGTAGAATTGAAAACAACAGGAAGAAGTTACAAAGAGGCAGATTTCAGTTAAGCTATCTCAAAGTGGCATGCTGTCTGGGAGAATAGTGAATTCACCCCAATCAGAAGTCTTCAGAGAAAGGTTTCATGACTGCTTATAAAATACATCTCAGAGAAGATTCTTCTTCAGGTACGGGTTGGATCAAATGATCATTGAAGTCATTACCAACTAGAATGTTAGCCTTGGAAACACAGGAACTTATTTGCAATTCCAGATTGGTCAAATATTAATTGGGTGGCTATGGGCAAGTCACTTAACTCCTATGTAGGCCTCAGTTTATCCATGCGTAAAATGAAGGCATTGCACTACATGATCTCTAAGATAATTTTATCTCTAAATCTATGATCCTATGATAACTTTATCTTATAATAATACTAATACACTTTTATATCACTTTTGAAGTTTATAAATCATATGTTCAACCACCCTGGGAAATAGAATTTTTTTAAAAATTAGTCTTTGTAGTTATTTCTTTTCTATTCAAATGACTTGGCTGATACAAATGCAGGGAATGGAGTACTTGGTATAGTTGAGGGAACTTGAAAAAAATAAATGGTGAAATGGGTTAAACCCTTTGTTTAATCTATAAAGTCAGCAATCATAAAGAACGTCAACCAGGACACGTGAAAGAAGGGATGCCTAACTTGTTATTTAGTGACCTGTTTTTCTTCTTTCTATACTTCCATGTCTAGGTTGTTTGTTTTTAGAAGGAAAAAGTGAATATTAACCCACTTTTAGCTGTATGTGGAATGCTAATAATTTTTACATGAATAGTATTAAAACCTGTCTATATTTATAAAATATTTTTATGAGTGTAACATACTTTATATTTCCTCATTGTTTTGTATAATAACAACTATCAAGCCAGCACTACATATATTATTAATATACCTATTTTGCAGATGAGAAAAGTGAGTTTCAGACCAACTTTTGTGAGTCTGACTAGTCTTAGTTATGTAGCCAGTAAGTGGGAGAAATAAACACAAGGCTAAATCTTCTGAACCCCAAGTCCTCCATTCCACTGAAAGGCATGATGATACAGTTAAAATAGTCTTGGCTTTAGAGTCAGAAATCCTGGGTTCAAATTCTTACTACATCACTCAACCTCAGAATAAGTATAACCTGTGTAACCTTAGCAAAATTTTATTTTTCAGTCTTTTGGCTTTAGTTTTCTCATTTGTAACATAAAAGGGTAAAATTAGGTAGTTTCTAAGGTTGCTTTGAATCTAAGTAATAATTAAATAAATAATGAATTTTCCATTCAATTAGCCAACATGCATTTATAAAGCACCAACTGGGAGCCAGGCATGGTATGTAATGTTGCTGATAGAAAAACAAGTCAAATACTACCTACTCTTAAGAAATTTATGTTCTCTCAGATGAAATGATATGTAAGCTAGATATAAGGTAATTTTTTTGTTTGTTTTCAGGGGAAGACATTAGCAACTAGGTGGATCAGGAAATATGTCTTATAAAAGGCTGAACTTTAAATAGAATCAATGCAACCAATATTAGAAGGAAAGCAGAAAGCTAGGAAACAGTTTTTGTAACAAGTGTCTCTGATAAAGGTGCCATTTCTCAGATACATAGAGAATTGATGCAAATTTATAAAAATATAAGTCATTCCCCAATTGGTAAATTGATATGAATAGGCAGTTTTCAGATAAAGAAATCAAAGCAATCTATAGTCATATGAAAAAAAATGCTCTAAATCACTATTGATTAGAGAAATGAGAATTAAAACAACTCTGAAGTACCACTTCACACTTACCACATTGGCTTAAATGATAGAAAGGGAAAATAATATTGGAGAGAATGTGGAAAAATCGGAATACTAAGCACTAATGCATTGTAGATGGATTTATGAACCAATCCAACCATTCTGGAGAGCAGCTTGTAACTGTCCAGAATGCTATAAAATTGGGCTTTCTCTTTGATCCAGCAATATTACTACTAGGTTTATGTTATCCCAAAGAGATTTTTTTTTTAAATAAGGGAAGGGATCTATTTGTACAAAAATATTCATAGCAGTTCTTATTGTGATGGCAAAGAAATTGAGGGGATGCCCATCAGTTGAGGAATGACTAAACAAGTTGTAGTATATGAATGTGGAATATCCTTGTGCTATAAGAAATGACAAGCAGAATAATTTCAGAAAAACCTGGAAAGACTTATATGAACTGATAAAAAGTGATGCGAACAGAACCAGGAGAACATTGTACATAGTAACAACAATTTTGTATGATGAAAAACTGTGAATTACTTGGCTATTCTCAGCAATACAGTGATCCAAGACAATTTCTCATGATGAACAATGCCATCCATCTCCAGAGAAGAACTGATGGTATTTGAATATAGACCAACGCAAACTATTTTTCACTTTCTGTGGTTTTTTCAAGTTTTTTTTAACCCCTTTTGTCTTCTTTCACAACATGACTAGTATGATAATATGTTTTGCTTGATTGCACATGTATAAGCTACAACAAATTGCTTATTGTCACTGGGAGTGAGGATGTGAGGAAAGGAAAAAATTCACAACTCAAAAATTTATTAAAGTGACTGTTAAAACTTGTTTTTACATGTAACTGAGGAAAAATAAAATATTATTTTAAAAAAATGCTGTGCTTGACCTATAGCTTGAAGGAACCAAGGGATTCTAAGAGAAAGTAAATTAGCAAATTATTTGTTAATCTCCCAAATTAGCAGTGACCTCTTAATCATCGAATCTAATGGGTTTTTCTCACTTTTCCTCCTTCTTGACTTCGCTGTAGCTTTTGATATTATTAATGAACTACATGATACTCTCTTTTTTCACAGTTCTCCTCATACTTGTCTTACTGTTCCTTATCTGTGTCCTTTGTTGCATCTTCATTCAGTTCATATTCACTGTTGTCCCCAAAGGCTCTTTCCAGAATCTTTTTCTCTTTTTCTTTTATGCTATTTTGCTTGGTGATTTCATCAGCTTCTATGAATCCAACTATCATGTCTATTCTGATGATTCTTAAATTTGCTTGTCTAGTCCTAACCTCTCTGCTGACCTCTAGTCTTGCATTCTCAATTGTCTGTTAGATGTATTGAACTGGATGTCACCTAAATAACTTAAATTCAACATGTCTGAAACAGAACTTATTATTCCCCTTTACCTTTCCCCCAATCTCTTCCCTTTTTCTTAACTTTCCTAATCCTGCAAAGGGTACCATCATCTTCCCAGACTCAGCCTTGGTCTCATCATTATCTCCTCATTTTCTCTAATCCACTTCCCCCCCCCCCACACACACACATCCAGTTCCCAAATCTTATCTTATCCATCTAACATCTCTCTCTCTCTCTCTCTCTCTCTCTCTCTCTCTCTCTCTCTGTCTCTCTCTCTCATTTCACACACACACACACACACACACACACAGAATAACCACCTTAATGCAGGTTTTCTTCACTTTATGCCTTGACTATTAACTATAGCTTACTATAACTATATTATTTTTTAGATATTTTATTCTATATCTTAAAACTTTGGTCTCCATGCCTCAACACTTGTCTGTCTTCCTCTCATCTGTACAGTTGATCTTCCTAAAGTGCTAGTCTGCTCATTTTATCCTACCATGCCTCAAATGGAGTCAACATCAGTTGTTCCTTATTGCCTCTAGAATCAAAGATAAAATCATCCACTTGATTTTTAAAGTCTATTATAACCTGATCCTTTCCTAGGTTTTCAGTCTTCTTCAACCTTATTCCTCTCCATGTACTTCACGATCCACTGATACTGGCCTCCTTGCTGTTCCTCCCTGTTATTCCTCTGACTCCAAGCATTTTCACTGTTTACTTCCCATACTTTTAATGCTCCTCCTCTGTATTTCTACCTGCTGACTTCTCTGCTTTCTTAAAGTCCTAGCTGAAAGCCCACTTTCTATAGGAAGTCTTTTTCTATATTATCCTATTTAAGGGCTTCACTATGAGTTTACCTCCAATTTACCCTCCTAGGTGGTATAGTACAGTGTTATCAAACTCAAATAGAAAAAGTGGTCACTGATTCATATGTACAGATTCCAATCCTGGCTCACCCTTTGATTAATCTTGCCTTTCTTTGTGAGGAAAACTCCAGGGCCCCTTCCTTGACCTGTTTCTTGTTAAGAATATCTATGCATACTTCTCAGTTCCTCTCTGTGCACCTATGTAAGTTTGCTGCTGTATGCCTCCTTTTTTTTTTCTCGAGCATCTCTGATTAATTGGTCCTTCTATGGGCCTCTGGTTGCTGTGCATGCCTCTGTTGTTGTTGTTGTTGTTTGTTTTGTTTTATTCTGCATGTCTCAATAGCCCTTTGTGCCTCAAGTCAACTGTGTAAAATTAGATTTGTGATCTTTGTTGTGAGTTAGCTTTCAGATTGGAGGTGTCTTGTCATTTTGTTTGTGTTTACATCTTTGTAAAATGTTAAATGCCTGGGTTGTTAGCTAGATTCTGTTAACCTTAAAATATTTAAAATGCAGCCAGCAAGAAAAAACTTCTAAGGGCTGTATCCAGAGAATTTAGAGCACTGGGAAAGATTAATGAAATTTCATAGATAAAAAAGTTGCCGCAGTAAACAGAACTAATTCCCACTTTAAACTTTCCATGGGAGATTAGGTTAAAAGAAAAGAAAAAACAACAATGACATAAAACACCTTTTTTTCTGTCATTTAAACAGTTGGCCAAGTTGGAATTACAAAAATAGAGTTAGATAATCAAAACTGTAGAATCACTAAAAGGATCTTAGCAGATTTGGGAGGTTTGGAAGTTAATCATTTAGGAATTTGGCAGTTAGTTATTTTAAGATTGCAGGAAAAAAACTTCTGAGACTTGGGATAATTTCAGGAACTCCCTCCCTTCTGAAATATCTTATTAAGTTTTGAGGTACCACTTTGTAGAATTTGTTTTAAAAAAAGGATTAAATCTTATAAAAGTAATTGGTAAGATTAATAGCTTCATTGTTCTAGGGCAGTGAAGGAAAGCTAGCTTAGCAGTAATCCCAGATTAAAGAGAGTGAAAAAAAAAATAGGTTAACAGTTTTCACCTCATAGGAACCTCTTGTTAACCCTTTCTTGACATTTCAGTTTTTATCCTATTTTGTTGATAATCTTCACCTACCCATCTCTGAACAATTTAGCTGATTGTTTGTGATTGGCAACATTCTGACAATGGGCTCCTCCTTGAAAACACAGCTAGCAGAAGAGGATGAAACTAGTCCCCAAGCCACTTCTGCACCATTAGGAAAGGAAAGTATGGTTCCTTTAATCAACAAGAGATACAGACTAAGAGTTTATTTTTATTGTAAAAAATCTCATCACTGGAGAACACAAGGTAGAATGGAGGCTAAAGTAGATATTAAAAAAGGGACCCAGAAAGTATTGAGGAACTCTCTCCACAGCTCCAGTCACTCAGCATGACATGGCTCTGGGCAGAGATGACAAAGGGAGGGGTGGCACAAAGATAAGAACATTCAACAAATCCCTTTGCCTTCCCCATTCCCTTGTCTCAGAGTCATGAGAGTATCTTAGTTGTGGGGATTGCTAACAGGACCATTACAGTCCATGTCTCTCTGCTAACTTCTCTAATCTCAGATCATTATAAGAAAAGGAAATATTGGAGAATTGTAAGGAAACTTGAATTAAGTTCTACCTCACTTGGTGGAAGGGGAGGCAGCACCTGCAGCTAGGCCCCACACTGCCAGTGGTCCCAAATGTCCTGTGCCCCTTGACCTTTGATACACTGTGACTACATTATTGGCTATTAGATCTTACTCATATCTGGAATCAAACAGAGCTAAGGGAGTATATCCTCCTCTTATACATATATAACATTGTTATAACTATGTCCCTCTTCTTCCTTTTCTAGCAAATTTCTATAATCAAGAAATTTTGTAAGTACAACACCAAGTCTCTGTACAACACCCTCTCCCTGCCTCCCCTGCCTGCCCCCCCCCCCCAGGTTTGCTGAAGGAACTAACCCCCTAGGCAACATCTTATCCTGGCCCAACTGGCCTCTGGTGGCATTTTGGCTTATTTCTGCCTCTCTTTTATTGGCCATAAGGGTAGGAAACTCTCTCCCTTTGGCCAAAAAGGGGAAAAGTCAAGGTATTTGGAAACATCCTGATTTCCAGGGCTAAGACCCAGCAAGTAGACTGTGCACTGACATTGGTTTAACAGCAATCCTTTGCTCTCTATATGATCTCACTCTCTGGTAAAGTGTATATTACTTTGACCAGCACCAGGTATGCATTGAGGGATTTATAGTATTCACATTAATCAATAACTATTTAGATTTGTGGGAGCTGTCCCTATTTCCCAAGGGCTTGATAGCCAACTTGCTGCAGCCTAAGGCTATCCATCACATCTCTTGACATGCTTACAATCCCTATTTCTTGTAACTGCTAAGTAAACTGAAGCAGGTACTGCACTCCTGTTCCTGACTCACTGATTCTGGTTCTGTACCCTACTGAATAATCACAAGACTCAATGACCCTTAAAACAATCAACTTAAGAACTGTTCCCACGGGTCCCAAGAACACCTACATAGTCCATGCATGAGCCTGCCATGGGGGGAAAAATACCTTGTCTTGTTTTTATTTATTTTATTAAATATTTCCCAATTAAATTTTAATCTAGTTTGAGCTTCCCTCAGGGGTGCTGTGGACTGCATATGGCTTGCAAGATATATGTTTAACACCTTTGAAGAGTAGATAGAGCACTGTTCTGGAGTTAGGAAGAACTGAATTCTGAGACTTTTAACAGCGGTCTGACCTTGGGCAATTCATAACCTTATCTGCCTCAGTTTCCTCAGTTGTAAAATGGGGATCACAGTAGTATCTAACTCACAGGATGCTTTTTAGGATCTGATGAGAAATCATTTGTAAAGTGCTTGGCATAGTTCCTGAAACATAATAGGTACTTCATAAATGTTTGTTACCTTCCCTTCTCCTGAATTGCAAATAGTTGTTTATGTGTTGTCTCTCTGGTTAGATTGTAAGCTCATTGAAAGAGGATTCTGTTTTTTGCTTTTCTTTGTATATCCAGTGCTTTTCACAGACCCAGCACAAACATGTGCTTAATAAATGCTTGTTGAGTGCCTGGTAGATAAAGGAGACCTGAGAGATAGTCTGTTCAAATGCAAAGTGATAGAAGACAGAATTATATATATGAGGAGCAGGAAGGCCAGTTTAACTGGACCATGGAATACATAAAAAGAATTACTATAAGTGGTTTGAAAGGCATTTAAGAATCACAACCAGGAAATTATATTTTATTAAAGAATTATCCAGAGTCACTGGAGATTTTTGAACAGGGGTGTGCTGTGACCAGTCCTTTGCCTCAAAAATATCTTTGGCAGCTGTGTAGAGGATGGAGGATAAATGGGAGAGACAAGGTGGGGGAGAACAATTAGGAAGTCATTGCGATTGTTTAGGTGAGAGGGTTGTGTTTGTCCTTTGTTCTCAGAGGACTTTGTTTTCATGGACTTTGTTCTCAGAGAAGACCAATGATATCATAAGGGTGATGTCTTGACTTGCACAAGAATTCGATAATAAGTGAGACAGAGTTGTACAAAGTCATCAGCCTCACTCTTTCCTGCAGAGTCATCTGAGTTTAGTGACAAGACAAAGACTATTGGCAATGGCCCAGGATGCAGTGGGTGACACATTGGCCTTTTCAAATTAAGGTCTTTCTCAGGTTTCAATTTGTCTGATGCCACACCCATTCAATGACTTAGGACTAGGTAAAACTTGAGACAAAAGATGGCCAAATTTACCATCATAAAAATATCAATCTAGAGGAAAAGTCCCTCAGAATTTGTGATTAGAACAGAAAACAGTTGTTATTTAAGCTTATTCTAAGGCAGTCATCAAAATCTAAACAATGAGAAACAAAGGCTTGAATTAGGGGCTATTATTTGCAATCAACAAAAGCTAGAGTGATTTGAGTTTTAAGGCTTAGTCAAGTAGCTCCACTTAAAACTTAGTGGGCTTTTTTAATGCCAGTTGTTTTTTTTTTCCAGAGCTATATTTCAAGAAATCATTACAGTTAGGAAGCCATTGCAGTAGTTCTGATGAGAGGTGACAAGGGCCTGAATTAGAGGTGGCTGTGTAACTCAAGAGATGAGGTCATATGGAAAAAAATGTGCATTATTGTGCATCAAGAAGACTTGACAATTGATTGAATATATGATGCTCAAAAGAGCAAGGAATCAAAGATAGTTCTGCTTCTTTTTTATTTGTAGCAAAATGATTTCCCCATATTTGCTTTTATCTTAGAATTTCAAACCCAGGGTATAGATTTAGAGGTTTGGGGGGAATTTGTATTTTTTTGAAAAGAAAAATACTTCTGTAAGCTAAATTTGAATTTAAAAACACAGTAAGAGAAGTAGTAATTGTGATATCTTTGGCTAGGAATAATAGATTGAGAGGATATAATTTAAAAATTAAAAAAAAACAAGTTGTCTGAACTACATTAGGATGAAATTACACTTAAATCATTTAAGTGATTCCTCAAGGACTTTATGAAAGGCAATTAATCAATTTGCTGACCACAATTCACTGTAATTAGGGAATAAGATGAGTAATTTAAAACTAGTTCCATTGTCTCTTCACAAATCTATGAACACAGGACAGACTGGCCTTGGTTTCAACATTCCTACGATTTTGTCAAATCAGTGTTGTTTTAGGTTTTGCTTTGATAGCTATTAAAAGTGGACATTTTGGACTTAATATTTATAGACTTGCTAAAATGTGCTCACTCTGACTGTTGTCTAGGGGACATTTAATTACAAAGAAAGCAGCTCTGGGGACTGTAAATATAAAGTAACATCTATTTTGCCAAATTAAGTATTGGAATATTGCCCCTCCGAGTGTTGTAGCCTAAAAGTTTTCACGAATTTTAGAAAAGTTGCTTTCAAAGAGTTACACTAAACTGGGGAAATAATGCTATCACCAGATATAGAATGAGTTCTTTTCAGTTCCTTTAAAGGAGGGAGTTTCAAGTAACCTCTGAAGTCTAGACTTAATTATTCCACTAAGCCAATAAAACACAAATTAATTGAAAAGCTCTAAACTCCCAAATGATTAAATGAAGTTGTATATAACAACTTGAAGATTAATGGAAAGGGGAGCAGGTGTGGAAAACAAAGGTTGGAAATGGTGAATGTAAGATGATTTTGAAATTCTCTGGACCACTTTGTGGATTTGTAGATTGTGACAAAGAATTGCTTAGGGAAATTGAATAAAAGTCTTGTTTTTTGACAAATAGTTATGGACAAACAGAAAAAATGTGACAGCAGAGTAAAATCTCAAGTTTCATCCAAAAAAGACTACAATCCAATTTAAGTACAAGATGGTATGGAAAACAAAGGAACAGGGGTTTTTTGTAAGATGATAAGTATGATTTAGAGTAAGAAAAGATCTTAGAACATTATGTTAACAACAAATAGAGACCATCACCATCACTATCATTTCCCTACCAATGTGTATCAAGGATGTAGGGGTTACTGAGCCTTTTTTTTTGTTCCATCTACCATTCCACACAATGTGCTTTTTCTATGTTGAACAGATATAGAACTACATAGCACATAGGCAGGCCCCAGACAGACAGGCACACACACACACACACACACACACACACACACACACACACACACACACTTTTTTTTTCTTCCAAGAGCAAACTTAGGGCCATTCATCCCACCTTTCATTCACACCTGACAGAAATTTAGGCATTCCTGAGCTGCTGTTTCACCTATCTACTACCCCCAGATAGCAGGGAAGAGTACTCTTCACCCTCCCCAAGACCACTTCCCCACAAAGTAATTCTCTGAAAGGAGACTTCTGGTTTCTCAGATATACCTGGCCGTGGATTGGGAGTGGACTTCCTAAATCAGTCTGCTTCCTTTTGCTAGAAAAACTCAGATCATTTCTTTGCCAAGGAGAATGACTTTTGAAATGGAAATAACAGAACAGAAATTGTTAATAGGGAGTTCATACCAATGAAAGAAATATTAATATTAATTAGTTAATATTAATAAAATATTAATAACCAATGATTTGGGAAGATCCAGACTTTCCCCTTTCTCTACAGTCCTCATTTCAAAGTTTAGTCTCTTGAAGGACATTACTGATAATGAGATTGAATTATTCAGTCTCCTCAATCTCTACCCAACAAGGAATTTAATCCCATTGTGTTCTACTCAGGTTTGAGTGGGGATAAATTCTTTGATTAGATTGCCCAAACCGCCAATGGTAATTTAGAGGTAGATGACATAATTAAAGTTCATTAGAATAAGTCTAGCCCCTCATTGTGATATCCATTCTCTCATTACTTGTTAACCAATCAGAGTTGGCAAGCCACCCTCTTGAATATTCACTTTTCCAAGGCCATATGAGACTTGAGCCTGCTTCCAATGAAGGTCTTTGGCATTCGACAGTGCCCCTGGCCTCTTTTATTAAAATGTCAACATTATTAATAAAATGACTAATTACCCAATAATTATGTCTCATACTTTTAAAATGTCACACCCAAAAGGGAGAGAGTGAGAGAATATGTTTTCATGGCTTTCATGAAATTAAATCATTTGACTCAGATAAGCTCTCTCTTTGAGAAATTGAAGAACTATCAGATTCTGATGGTGATTGCTAAGCCACCATTAATAATATTTGGAAAATCTGGGAAAGAGGAAAGGTACCATAAGACAAGATTACTTAAAGGTACAAATGTCTTCATTTTTCTTTTTCAAAAGGGAAGAGAATGAAGTCAGTAAATTGTAAACCAATGAATTTGAACCTGATTCCTGGGAAAATTCTAAAATAGTTCATTAAAAAGAAGACCACTGAACATCTCAGAATGGAAGAAGTGATAACAAAGAACGAGCATGACTTGGTCAAGAACTGGTCACACCAGATTACTCTCATTTCCCTTTTTGCTGGGGTTATTAACCCAACAGATAAGGGGAATATTGTCTAAAGAGTTTGGCTACATTTTAATGAATTTTTTGATAATGTATAACCCTACAATTCTTGTGGAAAATGCGAATGGTGTGCAAGATGTAGACTAGATAATAATTCATTTAGGTATATTCAAGTCTAGCTAGACTACTGTACTCAAAGAACAGTTGTTAATGATTCTATATCAATATGACAGTGTTTGTGATGGAATGATCCAAGGAGCCTATGCTTGCACTGAATAGTTTAACATTTTTATCAATGACTTAGATTTTTATCAATGACAAGTTGATCTAATTTTAATATGACAGTAAACTGGGAAAAGAGTATCTAAGAAACTGCATAAAAGAGTTAAATTCTTAAAGATATTGACAAGCTAAAGAGTCAGAAAGCTACATCCTATTGGCCAAATCCCTTACAAGAAAAACAAGATTTTAAAAAATATTTTAAAATATAATTAAAGTTTATTTTAAAATGAAAAAAAAAAATACTTCTTAGGTTAAGGAATGAGCAAAAACATGCATTGGATTTGCCCCTCAGGCCATAGTTTGCTGACCCTAGGCCTAGATTATTCATCTGAAGTGTAATTCAGTAGGAATACTTTTATACTTGGAAACAAAGAAAAACTTCATAAGTATAAGGAGGTGGAAGCATTGTTGAATAGAAATTGTATTGAATAAAATCTGGGGTTTTAATGTCATAGAAGCAAAATATGTCAGCAATACAAACTAAAAGCTCCCCCCCCCCAAAAAAAAAAGATCCAGTGTCATCTAAAGTTACATTAACAGGCATAACTTTCAAGATTGTTTTTGTTGTCGAGTTTTTTCAGTCATGTGACCCCAATTGGAGTTTTCTTGGCAGAGATACTGGAATGGTTTGTAATATCCTTCCCCAGCTTATTTTACACATGAGAAAACTGGGGGCAAACAAGATTAAGTAACTCACTTAGGGTAACATAGCTAGTAAGCATCTAAAGCTAAATTTGAACTCAGTTCTTCCTCACTTCAGGGTTCCACTCTATTCATTTTGCCACTTAGCTGCCCCAACTTCCAGGATTAGGGAAGTGAAAATTCCATTCTATTTACCCCTCAATCCTTGGCTAGATTACTATGTTGGTCTTTATGCCACATTTTAAGAGTGACATTGATAAAATGGTATCCAAAGGACCAAAATTACAATTATAAGGGCCTTGAGTTCATGTCACATGGAGACTGGTGGAACAAAATGGACACTTTTAACCTGGAGAAGGAAAGTCTTAGGGGTGGGAGAGGGAATGGTAGGCATCTTCACAATTTGAAGAATTATCATTTGGATGAAGAATTTAGAATTATTCTATTTGACCTTTGGGGCGGGGGGAGGGGGGAAGAGGCAAATTTAGGCTAAATGTTGGTAAAGACTTCTAAAAAATTAGAGCTGTTTAAAAGTATAATTGGCTACTTCCCTCTTACTGGACGTCTTTAAGCAGAAGCTAGGTAACCACTTGTCCAGTATGGCACAGTGAAGTATGGGTTTTTCATGTATGGGTTGCACAAGATGGCTGCTGAAGTCCTTCTAATTCTCAAATTATATGATTCCAATTCTGTGGGATGTTCTCAGTCATAACAGAAGCAAAAAACAAACAAACTAATTTTTAAAAAGAAATAAACAAACTTCTTTCTCTAAGACATGAAAGTCTCTTTTCCTTGGAGAAGCATCAGCAGTCTGAGTTACTCTTTTTTCCCTGCCTGAGGCAAATCTATATCTCCTCTGCTCACCAGAAATTTCTCCTCTCCTTGGGAGAGAAATCAGGGCAGAGTTTAGGCTGTATTGTATACTCTTCTCTAGTATATGTGTGTGTACATATATGTACATAATATATATGTGTATACATATGTATATACACACTACACATACACACAATTACACATATACACATGTATATAACTGCAGGTATGAAAACTTTCTTAACTATGATACAAAAGGAAGTAATACATGGTATAAACATGTATATTTTAATGAACAAAAGGCTAGACAATATTAAAATACTTTTATCATTGAAATGTGTAACTAAGTGGTACAGTGGATAGAAGCACCTGGCCAGGTGTCAGGAAGATTCATTTTTGTTGAAATCTGGTCTCCAACACATACTAACTGCATGACCCTTGGCAAATCACTTAGCCCTATTTGCCTCAGTTTCCTCATCTGTAAAATGAACTAGAAGAGGAAATGGCAAACCACTCTAATATCTCTGCCAACAAATCCCCAAATGGGGTCATCACAAATTGGACATGAATGAAAAAATAACCAAACAACAACAAAAGATTGCAATGGAAAAGAAGCTGAAAATTCAAAGGCAAAAACACTTCTATGTTGAATTTTTTTAAGGAATTAGAGTTTAAAGCAATATAAGACTTTTTAGTCTAAAAACAGGAATATCGTTTGTTTTATTTACAAATTACTAATAGTTGAAATACTTATGGAAGTGTAAGAGACTACTCCCCATAGATAACACCATGAGAAATGGGAAATGACAGAAAAATTGAAATTTATTACTTATAAAATCAGGAATTCTCATTTGTTCATTTTTGCATGTCATGAATATTTGTCATGCTATCAAAGTTTTAAGATGCAGGATTAGCAATAGTGGTATCTGGTAAAGAGGAATTCAAATTAGGAAAAATTAAAATTAAATAAAGGTATTCCATAAAACTGCAAGGAAAAATGAAGACATATATAATGATTCTGAATTTAGGTGGACCAAATACTTTGAAAGATAAATTTTTGAAAAAATTGTTATCAATCTAATAAGAAACAAAGGCATTATAATAGGATGTGACCTCAATATTCGACTATCAGAATGTAACAAATCAAATAAAAAAGACTGGCTATAAAAAAATTAGAGGTTTGAATTACATAGTTAATTTGTTAGAATCAATTGATATATCAGTCAGGATATTGATTGTTCCTACTACCAGTTGAGAAAACTTATTCTAATGCATGTTGGCACATTCTCTACAAATTATTGTGCTCCAAGAGCACTGAGAGGTTAAATGAGTTGCCCAGGGTCACATAGCTAGTTTTTGTCAAAGACAGTATTTGAACCCAATTCTCAGAGCCAGGTGGCTCTGAGGCAATCTCTCTTAAGTATGCTTGCATTGCCTGGAGAAATGGGAGAAGTAAGAATGACAGGGAATGTACATTCTTTTCAAGTTCTCATGGACCATTAAAAAAAAAATTGGTCCCATACTAGGTCATAGAGAAACACCACATACATTTTAAAAGATAGAAATTATATGTATATATTTTCAGAACATAACACTTATCTTGGAGGCAAACTAATATCACTAATATCTACATTGATAAAAAAGAGGAAAATAACTAATTTGAGCTGGTGTGTGTGTGTGTGTGTGTGTGTATGTGCATGTATAGAGAGAAAGAGAGAGAGAGAAAGAGAGAGAGAGAGAGATGAAAAGGTCACAAAAAAGAAAATGAAAGAAAAATTAAATAAAAATCAGGAAGTAGTTTTTTGTAAAGACCAATGGCAATGTGAAAACGTTAGCATATCCAATTCTAAAATAAAGAAGAGAACACAAACCAGCAAAAATTATAAATGTTAAAGAAAGGTCTTGATGCAGGACTCAAAACTATTTGAGAAAACAGCAATTATAGTTTAAGAAAGTAATAATTTTGAGGGAATTGTAAAAGCGTGTTAAACATAAATTGCCAAAACTGAAAACAAAAATAAGCGAATTTTCTAAATAGCCCAATCTCAGAGGGGGAAAAAAAAAGATGTCATCAAAAGATTATCCCTGAGAAAAACACCTGGTCCAGATTGTTTCACAGCAGAATTCCCTCAGACTTTCTAAGAACAAATATCTCTTTTATATTGATTATTCATAAATGCAGAAAATAGAACATTCCTGTTTCTTTTCTGAGGTAAAAAGATGTTCATTTAAAAATGGGTAAGGAAACAGTAAGAAAAATTATGGAACAGTTTTGCCCATAAATATAGATGAAGGAATAATAAATAAAATATTACCCAATATAAAATAGCAATATATTAAGAAAATTATTCATCCTGACCAAACAAATTTTATACTAGGCATACCAAGTTCGTTCAGTGTTAAACAGATTACTGACATAATTAAACATATAAACCATAAACATTTAAATTGTTTATACTAATAGATGTAGTATTTTGCATATATTGTACACATATCAATATATTTGTTTAATGAAACATTGTAATTTACTCCAGTTACTTAGACTCTCTCTCTCTCTCTCTCTCTCTCTCTCTCTCTTTCTCTCATAGTTTCTTTCTACAGGTTCTGTGAATTCCTAATATTTGGCAATATTTAATGTTTTTGGTTCCTTTTTATATGAAATTTTCTTATCTCAATAATGAGTAAATAATGCAGACTATCTTTGAAGGTTAATTCTGTCCTGATTATTTTTAGGAGATCAGTGTGTTTGCATTTAATAGGTACACTTTCATTTCCTCTGTAAAAGGTATTACTCTGACCTCTATATTTCTGCTGTGAATCCCTTTAATACCCCTTTCCTTTATTATTGCGGTTGGTCAAATTTCTAATATTCTGACAAATAAAACTGGTGATAGTAGGTTTCTTTGCTTCATACTTTTATTTCATTGGGTATATTTCTAATGTTTTTTTGGTTTTGTTTTTCTTTTTTTTCCATTGCAAAGCTTATTCATTGCTAGCTTAATTTTTATGATATGGAAAAAAATTCGTCTACATTTATTTTTTTTAGTCTGATAAAATCCAAAAGTCATTCATCATAAAAGTACTAAAAAGAATGAGTATTTTTTTTCTTTCAGAATAATAAAAAGTAAGCAAGTCAGAGGTCAGTATAAGTGTTACATAAATTGAAGAAAATTATTGGGACAAAATGAATTTTTCTGAGTACATTATTTTTATAACCTATATTATGACATGTATTGCATATACATGCAAATTATATGTACATGTATATACATATATATTAAATGAAAAAGATAGGACTGGGTAAAGTATTAATCATGAGTTAGACATATAAAAACAGTATCGCAAATATGTAAAGTGCTGCTAAAAACATAAAAGGAGCCATTATAACTCTTTGTCCATAAAGGATAAATGATCAGAGTAAACAGACCATTTTGAAAAGAGAAAAAACAAATTTTCAATAATTCACTAAAAATGTTCTCTATTAAATTTAGAGAAAAGTGAATTAGAACAACTTTGAGGTACCACATACACATCCATCAAATTGGCAAAATAATTAAAAACATCAAAACTCAACATAGGCAGTGTTATGAAGAAACATTCATTATTGATGGCATAGAATACTTGAATATTTTGGGGTGAGAAAAATAATCATTTCCTTTGACATATTTTAGAAAACATATCTTGAAAAAGTTGTCAAAAGCCATAAATACATTAAAAACACTATCTGTTCCATAATTTTCTTACCGGCACAATCCTCTCCCCCCACCAAATAAAAAAGTAAGTAAAAACAGAATCAACTAAAATCTCAGACAATAGGGTAATGGTGAAATAAGCATGAATGTAACAGAATAGCATAATTCAATTAGTGCTGTCAAATATGAAGAATATAAAGAAATTTTAAAAGACTTATGAAATAATATAAAACTAAAAATAGCAGAATTAGATGAATAAATTATATTCTCACAATGATAATATCAAGAAATGTTAGTGAGAATGACTGGACAAAGTATCCTAAGGAGAATTTAGAGTGACTGGAAGAGTACTATGATACACTGTGTATTAAAATAGATTTTTAAAAAATGCATTTAGACCTATAGTTTCATTGTTGTAAATTTCTCCTTTCAGGGAAAATCTATATACCTGGCAATTTGACCAGGATCACACAGTTGGTATTGTTATCAGGCATAGGAGATAATCAGATTTTACAGACTGAGGCTGGCCCTCTGTTCACTACACCATGATGTCTCTCTCTAAGTTTCTGATACAATATTTATTCAGTTTGAAAAAAAGGAAAGGAAAGAGTACCAGATAATTGGAGGGGAGGGATGGAGTCTCTATAATTTTTCATTTTTTCATTTTTCAATTCAGAGATACTGTGTTTCAGGTGAAAATCAGTCTCCATGCTTCTAGCTTAACAAAGAAGATGAAGACTCCAGAGGCAACGGAAGAAAGCATCCATTAGGGAAGTGAAAAAGAAATTGGATAGGTCAGGGATTGGACCAGTGATTTCATTACTATGGAGAACTTTGGAATAAGAAAATTCCCTCTATTGATACAGGTCAGAACCTTCTCTTAAACTTAAAACCTTAGATGAGGTTGCCTAGACCACTGAAGGATTAAATGATTTTATCCACGGTCACACAGCCATTAAATATGAGTCAAAGATGGGAACTGACCCAGGTCTTGCTGGTATGGAAGTTGGCTTTCTATCTACTATGCCAAGCTCTGTCTCTTAGGTGGTGAAGCCAATTAGAATAAAAACCAACATTAAATTTCAATGAATAGATCATGTTACACACAGAAGAATGAGAAAGTTAGGGAAAGGAGAAACAAAAAAATCTGATTCCCTTGGTCTAATGAAAGTCATGAGAGTCTTTCCCAAAAAGAATATACCCAAATCTTCTGAAGAAATGACAAAAAGGGGAACATCTCATGCTCCATGGAACAATAAGGAAGATAATGGTAGGCACAAAAAATATCTGTTACTGGCCCCAAATGAGTTACACTGATTGGAAATTGCTTGCTCAAAGGAGATTAAATTTCAGCAGGGATTTGGAGTTGCAAACCTTAAAGCAAAACACTTTAGAAATATTATCTCATTTTATCCTTACAACAATACTATGAGGTAGGTCCTGTGATTATCCCAATTTTACAGGTGAGGAAACTGAGGCAGGCAGAGGTTAAGTGACTTGCATAGGGGCTGCCAATCAGTTGATAAGCATTTATTAAGCAATGTCTATAATGTCTTAGGGAATGTGGTAAGCCTAGGGGATACAAAGAAAGGTGAAAAATAAAACAAAAACCAGCCACTTCTCTTATCCAGTAAGGAAAACAGTATGTAAATAACCACAAAAAAAGCAAATTGTCTTCAAGATAAAATTAAAATAATCAGCAGAGGGAAGGCACTATATTGTGAAGAATCAAGAAAGCTTTCTGCTTAGTGAGAGCCTTTCTAGCTAGTGAGTTCCTGAAGAGGAATCTGAGCTTAGTTCTTTCTGATTTCCAGTCTCCCGTTCATTTACTGCCCCCATTGAGCTTCAGTGTTGCTCCTACATTGGAAGAAATCTTTTACCAGTCCAATTTTTTATCTGAAGCATGAATATAGCCAACAGATCTCTTTGGAGTAAGAAAATCTTGTTGATGATCCTGGATCAGCTTCTTACTACCTATATAACCTTATGCGAACCACATACCTCTTTAGGCTTCATTTTTCTCATCTCTAAAAGATGGGTTTTAGAATAAATGACCTTGGAGGTCCCTTTAAGTGCTAAATTTATTATCCTTTAATTTTTCTACAAGGAGATCAGGTGAGTTCTCCTGTGTTGCATCTTCAATCTGTGGGGGAGCTGAGACTTGAATTTTGAGGTTCTGATGAGAAATCCAGAATTCTGTGCATTGTATCACACTCTCAACATTTTTACCACCTGGCTTTTTTTTTTTTTTTGTATTTCCATGCACATACCACCTAGAAATTCCCATTACATCTCTATGTGTGTAATGTACTTCTGTATATATGTAATAATATTACATCATTACAGCTGTATAAAATATCTGATTTCTTGAATATTGTGAGAGAGTCAGGGGAGATGGCACTGGAAAAACTTAGTGAATAACTCCCCCTCTTTCCTCTTCATTTAAGAAGCAAAAAAAAAAATTGGCAAAGGGAGGAAGATTGGAGACTATATCATACATTCCTATATCATATCTTTATGGTATACTATATCATAAAAACAATATCTATGTCTTGAACTTCATCTGTCTGGTTAGCCAAGGGTAGAATGGAAGCATTTTGATTTACTAGCCTGAAAGCTTTCTCAATTTTCTTGTCAGGCAATATCTTTAAACAGCAATATAGTTATGACAGCTTGGATAACAGCATTTAGCGCAGCTTGGATAACAGCATTTAGCATGAGTCCAGAAGCTTTTTAGATTGTATATGCCTTTCACAAAGATTTGTGTTAGATGTCACACTTCTGAAATATGTGTGTGTACATATGAATATACGTACACATATGTATATATGCACTTACAAAGAATTTGTATGTGTGAAGTCCTCTGCATTGTGTACTCTTCTGTATTCTGGTGCTTGTGATGGCATCTAGTCATTGACAGGGAATCTATTTTACTCTGGTAAGAAAATTTGAGTTGTCTAGCAATTCTCTACTTCTCTCATAAATCAAATCACATCAGAATCAAGGAGGAGATTTACATTTTTTTTTGGCAGCATATCAGGATGCAGGTATTGTACAGTTTGAAAGTTAGTTCAAAATAGAGATTGTGACAATTTACAGCATAGAAATTGGTAATTAAAAGAACAATGCTAAGCTAGTGTGCTAATGAGTAAATAATAGCTTTTGCATGCCTTGGTGAACAGTGAATCATCGTGAGGGTCTGTTTGTGACATGTGAGCTGCAGATGGTTAATTATTATTGCTACAAAAGGCCCCTGACATAATAAAGCTATTATTTTAAACATCACAGATTTCTCTATTCATTACTATTGCTTCAGTGTTTGAAGAAAAATGGATAGGAGAACCCCAACATACTTTGCCTGCTGAGCAGTTCGACCCTTTTATGGATCCACTTTTAACCACATCCTTTTTCCTTGGCTTTCAAGACCTTTCTTAATCTGGCCCAGCTCCCCCTATTCCAACTTGGTCTCCCACTGCAGTTGTGACACTCCTCTTTACACTCCTTATATTCAAGGGTCCTACATCTACACCTTCACTCATGTGGTTCCCTATTATTCAAATGCTCTTCCCCTCTGCAGATCTGTCCATTCCCTCCACAGAGCCTTCAGATCAAATCAATAAGTATTTATTTACATGCCTACTCTGTTCGAGATCATGTGCTAAAGCCTTTTACATGAAGCCTTCTCTCATCACTTTTGTCCTCACTGATCTCCTTCTCCACTGAGATACAGTTAAAAGAACATTGGCTAAGGAGACAAGAATCTATTCAAATACAACCTCTCATAATAACTAGCTGTATGACACTGTACAATTTGCATTGCTCTCTAGTACTCAGTTTCCTCATTCATAAGAGGCTTAGACCATCTGTAAGAGGCTTTTTTTTTCTTCTGTATGACCACACAGCAAAGTAAGTGCCTTCAAGATTGTGGCTTGATACAATAGTCACTATATAAGAACAATTATAGTGCTTCAGAGAACAAACTTGTAGTTTTTCATAGTTTAAGACGATCTTAAAGGACCTTCTTATTTAAAGACCTTCAAACTTTGGATCATTAGTGTATCCTAGGATCACAAATATAGTGCTGAAAGGGATCTTGAAGGCTCTTTAATTAACTTCATTTGATATATGGGGAAACTGAGGCCTAGGAATGGTAAGTAACTTTTTGGAAGGCCATGCAGGTAATAAATATTAGAGGTAGAAGTTGAAGTCAGATCTCTGGACTCCAGAGACAAAACTCTTTAATTATTAGGGCCAATTAAATCCTTGTACTATTCATGAGACTTCCTCCATGGTGAAATATTCTCTAAATGAGTTAGTCACTTGTATTAGCACTTAGAATAACTTAATGTTACCTGTATATACATATAAATAAATAGAAACCATATCCCACATTTTAACTTGAAAGAATTAAGAAATAAGCCCATCAAGCAAAATAAAATGAAGTCAATTTCCTCTTAGTCAGGCCATGACCTTGACTGGCATGGATCCCACTTAGTTTTGTTGCCTTGTCTAGTCCTATGTGAATGTATTCTGATTGATTCCTGTCAGTGACTAAAGCTTGACATGGCAAATGAGGCTGATTACTCAGGTCAGCCTTCTGGGTTAGATAAATGTAGATGCAATTCAAAAGTGAATGATAACTTAGAATACTGTGACATGATTCACTGACCCCAGTGAATTTCCTCTATTCCTTTTACCCCTGGTAATTTATCATAAGCGGCACAGAGTTTTTTGAGTTCAAGGACTTGATCTTTTATTTATCAAGTTAAAAAGATTATTAAAATAGGTTATCATGCCTCCCCAACCCCTCCCTCAAGTAAAATAACACTTTCATGCTCAGGGCCCACTTATGATGTATAGTCTGGGAATTTTCATATAAACAATATTGTTTGTTTTCCATATGAAAATCACTTCTCATTTCTTTTTTAATCAGTCAGCAAGTCTTTTTTGAATATCTCCTATGGGTTCAGCATTGTACTAGGTACCATGAAGCATTAAAAAAAAAAGTTATAAGATGTGGTCTCTGCTATCAAGAAGCTTATAGTCTATCTTAGGAGACAAATAAACCCTTAGGAAATTACTATAGAATGATTAAGTATAAAGTTATACAGTAATAACTTTAAGTCCATCTGTAATTGAGAGAAAAAAACCAGTGAGAATGATAGCCTGCATGCCTAGAGTAAAGTAATATGAGAACTGAATTTAAATAGGAGATTGAAGAATAAGATTTGAACAGATCTTCCTGGTCCCTCAGGCTCACAACCTAGGCATCATCTTTGACTCCTCACTATCTCTCAATCTGTTGCCAAGATCTATAGATTTTACCTTTGCAGTAACTCTTGAATATGTCCCCTTCTCTCCTCTGATACTGCCACTACCTTGATAAAGATCCTTATCACCTTATTCCTGCACTGCTACAATAGTCTGCGTGGGAGTAGGGGGTGGGAGGGTCTGCCTGCATCAAGTCTTTCCCTACATCCTTCATTCAGCCTCTAAAGTGATTTTCCTAAAGTGTGGATCCCATCATGCTACCCCTTGACTCAATAAAGTCCAGGGGCTATCTATGAACTACCTATGACCTCCAGAATCAAATACAAAATCCTCTGACATTTAAAATCCTTCATAACCCAACCTCTTCTCTTTCCCCTACTCTCCTTTCCACTTTTCTTACACCTTCTCTATCTATTTGATTCAGTGACACTGGCCTCCTGGCTGTTCTAAGAACAAGATACTCCATCTGTCAGCTTCAGATATTTTTTCTGGCTGTACCTTATGCCTAGACTGTTCTCCATTCTCATTTCAGGCTTCCCTGACTTCTTTCAACCCTCAACTAAAATCCAATCTTCAGCAAACCTTTCCCAATCTCTCACTTCTAGTGCCTTCCCTTTCTTTGTTATTTCCTGTTTATCTTGTATATAACTTGTTTGTATATATTTAATTACTCCTCTTCCAGGTTAGATTGTGAGCTCCTTGAGTGCAGGGAATATCTTTTGCCTTTTTTTCTATTCCCAGTGTTTAGCACACTACCTGGAACATAGTAGGTGGTTAAATGTCTACTGACTGGCTGATGAGAAAAACAAAGACCATTCTTGCTTACCAAGATGAGAAAACGGATAGAGTCAGGAATATGCATGATTTGTTTGGAGGATAGTGACTAGACCAACTTATCTAGACTAAAGATTTCATGGTGAAGGCAAAACGTATAGAAGGGAATGAATAAATGAATTAATATGCTAGGAACCAATAGATGAGAGATTAAAGATCAGAGAGAGTGGTGGATCAGTTGAGGTAGTTTGCAAGAAGTGATGCAAGGGAAGGAATCAATGGCTGATATAGAGGAACTTGTCTTGGCAAAGAGAAAGGTCACTTATTCTTTTGAAATAGTAGGGAAGGAGGAAATTATGGAGGAATATGTTTGGGTGATGTGAGAAGATAAGGAGACAAGAGGTAGTAGGTGGCCTCATTTTTTCAATGAAGTATGAGGTGAGGAGACGGTTGGAGCAAGGGCACAATTGGAGGCTTGAGGAGGAACAAAAAGGTTGGGATAATAAATAGATTACGGATTTGTAATCCATTTGCCTCCTTGAATTGAACACCCAGTTGAGGTTATGTAACAAAAATTTGCATTAGACACAGATTTTCTTTATCTCGGTCCAGTAGCACATACCTAAGAGGAGTATGATGGAGGGAATAATCTAAGTTCTAGCTTGACAAGGCATGATTCACAGTAGGATCAGAGAGGAAATGATTAGTATGCAGAGAATGGTGTGGAGTTGAACTAATTCACCCCAAAAGGTCAAGATAAGGAAAGGAAGAGAGATTATCCAGTAAAGGAGTATAGGTCTAAGAAAGAATTGAAAGGTAAAGAAAATGGAGGTCACGGTGAGGACAAAGAATAGATTTAATGGGTAATAAGGCACAGAGAAAAATAGAATTGTAAAAGATTATGATGTGATAAAGGAATTTCATGGATATGGAAATGGAACACCTGTGGGTGAACTGAAAAATCATATGACCATCTGTGTGTAGCTGAGTTGAAATAGGAATTAAGTAGATTACAGAACTAGCAAGTTAGGGTAACATTAATAGATTTGTTTAAGTTTCCTTTTATGAGAGCTTGAGTTGGTGTGAAGACAAAAAACTCTAAGTAAGGCACCAAATTCTTGAGGAAGTAAGGAAAATGTCCTGAAGGTTGATATATAGTAACCATCAGCATTTGGATTAGATGATAAATTTGAGTAGCATGTGCCTGAGAGGAAGAGAGGTTGAGTTCTGTTTGTTAGAGGGAATCTGTAAGTGACAATGGAGAACAAGGAACAGTCTGACTTCTCCATTGTGGTCAGTTAGTTGAGGAATATGAGTGAAAATACTGGAAAGGCTGGCCAAAGCGCAGCACATTATGGAGGAAGCCAAGACTCAGTGAGTGCCAGAAGATGGAAGGAGTCATAAATGGAAAATTTTAAGATGAAAGAAATTTTGTTAATTATGGAGCAGCTGTTCCTGAGAGCACAGAAGAAGGGGTTGAGCAAACATGGAGTGTTTAAAATTGTTTTTTTCTTTATGATGTTGTTATTATTCTCTTATTTTGCCTACTTCAAATTGTTCTGCTAGCTCTGTTTACTTCATTCTTCTTCAGTTTGTAGACTTTCCCGGTTTCTTCTGAAAATGTTCATTTATCATATCTTTTAACAAAATAATATTCCATTACATTCATATATCATAATTTGCTTAGCCATTCTCCAATATTCACCTAGTAGCACCCTCTTAATCTTATGTGTTATTGCTACTATGGAAAAGAAAAACCACACTACTATAAAATATACTGATACATTTTTAAAAAATCTCTTGCTTTATTTCTTCTTAGTTTTTATGTAATCCTTGTAGAAAACCTCTTTTTTCCCTTTAAATCTCTGCTTGTATTTGTTATGAAGCCAACCCTTTTGATAGATCTTTAGATTTGCAATAATTTTTGGTACTCAGTATTTTCTTTGATTTACTCATCTCCCCAGATTTAATTCTTGAAGTGAGGCTTGAATGGTAGGCATGCAGTTTGGGTGGGGTGGTTAGCCCTTCCTGCTCTTATGCCAGGTACTTGGTGTTCTTATGCTGATCTTAACTTTTCCCACTTGGGACTGTTTGGCTCTATGGAGTTCCGAGCCTTGGATCTTCAGGTTCCTCTGTTGCATCTCACTATTGAATATTAGAAAACTCAGACCTCTTGGACCTGCCTGTCCAGGACTGAGCACAGTTTATCCTATGCTGGTTGTGGGATTCTGGTTGCTTCCTGCTGCTGCTGGCTTGAACATCCAAGGCATCATAGGGCAATCTGCCCATCTTTGGGCCTTCTAACTACCTGTAGGTTTTCTTGTGGGATCTTACACTCTTGCTTCCTCTAGACACAGAACTTTTTAGGGAATGCATATCCTTTTCCTATCACTAGTCATACTATGAGGCTTCTCTAACTGAAAGTAGACTTTGCTGGCTGGTTCCATTTGTCTGTTGTGTGGGACATTCTGGATAACTTCTGTGCAGTTACAGAGTGGGAGATGTCATGTACTGCATTTTCTCATTGAATTTCTCGAACATTAAATGATATAATGTAAACTTCAGTTTTTTGTTGGAGTAAGTATATGGGAGCTGGTCATAAACTATTTAAACATCTATCTTAGAAGAATATCCTTCCTGATAGCAAAACAATAACTAATCCCCAAACTGTTGCTGTTTGTCCTTCATTCTCAAAAGTAGACCAATGACATCAGGGAAGTGATGTCTTGACTTGCAAGTGAATTGGATTTAAGTAAGGCAGATCTGCCAAAGTCACCAGTCTTCTTCTCTCCTGCAGAGCCATCTGGGCCCACTGGCAAGATATAGATCAGGACAATTAGGGAAGGCCCCAGATGTCTTTCCCAGGTCTCAGTTTATGTAAGGCTACATCCATTCAGTTATTAAGCCTAGGTAGGAAATGAGGCAAAAGAAGGCCTCTTTTACCTACTCAAAAAAAAAAAAATCAGTCTGGGAGGGGAAGATCCTTAGGGTTTCTGGCCAGACCAGAAACAGTTGCTGTTTACACTTACTCTGAGCCATCAAAACCCAAACAATGACCAACAGAGACTTGGGCTGGGACTTTTTGGCCAATCAGTGAGAGCCAGAGTGATTTGGGTTTAAAGGTATACTCAAGTACCTCCATTTGAATCTCCCAATGAACCTTACCAAAGCCTGATTTTTTTCCAGAGCTCTCTTTCAAGAAATCCACTTTCCTTTGGGCAGAACACCCACATGTAAGTGAATGATTCCACATATGGACAGAGTGAGGAGAGGAAGGAAGGAAGGAAGGAAGGAAAGAAGGAAGGAAGGAAGAAAGGGAGGGAGGGAAGAAGGAAGGAAGGAAGGAAGGAAGGAAGGAAGAAGGAAGGAAGGAAGGAAAAGGAAAGGAAGGAAAGGAAGAAGGAAAGAAGGAAGGAGCAGCATTGTCCAACTGAAACTGGCCAGTTGGATCCCCCAGAAAACAGCTAGATTGTTGTTTGTCTTTCATTCTTGAAGAGGACTATTGATAACAGAAAGGTGATGACTTGCAAATGAATTGGATTTAAGTGAGGCAGGACTGTGGAAAATCACCAGTTTTACTCCCTTCTTCATAGACAAACTAATTTTACAGAAAGACAGTGAGGTTACACTGCATAAGAGTTCATGCAGTTGTACATTTTGTTTTCTTTTTCAGGAAAGAAAAAGAAAAAAATAAACCTCAAACTGACTCAAAAGGTTCTTTCAAAAACTAGTTACCAACAGAATCATAAAGTATGTCTTGGGGAGTCAGTAGAGGTACCATTGAATGCATCAAACGATCTACATTGAAGAATAATAAGGAACAAAATAATTGCTATGAATTAGCAAAGAGGTGAAATTAGACTTATCATTTTCTGTTTACTCTGGTCTTAAAGTCTTTTCTAGACCATACAGGTTTCCAGAATACTTGGCTCGTCACACATATAGAGTTAACCAAGTTAATGGGTTTTCATTTCCTCTGACGTATTCAAATTGACTTAAAAATTTAGTATAGTGATTTGAAACTGAAGTGATCCTTCATGAGAATTCTTAAAAAGAAACAGGATGTTTACAGTTGCATTTGCACACAATGCAATTCAAACATATCTTTGCATATAAATATGTATATGCATATGATGTGTGTATTTACTATTAAAATTAAATTTTGTTAACAAACATATATTGAGAGGGGAAACAGTCCAGTTGAAGCTGTGGATGTTATCGAGATTTAATTCTCTACTTGTATAACCCTGGATGCCCATGCTAGAGGACTGAGTTAAGTACAATTAAATTAATTTATTTTCCAGGGGATAAGAACCTTAAATGAGGAGTTGATGTTTAAATGTCAATTAGCAAGGTCCCTCTCATTCATGAAAGAACTTCATGTAGAATCTAATTGACCACTTGTCAGGTAAGTCGTTGAGGGGATTTTTATTTTGGTCAGGAGGTTGGATTAAGGTACTTTTTAAACATTTTTTATTTTTTATTTTTATTTTTTGCTTTTTGGAGGGGGGAAGGTAGGGCAATTGGGGTTAAGTGACTTGTGCAAGGTGACATGACTAGTTTTTGTGTTATGTGTCTGAGGTCAGATTTGAACTCAGGTCCTCCTGACTCCTGGGCTGATGCTCTATTCACTGTGCCACCTAGCCACCCTGACTAAGGTACTTTTAACTGTAAAATAATGTACGATTTTTTGGGGGGAATAAAAACATACAACTTCAAGGCTACCTTTTTAGCATGGTCACTGTACTATTTAAGTATACAGACTTTGCTTTTAAAATATCCATATTTAAAAACACTATGTTTACAAAGTTCATTACTTACGGGTAAAATAATCACACATTTTGAAAATATTCAAGTGCTGTTTCTTTGATGCTACTAACCAGTGTAATAGAATTAATGCTTCAAGTCTGATCTCAATTTTCATGCAGAACCCTCTATTTTCAGTAGAAAGATAGTAAATTCATATGGGACAATGCATCTAGAATAGGTATCATCCATTATCTTGTCTCTCTTCCGTCTTTTGTGTGATGCCTTGTCATCATTGGTACTTTCCTGAAGCCTAAAACAGAAGACTGAATACTTATTGTGAAGCCACTCTTAAAAGCTAGTAAGTGAAAATAGATGCTTCAGCTGTGACAAGGTGATTGGCTACCTCCACTCCAAATTTTGGTCCATTAGATCCCAATTTCACTATGCCCAGACCCTATAATTTTTGATTCTAAAAGAGGAAAAAGTGTGGTCTCTGTATTTAGAACCTTGGAATTTATATTGTAGGATCTCCTGTTTGCGGCAGCTTGCAATTTACACAGCAATATAAAATGTTGGAAATTCATTCCCTAACATATGATTTTAATGAAACATAAAAAGGAACCAATCAATATATAACAAGTTGAACACTTTCCAGACTTTCTATAAAAACCAAATGCAATAGCAATTGTAACAGCTTGATGGGTAAACCTTCGTAAAGCTACAAATCACAAATGCGTCTGGTTTGCATTGTGATAGAAATGATTCCCAGGTTTTTTTTTTTTTAATGGTTTTTTTAGTTTACCCATTAAATTTGACTTCTTGTCTTCAACCTGTTTTACATTCAGGGTGCTTTCTGACCAATTTCACAACCTATATGAAACTCTTGTATTTCTATTTGAATTTTTCAAATGGAAAAGTTATACATTTTACTTTTGCCTGTGTTAACTTTATTTTTTTTGTAGGTTGTCTGGCTGGTCGGATAATCCATCCACCATCTATTGGCTTGGTTTGCTCTTTGCTCTGACTTAAAAAAAAAAAAATCCATTACTCTGGCTTGATTTTCTTGCAGCTGACATCTGGTACAGTCAGCATATCTGGAAGCAACCCAGCTGAAAGTGGAGAAATATTTTCTCTTTAGAAAAGTTAGGTACTGATTTTATCCAAATCTGTTTTTTTCTTCTTTTTGTATCTATAGTTAACTAGATTTTTAATTAGCACTTTGTTAATTACATTATTTTTTTCACAAAATAAAAATTAAGTCATTTGATGTCGGTATCTTCTAAAAGACATCTAAATGTGTATGTATGTATGTGCATATATATATGTATATATACATATATATGCATAAATGACAAACCACACCAGTATCTTTGCCAAGAGAACCCCACATGAGGTCACAAGGAGTTAGACACAACTGAACCTACAAATGTATACATATATGTATATAATATATACACATGCATGTGTATACATATACATGTACATATATACGTATATTGTGTGTATTTATGTATATATACTCATATATATGATGATAAGCAGAGTGGTGTATTGGAGAGAAGGAAAGCCTTGGAATCAAGAAGATCTGAGTTAAGTTCCTGCCTCTAACTTATACTATGACATATAACTATGCTAAAGCAGCCAGAACCTCTTTCAATACCTGGGGCCTCCTCAGTGTGTAACATCCATCTATCCTTGTTGTCTTCTCATAGCAGAACATCCTTTCATCATTGATGCCCCCTTCTTCCATTAATGAATTCCTACTGGAGCCTTCATTTTGAAGAAGGCCCTAGGCCAACCAACCTTCTTTCCACTCCCAGATGTGCTTCTGAATTTGTGGCCTTCAATTACATGTCGCCATGAAGGTTTCTTTCCTCTTATGTTTATTATCCTCCCATTAGAAGGCAAACTCTTTGAGGGAAGGACTATCTTTCTTTTCACTTTTATTTGTATGTCCATCACATAGCACAGTGTTCAGGACATAATATTCACTTAGTAAATACTTAATAATGTCTTGTATTACTTAGAAGTCTGACATGTACAAATTAATGTCTCCCCCACACTACTCTCTAAGACTATGTGTAACGATACTAGGATTTGAAGATCTTCCACGCCCCTTGAGCTTGCTGATGTAGCAGGAAGGGGTGGAGCAAGAGAACGCCGGAGCCAAGCTAGTCTCTGTGCGGTGC
>CM053589.1:51312083-51332913 GCA_028646515.1 Pseudochirops corinnae | reverse complement strand
CTTGATGAAAAGACCAGAGCTGAACAGAAAATTTGACTTTCAAATACAAGAAGCAAGAGAAGCATGAGAAAGTAAACAAGAAAAAAGAAATCATAAGGAACTTATTAAAGTTGAACTATTTACATTCCTACATGGAAAAACAATAATTTTAATTCATGAGACTTTTCTCAGTATGAGAACAGTAGAAGGGAATATGTATGTATGTATGCATGTGTGTCTATATACACATACACACACACATATATATACATTTACAAAAAATATATATTTATTTATATGTATATATTGGAAGGTATATGTGTATAAATATATGTGTGAGTGTGTGTATATGTGTGTACATGTATACATAGACAGAGGGCACAGGATCAGTTGAATATGAAGGGATGATATCTAAAAAATAAAATTATGAGGTGAGAGAGGAATATATTGGGAGGAGAAAGAGAAAAATAGAATAGGGTAAATAATCTCATATAAAAGAAGCAAGAGAAAACTGTTACAATGGAGAAGAAAAGCAGTAAGGTAAAAGGGAATGGGTCAACATTACTATCATTGAATTTGGCTTAATGAGGGAATAACATGCACACTCAACTGGGTATCTTACCCTACAGGAAAGTAGGAGGGAAGGGGATAAGAGGGGGGACAATAGAAGGGAGGGCAGATTGGGAGAAGGGATAGTCAGAAGCAAACACTTTTGAAAAGGGACAGGGTCAAAGGAGAAAATAGAATAAATGAGGGCAGGATAGGATAGAGGAAAATATTGTTAATCTTTCACAATATGACTACTATGGAAATGTTTTGCGTAATTACACATATAAAACCTGTATTGAATTGCTTGTCTTCACAGTGGGGGTAGGTGAGGAGGGAAGAAGGGAAAGAATCTGGAACTCAAAGTTTTAAAAACAAATGTTTAAAAAAAATGTTTCTTACATGCAGCTGGGAAATAAGATATACAGGCCCTGGCATATAGAAATCCATCTTGACCTACTAGTAAGTTGGGGGTGGTGGGAGAGGATATAAGAGAGAGCAGATTGGGTAAGGGGTATTCAGTAGGCTAGCTATCTGGGGGTGGGGGTAGAGGAATGATGAGGAGAAAATGTGTAACTCAAAATCTTGTGGAAATGAATATTCAAAACTAAAAATAAATAAATAAATGAAAGATTGAGGAAAAAAAATGTTTATACACATCACCTATCCAGGGAGTACTGACATCCCCAAGCCTTCCCTCTATTAGGCCTCCTCACAAACAAACTTCCATAGGCAAAATTCCTCCCTTTCTCTATCTAGCTTCTCTGTTTCAGCTCTCCTTAGCTGCCTTACTCTGGCTTTCCCTTCCTGCTCCATCTATTAGGCAAGCCCCTCCTGTCATGGTCTCTATGTGACTCAATCTGTGGGCTGGGCCAAAGCTCAAAGCAGGTCACATGGGCCTATTATGGGACAGAGAAAATCTTCAAATTCACTTAACGTTATGAAGTGGTGAAACCAAGACTTCAAAAAGAAGCCAGGAAATTTCCTGAGCTCTCCCTCAGAAACAACATTAAATTAAGCCTCTAAAACAATTCTAGAGTGACAGAATCTACAAAAAGATGGGATGAAACAATTCTAGCCCAAGACAACTTAGAAGCACTTTAGGAAGGGTCTGTCTCACTTGGGAAGAAGGGAAGTACAATCCAGCACAGTCAGTGTCTGGGCAGACCATCAGGAGGCTCTTGGTCACAGTGCAGATAAGCAATTGAGGCCCCGTGGCTCTGGCTTAGCAAGCCAGTGGCACAGTAGGCCAGCTGTAAGGCCTCTAGCCCCAGAATAATATGCAAACTGCCTGCCCCAGCACCCGGGATACAATAGACATGACTAGGCCAAGCCATTTTAGCATAGTGGGCAAGCCACCAGCCCAGAGGCCCCAGCACAGAAAGCCAAGTGACTAGGCCCCTGGAGCCAGAGCAAGAAGCTTGGGACAGTACCCTCTATGCCCCAGGAGTAGAGCTTGACTTTAGAAAAAAAATTAGCAGAAAATTTAACCAAGGGCGCTGACCAAAGAAAGCTACAATAGTGACAGAGAAGATGAAAACAGAAATTCATAAGAGCACAACAATGTCAAAATGCTAACGTGAAGCTTCAAAGGAGAATTTGAATTGGTCTTAAGTCCCAAAATTCCTCTTGGAAGAGCTCAACAAGGATTTTAAAAATCAAATAACAAATGTAGAAGGAAAATTGGGGAATGTAATGAGAGTTATGCAAGAGAATTATGAAAAAAAGAATCAGCAGTTTGGAAAAGAAGGCACAAAAATTGACTAATGAAAACAATTCCCATAAAAGTAGAATTAGCCAAATGGAAACAGGAGTACAAAATGTAAATGAAGACAACAGTTCCATAAAAATTAGAATTGGGCAGGTGGAAGCTAATGACTCTGTGAGATATCAAAAATCAGTTAAACAAAATTAAAAGAATAAAAAAAATAGAAGAAAATTTAAAATACCACATTAAACAAACAACTGACCTGGAAAATATATCCAGGAGAGATAATTTATGAATTATTAGACTACCTAAAAGCCATAACAATAATAAAAAAAGAGACTGGACAGCATCTTTTATCAAATCATCAATTATCAAAGAAAACTGCTCTGATATCCTAGAATCAGAGGGTAAAATAGACATTAAAAGAATCCACTGAAAGAGATCCCAAAATGCAAACCCCTAGGAATGTTGTAGCCAAATTCCAGAACTATCAAGTCAAGGAGAAAATATTGCAAGCAACCAGAAAGAAAAAATTCAGATATCAAGGATCCACAGTCAGGAATACATAGGATTTAGTGGCTTCTACATTAAAGGACCAAAGAGCTTGGAATATCATATCCCAAAAGGTAAAAGAACTTGTATCACAAGTAAGAATCAACTACCCAGCAAAATCGAGCATTATCTATCAGGAAGAAAGATGGATATTCAATGAAATAGGGGACTTTCCAACTTTCCTGATAAAAACTACCAGAGCTGAACAGAAAATTTGATCTTCAAATCCAAGACTCAAAAGGGCATAACTTCACAGTAAAATACAGAATAGCAGAAATATTAATTTTACCCTTTTTAAGTCATAACCCAATAAAAATATATTCAATAAGGGACAGTAGAAAGATAGATTAAAATTACTTGGAAACTAAATAATCTAATCCTTAATAATGAGTGGGTCATATAAAAAATCATAGAAATAATGAATAATTTAATTAAAGAGAAAGTCAACAATGTGACAGCACAAAATTTGTGGGATGTAAACAAAGAAGTACTTAGGGCAAAATGTGTATTGCTTTGCTTAAATCACTAAAATGGAGAAAGAACGAATCAGTGAATTGGGCATGCAACAAAAATATAACAAAACAATAAATTAAAATTTAGCAATTCAACACCAAATTGGAAATTTTGAAAGGCAAAAGAGAGATTAACAAAATTGGAAGGCAACAACATTGAACTAATAAAATTAGATACTTTTTATGAAAAAAAAGTAAGATCAATAAACTTTTGGTCAATTTAACTTAAAAGAAAGAAGAAATCTAAATTACCAGTATCAAAAATCCAAAGAGTAAATTTACCATCAATGAAGATGAAATTAAAACAATTAGGAGCTATTTTCCCTAACATATTGCAATAAACCTGACAATAAAGTGAAATGGATGAATATTTCCAAAAATATAAATTGCCCAGATTAACAGAATATAGAATATTTAACTCATTTTAGAAAAAGAAATTGAACAAGTCATCCATGAACCCCTATAAAAAGAAATTCTCAGGTCCACATAGATTCATGAGTGAATGCTACTAAAGATTTAAAGAACAATTAATTCCAACGCTATAAATTATTTGGAAAAAAATAGGCAAAGAAGAAGTCCTACCAAATTCGTTTTATAACACAATTATGATGCTGAGTGAAAACAGGGAAAGAAAACTATGGATCAATTTCCCTAATGAACATTGATGCAAAAATTTTAAATAAAATACTAGCTAGCAACAGTGTATCACAAGGATCATACAGGATAACCAGGTGGGATTTAAGTCAGGAATTCAGGGTTGGTTCAATATTAGGGAAAATGTCAGCATAATTGACCATATCAGTAACAAAAACCAACAGATATCATATAATTATCTCAATAGATGCAAAAAAAGCTTTTGAAAAATTATAACATTCATTCCTGTAAATAATACTAGAGAGCATAGGAATAAAAGGAATTTTCCTTAAAATGATAACTAGTATCTGTATCAGTGGTTCTCAACCTGTGAGTTATGTTCAATTTGTAACAATGAAAATATATCCTGCTCATCAGATATTTACATTATGATTCATAACAGTAGCAAAATTACAGTTATAAAGTAGCAATTACAACATGAGGAACTGTATTAAAGGGTCATGGCATTAGGAAGGTTGAGAACCACTGATATATATAAAACCACAAGTAAGTGTTATCTGTAATGAGAATAAGCTAGAATCCTTCCCAACAAGATTAAGGGTTAAGAAAGGATGCCCATTATTAGCACTATTGAATGCTATGTTAGCTATAATAAGAGGGAAAAAAAGAGGCTGAAGGAATTAGAATAGGTAATAAGGAAACAAATCTATCACTCTTTGCAAATGATATGATGGTATATTGAGACAATCCTAGAGAATCAACTGAAGAATTAGTTGAAATGATTAACAATTTTAGCAAAGTTGCAAGGTAAAAAATAAACCCACATAAGTCATCGGTATTTCTATATCTACCTTATAAATCCCAGCAGTAAGAAATAAAAAGAAAAATTCCATTTAAGATAACTGTAGATAAAATAAAGTATTTCATAGAGTAGTTGTCAAGACAAACCCAGGAACTGTATAAAGACAATTCCAAAATGGTTTTCGCACAAATAATCAGATCTAAACAATTGGAAAAAATAAATTACTCATATGTAGGCCAAACCTATATAATAAAAATGACAAATCTACCTGAATTAATTTAATTTATTCAATGCCATATCAAACTACCAAAAATTATTTTTTAAAACTAGAAAAAATAATAAAATTCATCTGCAATATCAGAGGAACTTAATGAAAAAAAATGAAAAAACATGTGAAGGATAGCCTAACTAAATCAGATCTCAAACCACATTGTAAAACCATGATCATCAAAACAATCTATTATTGGTTAAGATATAAAGTGGCAGATCAGTTGATTATTTCAGGAACATGAGAAATAGTAATAAATAACCATAGTTAGCCAGTGTTTGATAAACCCAAAGACCCAACCTTTTGGAACAAGAACTCACCATTTGACAAAATCTTATGGGAAGAGTGGAAAAGAATATGGCAGAAAGTAGTATACAGAATCATCTTTCTCTGTATACCAAGATTAAGGCAAAATAGTTGCATGATTTAGACATAATAGTTGATGCCATAAACAAATTATAGGATCAAGCTGTAATTTCATGTCATATCTATGGACAAGAGAAGAATTTATGACCATGAGAAAGAGTACATAATGAAATGTAAAATGAATAATATTAATTATGTTAAATTAAAAATGTTTTGCACAAAGCAAACCAATGCATCCAAGATGAGAAGGAAAGCAGAAAGCTGGAAAAACACTTTTTTTACATCAAATGTATCTAATGAAGGTTTCATTTCTCAAATACATAGAAAACTGAGTTTAAATTTATAAGAGTACAAGTCATTCTGCAATTGATAAATCATCAAAGCATATGGAGGCATTTTTCATAAGAAGAAATCAAAACTTTCTTTTGAAAGAAATCACTATTGATTAGAGAAATACAAATTAAAACAGCTCAAACCTATCAGGTTGACTGATATGATAGAACAGGTAAGTATTAGAGCGTATATGGGAAAATTGGGGCACTAATGCACTGTTGTTGGAGTTGAAAACTGATCCAATCATTCTGAAGAGCAATTTGGATGCATGCCCAGGTGACTCTAAAACTGTGCATACCCTTTCATTCCCACCTTTTGATTCAGCAATATTACTACTAAGTTTTTATCCCAACAAGGTAATTAAAAAGAAAAAGGGAAAGGATACATATGTACAAAAATATTTATAGCAGCTATTTTTATGGTGGCAAATAATTGGAAATTGAGCAGAAAACCATCAGTTGATGAATAGCTAAACAAGTTTTAGTATAGTTTTGGTGAAGTAACACTGTTGTGCTATAAAAAGTGACAAGCATGTTGATTTTAGAAAAAAAACCTGGAAAGACGTACATGAACTTATCCAAAGTGAAATGAGCAGAACCAGGAGAATATTATCCACAGCAACAGCAATATTGTGTGATGATTACTTGTGAATGACTTAGCTATTCTTGGCAATGCAATGGCCAGAGAGAATTTTAAAGTACTCATGATGAAATATGCTGTCTACCTCCAGAGAAGGACTTTATAGCATCAGACTGCAGATTGATGCATACTATTTTTCACTTTTAAATTTTTTTATTTTTGTTTTTTGGTTTGTGTTTTCTTTTACAACATGATATTTCACCAATGCAATAACCACAGCATCTGCTATGAATATGTAGGCATATTCCCAGGTTTGAATCACGAGATATAACAGAATCTCTTCCTTGAGGATGAAACCAACACATTTATTCAAACACCAGTAATCCAAATCCATCATTGTAACAAAGAAGTCTATACACATTGCCAATGCAGGATGCACTGACACCCCAAATCATTACCTCTCTCACTCATGTTAGCTGCTGTGCTCTGCCTGCTCTCTCTCCTAGCTTTGTCTTACTCACACTTCTTCCTTTCCTCTTCCTGCTCCACTAGTTTGGCAAGCTCCTCCCACCACAGGCTCATGTGACTTAGGCTCAAAGTAGATCACATGATGTCTATTACTGGCCAAGAAATATCTTCCCATTCCGTTAGCAATACACATGACTAATATGGAAATGTTTTTCATGATTACACATGTTCAATCTGTATCAAATTGCTTACTGTTTCAGGTTATACCAGGTAAGGAAAGGAGGAGGAGAATTTTTAATTCAATATTTTTAACAATAAATTTTAAAGTTGTTTTTATGTGTAATTGGTAAAAATAAAGTTTATTTTTAAAAATGGCCCCAAAAAGAACATACCTTCTACAGACCTTAATCAAAATAGGCAAAAATATATTAGAATAGACTAATGTTAATACACTCAAGGTATGTATTCCTAACCCAATCTTACTTTTTAAAGCAAGTTAGCAGTGAATTGAAAAGTGGAAATGGAACTGTATTATAGCTCCATATGCTTAAAGGGACATGGAACTCTTTTTTAGTTTTGGAAGGATTTAAACATCTTTCTTGCCTGAACTATCCAGTTACCTATCTATATTTATGGTGAAATAACATCAGGGCCTATTAAATTGTACAATCCTTTACCTTTTCATAATTTTAGTTTTCTCATTGTTTTATGATCTCTGCATAAAATAAGTCTTAATTCTAGAGTTTATGTTATCACATGTCCTTTTTATCTAGGGTGTACAACATAAAGGGATTTTGAAACAAACTCTTTGCCACACTAAAAATTCTGGCTACCTATTTCATCTCCTCCCTCATTCATGTCAACATCTCAACAAACATTTATTGTGATTTTATTATTCACAATCTCAAAATTCTCTTTCAGAGAGAATATTCCCCTAACATTCCAGAAAAAAAGGATTCATTTTAGTTGCTAGACTCATGATTTGCTGTTAGCCTAAAACTTTGCTGCGGGTTGAAATAATGCCTCAAGTCCCCCACTAATTTTTTCTGTAGATATTTTGAAATGGTACTTGTAATTCTCTCCCTGCCATCACCCTCTGACAGTTCTTTCTTTCCTCCCTCTGAAAGCTGAAATTGCATGAATCCCCCTGTTGTTTGTAGATTAGCTGTAATTTATTCAGTGCCCAAAGGGTGGCATAAGAGGATTAGCCAGAGTGGAGCAAGAACACGAAAAGGCCCTTCAAGCATCTTTGTGCTGCAGCCATGCAAATGAAACAGAAGTCAGGAGCTTGTGTGTCACCTCTCCCTGAGATAAACTGCAGAGCCAAATTTATACTCTGCCTTCCTCACCCTCTTATATAATATCATATTCCAAAACACAATCCTCTTAAAAATACAACCACTTTTACTATGCGAAATGGGCACAACCCCAATTATAGTTTTGCTTTGAACTCATCCTTTGTTGTTCATTATTTTTCAGTAAAAAATTGACCAGTTTTGCACATTATACTCATTATTATCAGACTGATTTCTCTTCCATCTCTGATACTTACCATCATCCAACTAGTATTCTAACAACATGCCATCCTTGTGATTACTGCAGAAAGTGAATCAGTTTTATAGTTGTATGGAAATGTAGAGCACTATTTTAATCAGTGATACTATGGTCTGTTAAAGTTTATTTTACTTTCCTCTACTTACACCATGGTCAGAAAACCCTTAGCCTAGATTTAAATAAGTCGGGTGCTGGGATCAAAAGAGTTTAGAAAAAAAAAAAGGAAAATCTATAAATGATGAATGTAGGATTTAGAAGTTGTTCCTATCTTCTAGTTTGAACTATTTCAACTCAAAAGATTACAAAAATGATCAAATATTTTAAAGAAGGAAATCCAAGAATTGGAGACAATATGCTCATTGTTGTGTTCTTAAATGAATGAAGTAATAAATTAAAAAGCATTTATTAAGCACTTCCTATGGACCAGATGTTGTGATAAACTCTAGGGATACAATACAAGCAAGGAAGATATTCCCTGACTTCAAAGAGCTCACATACTGATGTTTAATAATACAAATGGGGAAATGGTGGCCATAGTGGAGTGCTTAAATAGTATTGATTTGCTTATTGTTTTCAGATCCAGAGTTGCAAAGTGTTTAGCAATTTGTTGTGAAAATTCCCAGGGAATTAGTGTGGTGAGTCTCATATGATGAATTCTGACCAATCAGAAGGGTCCTTGTCTAGAAATATGAGGTTGGAGGTGGTGGCTGAGTACAGGAGCATGGCTGAGTGTACTTTGGATTTGGTTGCTGTGTATATAAGGAGACTCCTCACCAATCAGAAACTTGATGTCCAGGGCAGGAGCATGGAGTGCTAAATCAGAGGTGGATTATAGGAGCATGACTAGGAAGTTTATATGCAGACAGACCTTGACATGATTACTTGATCTTCTATGGAAAATCGTGATGCTGTGGATTAACAACTAGGTTGAAGAATATTGAGGTTTGCATCTTGTGAATACACCGTGGGTAAGGCTAGATTTGAAAACCAGTTTTCTTATTTCAGAGACACATTTTGTCAAAAGGCTACACCAAGGTAGCCACTAATTTTCATCACAACCCCAGAACTAAAATTGATTGCTGGTATTCTGTGTAAGCAACACAATGACAAATGAATTACTAGGAGACCAAGAAGCAGAGAATTAGGATGGCAACCACAGCATGCCATCAATAGGAAATAGGATACCATACACTAAGACAAACTGGAAGTGTAGAAAAATAATTATACTACAGCAATTGCTGCAGAACATATATTCATTTAATTCAGCTAAACAATAGTATATTCAGTGCCTACTATTCATTCATTCACCAAACATTTATTAAGCATTTACTATGTCTGGTACTATAGATAAAAAGTAAAGGGAAGGTAATGAGTGAAGATAAAAAGATAAAACAAAAAAATTGTCCTTACTTGCAAATAAGTTATAGTCTAATGAGGACGATAAGTAAACACACACACAAACACACACACACACAGAGGCATGTACAAAATGAAATACTCAACTGAATTCAGGAAATATTAAGTACTTACTCAGTATTAAGCAATGTTCTAAATACTGAGAATGCAAATAAGAAAAACAAAGGCAGTCCCTGCCTCAAGAAACTTATGATCTAATGGAGAAAGAACATATAAAAGGAAGCTGGAAAAGATGGGAATGTCCCTAGGAGGTACACAGTATGGGGATATCTTATTCTATGCTATTGAAATCAAGTAGAACTGTAGATGGAAAGTAGAATGAGCTGGAGGTTCAGTTCCTGCTCTCTGTAAATGTAAGTGTTGAGAGGAGTTAAATGGTCAATGTTCCAGCTCTCCAATCAGAGGGGAGACCAGGCAGAGGGAGGCTGGAAGGTGTTGAGTATCCAAAGTTGAGTTCATAGTATGGTGATTAGATTGGAATTAATCAGCTTATCCTGAGAGAGATGTCTTGTTCTGTGGAGTTGAAACCAAACAGAAATGCAGATGGGGGGAAAAAAAACATGTTCCGAGTAGTTAAATATAAGGTAGTTTTGAAGGGAGAGCATCAGTAGTTAATAAAATCAAGAAAAGCTTCATGAAGAAGATGGTACTTGAGTCCCATCTTAAAGAAAGAGAAGGACATGATGAAGCACTTAAGAAGTGCATGCCAAGGATGTGGGATAGCTAAAGCAAGGGCACCAAATAACAAAATTTGACAATGAAGATCACAATCAATTTATGCCCTCTTATACTTTCTAATTCTTGTCTTCCTCCTCCCACAAATCTTCCTCCTCCCAGATGGGATTTGTCAGTATAATAGGGATCTTTCTTTACTTGTCTTAATACTGTGAAGATACCAGTAAAGCAGCAGCATGTCTGTCTATTGTATTTGCTCTTGCCACAGTATTGCCGTGGTTTCTTTTCTGGTCACATATTTCCGATGACTCCCTTTATTCCCTTTCTCTTGGATAATTTTTGAATGGTAATATGTTGTAGCTTACTCATATCCATCATCCAAATCATTGTTTTTCAGGTGACCCACAGCTTTGATTATCAAAAAATTTAAATGTTCTATGATTTGTAGAAGATGATTTGTAAGAAAAGAATATTGCTCTTCAAAAAATAGGTCTCTATTTCAGGGAGAAGCTTAGGGTCATTAAAATATGTTTAATGTCCCAAAGATGATTGAGTCCATTCTCTGTTCCTCCTTTTCAATTATGGGCCCAGCTTGTTTCTTAGAAAGTGTCTGTCCAAGTTATACATGTATACATTTTAAGTATATATACTGATGTAATGTCACTATGTGTTATCTAACTCTATATTATGGTAAATACAACAGAAATTCTTGGTGCTTCCTATGCAAACAATGGCTAAACTCTTTTCGGTGATTATGGATCTCATTTAGGAGTCTCTGCAATGTTCCAGGGCACAATTAGCATAATCATCTTCAAAAAGTAGTATCTGGAGGTTCTTGCTATGTATAGTATGTCTTCTTTCCATTTGGATTCTGTGGTGGACATTCCCTATGACAGTGGCAAACACCATTGGTGAGCATACCACTCCTTACTTTATGCCTTGCTGTAATTAGGGAATTATTGGGTAAAATTATTTCTTAAATATGCATGAGAGACATTTTAGTGTAGAACTTTTAAGACAGCATTTTGCTTTACCTGAATCAAAAGAATTATAGTCAACATGAGTGACAATTTGTATTCTTTATTCTTTTCATTAAATAATATGTAAAGCTGTAGACTGCTGTAAAATATTATTTACAAAAGCTTGTCTGATCCTTTTTTCTCCTTTTTTCTCTGTTACAAACTTTTATCAAGAAATGCCTCAAAGAATACAGATTATCTTCATAAAAATGTTATAGAGATGAAAGTGTAATATATACTTCAGAATTAATCATTAAATAGTAAGAAATTATTAATATTCGCTTAGTCACTTTTTTAGGTAAAATAAGGTCTCGAGTCTCACTCCCTCTAAGCCTCAGTTTTCTCCCTTCTTTCAGGTATGGAATGTCCCACATTTTTTGTTGACTGTTGAATAAAATCACTTCTGTTCATTTCTTTATATACTTCTCCAAGGGGAATATATAAGCCTCTCTTCCATTTTGTTTTCCTTTTGACTTCATTTATAGGCAAAATGTCAAGACTGATTTGATTAACTTCCTATTGTGAGATTTCCTACTTATTGGTGACTGAATAAAGATCTCACATTTAGAGTACTAACAACTATGTTAATGTTTGAATAGTTATAAACTATGATCCTTGGCATCCTTGGTCTCCTTTTCTGCCATTCTTTTCATTTCATTGTTTCACAAGCTGCTATAGCCAAATAATTCATTTCTAAGTAATCAGATTACTGGTGAAAAGTTCTTAAATATTTACATATTTTGGTCCATTGAAAGCAGCCGTGGCCTATTGCTGGAACTGTATTGGATGTCTGGCATGATACAACTTTCCACAGTTTGTGTTTTACTGCAATTGCTTTCAATCCAGCTTCATTTCCATGTCACGATGAAGTATCAGAGTGAACTTTGTGGAGAACACATAATTAACTCTAATTTAAAAAATAAATGATAAATGAATGCTGAGGTGAAAACCAATTTCCACTTGAGGTCTGAGAGGGAAGAATCATTGCTGATTGGAATCTGAATCCAAAGGGAGATTTTTCAAGATAGAATTTAAGGGATGCATTAACAAATTGATTTTGGGAGGTAAGGGAGAAGAGAAAAAATTATGAAAAAATAACACCAACATTTCCAATATAGGTGACTCCATAAAGCAGAATTAGGAGTAAGGAAAATAGGTTCTGGAAATAGTAAACTGAAATTAACAGTAGAACATACAAGTAGAAATGGTCTGTAAGTGATAGGAGATATGTTGGAAACTTAAAAGAGGCTAATGCTAGAAATATATCTTTTAGAGCCATTTGCATTGAGGCTATTGTGAAAATGATAGTAATGAATGAAATCACAAAAGAAAAGAGTATGGGGAATGTTGAGTATATATTTACATTTTTCTCATCAATGGGTTCCTAATGCTTTATTGGTATTATTAACAGTTAATAGCTAATATAGAAGTTAGCTAGAAGTTGACCTCAGCTGACCCAAGTTCTAGTCTCAACTCTTCTATATGTGACCTTGTGACTTTTAATTTTACAAGAAACAATTTCTTAAGTTGTCATATGAAGGCTTGGGCTAGCTAGACAAGCCCATTAAACTGTCTTCTAGCTCTGATATTCTATATTCAGTCCAAGTTTCCTTTCCTTTGTAAAAAGTCTAGTCATATTACAAGGTTAATGAGACTTAAAAGAGAGAGAAGGTACAGAAAAATTCTTCAACTAGGCTTGCTATAGATTGGTGCAATGCAGGGGCAAAGGGGGGATAGAAAAAGATTTGCTATGTCAGCATTCCGGAGCTTTCTCCCTCTTTTTTCCCTGTATGTTCATGTCCAAATACACAAAATTTAAAGGAGATTCAGGTACCAAGACTTTATGTGAATCTATTTTTCTTTCTTTTTTCTTTTGGAACTCATGAATGTTAAACCAGAAGTAGGGACTAGAGAAGAAAATGGATAAGGGGCCAGATGCTATTGGAGTATATATCTGCCCAGTGAGACTTAGGCATGTAGATCCGTAGCATATTTGGCTCTGAGACACTATTCTCTTTGTCTCTCTCTGTTTTCTTTCCAAGTGTAAATCACTTCTCCTTTTCCTGCTGAGAAAAACTGACTATGATTAGTTGATCTCTTTCTCAAAAAAAGTCTCAGAAGGGAGAATAAGATTATGCTGGCTTAGTAGGTGGCTCTTTGCAGGCCCCCCTGTTTGTAGGGAGGCTGTGGGAAGGAAGTGATTACGATCATTATGATTTTTCCCCCCAAAGGAGCCAGCTGCAAGAGAACAGGTGGCCATCTGCCTAGGGGCTGCTCACACTTCTTTCTGTGTTTGTTAGCCAAGATGGCAGCCAGCTATTTTAAATATTTCTATGGACTTTTCTCAAAGCCTCAAATTGGCTGTCCACCCCCTTGAATAGAATGGGCACATGTATGTTTTTATCTGTCTGTCTTTCTATCTCTCTGTCTTCTTTCTAAATGACTTTGGGCTTTCCACAATTTGGTATGTAGACAGAAAACAAAGCTAAATCAACCTGTTCTCTCCTCCCTAAAGAAAAGACTTCTGATGTTTATAATGAAAAAAAAAAAAGGAAATTATTTACTTTGGAAAGCTGTAGGACATTCTGTGAATCCATCTACGTATTGTTAAATGATTTACATCCTTCTGGAGCATAGGACATGGTGGGTTGAGTTTGCCAAGCACTTCCATCATTTGACACACTCTGACCAATCAAAGGTGTCCTTCTTACAATAGTGCAGAGGAGCAGTGCTCCCTGGGTATACTTGTCCTCATGCAGTTCTAGGAAAGAAATCCAGTCTAGTTAATTAGCTATGTCTGCAGAGGAAAGAAAACGAGGCTAGCTTAATGGATGAAGTCAAACTTCCCTTTCCCTTTCCTGGAGTCACCTCTTTACCCTGAGACCACCCATACTCAAATAGGCCAAGACCCAAAAAGAACAAAATACTTCTGTTTAATTAGTATAGGTCAAGCTCATAGCATTTTGTTTTGAACTCTTGGCTCCTGATGAAAAGATGAGCTGACCAAAATGTAACCCTTTGGATATGAAACAGAGCATAATTATTTCAGATATTCCAAACATGTGCAATTTCTGCTTTGATTTTACACTTACTTTGTCCTTTTTCCCCACTTAATTTTCTAGTACACTGCACAGATATGCTAATTTGGCACGGATGCTAAATATAAGGTCAGAGCATCTCACTTTTGTCTTTACTTGATTGCTTATCACCTTTCCTGAATGCCATTTCTATTTACTCTGTGTATCTGATCGTGTGTCTGCATTGCATCCCTTTGGTAGACAGGCTTTCTTGTTTTTCTCTCTTTGCAAGCAGCTGTTCAATAATTTCACATGACATAATGTAAATGCATTCTCTATTCATGAGGAAGAAAAGTGAGTCCCCATAAGCTCAGGCTGGCTTCTCTCATGGAGATCTTTCATCTGATGACCAGTTGGCTGAACATTTTTAGCAGTTATTGCCTTCCTAATAGCTGTAGTATAAAAGGAAAGAATTTGGAGAGGGGGGAGTGGAACTGTAAATCTGTTTATGCCCCCTTCTTTTCACCTCCTGCCACATACACAATGCATTTTTAAAACCTCCATTTCAATTTTTATTCTAACCTGATGGACCCCCTCTTTCTCTTCTCATCTACTGACACCTGCAAGCAATCAGTGCAGATAATTAGACATATGTATAGACACAGATCTCATATAAATTAATGTTGAAGGCTCTTCGATTACATTTTAGGGAAACTATCTCCCCATGTTCAACTGTCATTTGACAAAGAAAACAAAATATAGACTCTTAATATACAGTTTAGTTTATGCAATTGTTAAAAACAATTAGAGAGAATGTCAAATATTAGGATGTTTTTGGCTCCAGGTACTGGCACTGAAAGAAATCTCTTTGGTCCCAGAATGGAAAACAACATTAACCAGAATGCTTTGGGTCTGTCTGTGTAATTTCTAACACTAGTTTGACTTGAGGTTTTAAAAACCATATGGCAAATCTGTGAGTGCTCTGAGGGAGCAGCTTTTTCTCAAAAATAATATGAGATTCTTTCTACCTGAGACTCAGGGAAATTTTTAAAAAAGACACATATGTCCTGAGTGTCTGACTTTTGCTTTTGATTTGACAAAACTCTGCCAGCAGTTGTTCAATGATTACTGTGACCATGAAAGGAAAATATTGTTCATATTGAGATCTCTGAAGAGTGAATCTCCTCAAATAACTTTGTGCAGTTCACTCACTGGCATTGCCAATTGATTATTTTTTTAGCAGTTTTTATTTAGTTATGGGAAATTCTTCGTAACTTCATTAAACAACTAAATAATGTTGACAGGTAAACACTAAACAACAATAATTATTATAATCCTACTTCAACAATGCATGTATTGTATTGTTTGTAACTGCTGCTCTTCTCTCCACATTTGTAGTTCAAAGCCCTTTAGGACTTAGTAGATGGTGTCTGAGAGTTGTTGTGGCCAATAAATTCATCATTTTATGGCTAGCTACGAGAAGAACCTCTCTGAACTCTCGTCTTAAAACAGCAATATAGAGTCCATTTCTAAATCTCTCAGTTTTAATAAATGCTAAGTAAATCTGGCTATGTTCAAGGTCCTATGCTATATGTTGGGGATAAAAAGCCAAAAATGAAACAATCTACTGGATTAAGTAATTGTTCAAAACCTCTCTGAATTTGTTAATATACATATTTGTTGCAAGGGTCTCTTTTTTTCTTTTTGAAGACATGGTGATGTAAGAAGTAGAAAAAATAAATGCTTGCCCAATGAAAAAAAATAAAATGTAATCAATGACTGTCTGGTAATAATTATATAGTTTCTAAAGTTTTACAGAGTGATTTATATGTTATCTCTCTAGATCTTCACAACAACCCTGTGTTGTAGGTGTTATGATCTCATTTTACAGATGAGGAAACTGAATGAAGCTAAGAGAACTTAAATAATCGATAAGCATCTGAGGCAGGACTTAATCATGTCTTCCTAACTATAATTCCAGTATACTATCCACTGCACCACCTAGCTATCTCAAAAAAAAGAAAAGAAAAGAAAATGGTGAGACCTTCCAGAAGTTGTGTTCTAGCAGTGTAACTTTTGAATACAGTAGACTAGACCCTTAGGAGATCCCTCTGATCCCTTTTAATCTATTTATAGTTCTTTAATAAATAATATTTTATATTTTGATTATCTTATTTCTAGGCTCTATTGTATATAAGAAACAACAAACCAGATGACTGATATAAGAATATTAAAGAGAGGCATATTACATTGACAAGAGTAAGAAATGACAGCTGAAAGTCCCAACAGTGAAGGAAGAGACAGAAAATATAAAAGTTGGCTCAGAGCTATGTTATGTTTTTCAGTACAATTATTGATGTTCATACTGGTGTTTAGTCATTAAAAAAAAAAAACGGTCTTTATCTCATTATGCTCTCATTCCTACCTGCCAGAAGTACATTTCCTTATTTTTATTATATAATTAAACCTAGTCAAAATTTTTTCTAGATAATTCACAGTAGCATACCTCCTCAGACATGAACTTCCCTAATACTGAAAAAAGGTTTGAGGCATTTGAGGGCTTAGGAAGTAAATACTCAAAATCTTAGCTCATGATCTCCTTCTGATTTATTAATTTTACCTTACTACCAGATGTCATAATACTTCTTTAAAAATCATTTAAGCAGTATAGTCAAGACACTGTTAAGAAAGGTTTTTTTCCAAACATATATAGGGATATATTCTACCATAGATTACCATGTCACCAGTGAGGGAAAGTACACCCATAGAGAAAACATATAACCAAGGAATGTGTATAAAGGGGGCACTTATGCAAATACACATTTAGTCAGAGTTTATATCTAAGGAACATGAGTGGGGATAACACATACACAGGCCTTCAATGACACTACTAAAATCATAGGATCATCAGTTTTGAGTTTGCAGGCACCTCAGAGGTCATCTAGTCTAACTGTCTCGTTTTTTGGATAAGGAAACTGAGATTAAGAGAAATTAAGCAACTTGCCCAACATGATTGAGATTTGAATTTATCTCCTCTATACTAAAGGCTGCTCCTTTGTACATACCATACAGTCAGCTGCTTTTCCCACTGTGCACTGGTACTCCACTCCTGTGTGCTTTCTGCTGATGTCCCTGGTGGTCATTCTAGCTTCTCTTGCTTTTCTCTGATAGTGTTTCCTGGTTATCAGCTGTGATATGCCCTCTTCCCCCAGAAAGGAGAGGGATGTTTGAAGGTTAGTGAATAGTGTATCAGGCCTGTGCCTCCACCATGACTTCTTTTTGATTTCTGATTTCACCTTTGTCTCCTTGTATATTTTTAGAAACAAACAAACAAATAAAAAACTCAACCTCTTATTATTCTCTTACAACTTTTTGCAGATTGTTGTTTTCAATCCTCCTGGTATCTTTCACTTCCTAGAATTTTTCTTTTTATTCCCCATCTGTAAATTATTTCATTACTTAATGCCTTTCTTATTGATATATTTGTTTACTTTTCTTGTATTTGATACACACACACTTTTTTTTAAGTAGGAATACTTCTGGGTTCCTTCTTAAGCTCTTTTGTTCTTCAAAACACATCATTCCTTTTCTTTCTATTGTTCTAGTGGGTGCAGAATAGTCTTGTGTTACTCAAATTTTCTTCAACCTGTACTTGAAAGTCTTTCTCCAGGTTACTTGCACAATTTGTTGTTTGTCATTTAACAACTACCTGCCTTGAAATTTTCGTAGTTGTTTTTTATTTGTTTCTTTTCTGGAGGAGAGCTGTAGAGTCTTTTGATTGGTCCTTTATTCTCTGGGTAGTTTCTTACATTATGGTATTCAGGTTTTTTTTACTTGTATTCTGAGTCTCTTACTATTTAAATGGAAAATACAAGTAGATCATGTTTAGATTTTTCTCTTGCCATCAAATTCTAATAAGGTGACCAATTAGAGAACAACATTCAAGAAGCTTATTCTCAATAACAGCAGAGAAGAGAGAGAGAGAGAGAGAGAGAGAGAGAGAGAGAGAGAGAGAGAGAGAGATTTTCTTTGGGAATAAGAAGAGAAATTGTATTGCTGAAGAGTAAGTTGAAGAGATTTTTCCTCCTGTTCTTATGCTTTTAGGATATGTCAGACTCACAAAGTAGATAGCTCTGTCAATTTCTAAGTGTTTGAACAAGGATTCCTAAGAAGTTGCATTTTCCTTCTTACCCAAGGTAAGTGTGAATCTAAGTCAAATGTTGAAAATCAGCCATGATAAGATAGCATAGATTGTTTTCCAAATAGCAGTGACATTGGAATATGTTCCGAGATTCACAATATTTTTGTGCTAGTTCCTTCCCAAAGCAGTCTTTTTTGTCTCTTTACTGTTACAATTTAAAATAAAATACTTAGACATATCATGATAGGGCTATTCATTTTATTATAAACAAAAATGAAAACAAGCAAAAGGCACTTAGCAATTTTTTCAGAGCCACGGATTAGCAAGGACGATGGGCAGTAATAATTTTGCTTTATGAAACTTTTTCTTTGCACTTTAGGGAATAGTAACACAACAGATCATATCTATTTACTAAAGAACTTATGTTAGAGAATTTTAAAATCACTCCATTAGGCTAAGCCCAATTAATGCCACAAAAATAAAATATAACCCATTAAAGTTTACATGTGGAATCCAATCTATAGCTTTTCATTGGATTAGAATTTTTTTAAAAATGAAAATAGCACAGAAAAAAGATTTACAAAAATCTCTAGGTTCTAGGGCAAGTGAATTGTTCTTCAGTTATCTCTTGCTTTGGTTATATGATCAACCCACCTTCTTTTCTGTTCGTATGTCCTGATATTATTACGCAAATGTTCTCATGTAATTCTTTATTAATAATATATTACAAACCTGTTATGTAATCCTCCAGTACCCTTTGGGTAACCCTCAACTTTAATTCTTTGGAAACTGATATCGAAAGACTTGTAGCCACATAGCATCACCTATTACCAGAAGACTGTTGTTGCTGAGAAGAGCTTACTTTGTGTGAGCAAATATATAACATAGTCCATAAGCAATGTCAAGTACAGTACTAAGTAAACATAAGGAAAGAAATGAGAGTAATGGATTAGTACTGTTTCTGGGTGTCATTAATTACCTTTGAATATGATTCTTATTTTTCAGTTCATTCTAATGTGGCCACAGTTGTAATTTGAATTTTAGTAAAAGTCAGTTAGCTTTAAAAAGAATGAAGGTTTTTTGTTTGTTTGTTTGTTGTTGTTTTTGATATGTTATCCAGATTCTGGGCTGGGCTACTCAAAGTCTTCTATAGGATGTTGCTCGAAGGGCAATCCCTATCTACACTTCCTGCCCTGCAATTACTCTCCCATTGGCATGAAATTCAAAACACTAGAGTCAGTAATTCTTAGGAGTTAGAAGTAGGTGAACCATCTCCAAAAAGAACTTTTTCACATATGTACATTACCTAGAAAAGTTTAAAAAGAAAGAGTGCTGTGTTTGGGAGCTACTGATTTCTCTTTTAAAAGTGGCTTCATGGGAAATCAAGATGCTGTCGGACAGATCCAAACAAATGAAGGAGTGGAGGGCAATGTGAAATATCTCCTTGAGGGGGCCACTGACCTGCAGAGCGGATCCAGGGGAGACAACTTAAAAATTGTTGGACTGCCGGAGGGCCATGATCAAAAACAGAACTTACAAAGCATCTTTCAGGAAATTCTCAGGGACAGTTGCCCGGATGTTCTAGAACCAGAGACCAAGGTGGAACTTGAAAGAGTTCACCGATCACCTCCTGAGGAAGATCCCCAGAGGAAAACTCCTGGAAATGTTGTGGCCAGGTTCCGGAATCCCCAGATCAAGGAGAAGGTATTGCAAGCTGCCAGGAAGAAACAATTTGAATATTGTGGAAACACAATTAGGATAACCCAGGACCTGGCAGCTTCTACACTGGGGGATCGAAGGGCCTGGAATATGGTGTTCCGAAGATCAAGGGAGCTTGGATTAAAACCAGGAATCACCTACCCAGCAAAATTGAGCATAGTATTCCAGGGGAAAATTTGGTCATTCAATGAGGTGGAGGACTTTCAAACATTCTTGCTGAAAAAACCAGAACTGAAGGGAAAGTTTGACACTCCAACACAGGAAGCATGGGAAGACGGGCACGGAGGGGAAATCATAAGGTACCTGTCGGGGATGGACTATTTTCATGATGGCATGGAGGGGTGACAGTTGTAACTGTTGAAACTTTTTTTTGGTGTGAGGATGGGGCAAGGGAGTACAGATGTATATATACATATACATACACTTAAATTTGTATGGGAGGGTTTGCATATGCAAACAAGCACATATCTGAGTATGTGTATGGGTGAATCCATGGAGGGCATGGGATCAGTTGAATAGGAAGGGATAGTGTTCCAAGAGGTGAAGTTGTGAGGAGAGAGAGGATTGGCTTGGGAGGACACG
>CM053589.1:51296023-51311583 GCA_028646515.1 Pseudochirops corinnae | reverse complement strand
AGGGAAGTGGGAAATTGGGAAAGAATTTTTACAACCAATGTCTCTGATAAAGGCCTCATTTCTAAAATATACAGAGAATTAAGTCAAATCTATAAGAATCTATAAGTCATTCCCTAATTGATAAATGGTTAAGGCATATGAACAGGCAATTTTCAGAGATAGAAATTAAAGATATCTATAAGCATATGAAAAAATGCTCTAAATCACTCTTGACTCAAGAAATGCAAATCAAAACAACTTTAAGGTACCACATCTCACCAGTCAGATTGGCTAAGATGACAAAACAGGAAAATGACAAATGCTGGAGAGGTTGTGGAAAAATTGGAACACTAATGCATTGTTGGTGGAGTTGTGGACTGATTCAGCCATTCTGGAGAACAATCTGGAACTATGCCCAAAGGGTTATAAATAATTGCATACTCTTTGTCCCAGTAATACCACTTCTGGGGTTGTATCCCAAAGAGATCATAGAAGTGGGAAGAAGACCCATATGTACAAAAATATTTATTGCAGCTCTCTTTGTGGTGGCAAAAAACTGGAAATTAAGGGGATGCTCATCAATTGGGGAATGGCTAAACAAGTTGTAGCATATGAATGTAATGGAATACTATTGTGCTATAAGAAATGAGGAGGAAATTAACTTCATATTTACCTGGAGAGGCTTATACAAAGTGATGCTAAGTGAGAAGAGCAGAATCAGGAAAATTTGTACACAAATTTTTCTGTACACAGACACATTGTGTGTGTGACAACCAACTTTGATAAACTGAACTCTTCTCAGCAACACACAGTTATAAGACAACTCTACAAGTCTCAGGATGAAAGGGGATATCTACATTCAGAGAAAGATCTAGAAAGAATAGAGTTTAAATGGAAACTGAAGCAATCTACATGCTATCGTTCTTTTCCATGTTTGGTTTTGTTTCTTATTTCCCATGGTTCACTCCATTGGTTACAACCCTTCTATACAACCAGACCAACGTCCAGTGTGAAAGTATTTGCAGATCCTATACTTGATTGCATGCTGCCATAGGTGGGGGTGGGGGAGAGGGAGAGGAGAAAATTTGAAACTCAAGGGATTATGGAACTGAATCTTGTAAACTAAAAGTAAATAAACAAATCAATTAAGAAAGAAAAAAAATAGTCACATCCAGATAATTAGAAAAATATCAATTGCTCATGGATAGGCTGAACTAATAAAATAAAAATTACAATTATACCTAAATTAATTTACTTATTTAGTGCTATACCAATCAAACTACCAAAAATTATTTCATAGAGCAAGGAAAAAATGTGTTGCCTACCAATTTAATATTTTGACCTGTATGTCCTATAGGAATTTCACATTTAAAATGTCTAAAACAGAACTCATTGTTATTCAAAGATCATTATTATTATGGTCAGGTATCACTATCTTTCCAGATACCTAGGTCTGAAATCTTGACTCCTCACTCTCATTTACTCCATTTATTCTGTTGACAAACTTCATTCTGCTTCCAAACCATTAATTCCTATCTGCTTACATGGCTTAATCTCCTCTCCCCTGAATTACAGTCTTCCAGACTTGTTCCCTGTCTCTGGTCTCTTCCCATTCCAATTCATCCTGCATATAGTTGCCAAAATGCTTTTCTTAAAGTAGAGGTCTATTTGAGTCTTCCTTCTACTCCACACACTTTCCTTCCTGCCCCACTCAAAAAAACCCCAAAACCAAAAAACAAAGCACAAAAAATCTTACATTGGCCATTTATCATATGTAAGACCATATATAAACTTCTTCAGAATTCAAAACTTTTCATGATGTGTTCTTTTCCCAATATTCTAGCCTTCTTATACATTTCTGTTTTGCATATAGAGTATTCTATAGGCCCACCATATTGACCTACTTTCTATAATTCACACACAGTGCTTCATTGTCAAACTCATTGACTTTGCACCAGGGGTTTCTCATACCTTGAATGCTTTCCCTTACTTCTCCCTCTTGGGATCTTTGATTTTCTTTAAGATTCAACTAATGTTACCTTTTGTCAGAAGCCTTTCTTGGACCTTTGAACATAGTAAGTACTTATTAATAAATTAATTAATTAATTAATTCTTGTTTTACACGAAATAGTTGCTCGATAAATACCTATTAAATTGTGTGGAATTAAACAGGATGCTTATTTAGTGGATCTCAATTGTAATTCATTTATAAAAGCAGTTGAATTATATACCAATTTTCATTATCACATTGTTTGAAGTGAGGTACCCTGATGGTGTTTTATTTTCTTTTTTGAGTTGCTTTATGTCCTTCAACTTGTGAACTGTAGAAATTTCCAGATTTGTAGCGGATTTCCTTTGTAACAGATGCTACACTCAGGGGATTGATTTGCTACTCTAGATATTTAGCTTTTCCCCTGGAGAGTGGCTCTGGAAACATTCTTGCCTGCTGGACAAATTGAGAGTCTTACATTCTCAAGTGCATCAAATCCTTAGGCTATTGCTGTATTTTCTTTCTGGCAGGATTTCTCGTATAGATTTCCATACCTGTGTTAGCTCTTTAATTGATTTTCCTTTCCAAGGGAATCTCAATTCTCTCCATTGGTTATATTAATTGTTTTTTTGTTTGTATGTTTTCATGTTGCCATGCCATGCATTTGTTCCAATACTATTTGATTGTATCACAGTTTGTTGGATCCTTTTCCATCTACTTTTCCCATTATGCTATTCATTGAAATACTTCACTACATGTAATTTTCTGCAGAAACTTCTTTGAAATTGCAGTTCCCTGTTAAATAAAGCATGTAAATTTTTTCCTTACCTGTCCATGATTTTGTATGACTTAATAGAGAAGGAAAAATATTTATAAACAGAGAAAGCCTATTTCTTTCTTCTTAAGTAGTTTATCATATGTCACATCATGGAGGAAGACCTTCCCTACAGAAATACAATGTTGATACCACCTGTGTATACAATCCGACACATCTCTGCAAAGAAAGTCCCTTGTACACATCAATGACAGAATGAGTAGAAAAACAGTTTCATAGTTCAGAGAATTTCTATGTCATCCTGGCTTTTATATTTCTAGTGCTTTTTTATTCTTCTTTTTTTTATTCTTTTGCTTATTCCCATAAGCCTATTTCAGCTCGGTCAATGAATTTCCTTCCTGGTAGGCTCAAGAGTCCTATTCTTATAACCTTTTCACATATCCTAATTCCCCTGGGGTTGGAGAGACTTATTCACTGCTAGGGAATTAGTTGAAGGTTTTCACCTTTTCCAAATGATATTAAGGTGTACATTTTATGATCTGCTAACAGTGATAATGGACTTATGTGGGAAATGATATAAAATTCACTTATATGAATACTTGCCATTACATAATTCCAGAATTATCTTAGGAATTGCATTGTATTTCTAATTGCTTAATGTGAACTTACAAAGAAACTTTTGTTTTCTACTTATGTCATGATTCTCTTCTTTTACTTGAATACTTTGATTTAATGTCTAGTTACATGTATAGATTAGATTTTCAACTATTCAGGGATTGTTTATTCACTTTTTGTACTTCTTTTATCCTTTCAACTACTTCTCTGCAAGTTAGAACCCTCTCTAGAGGTTGACAAGAGGAAGAAAGAATTAAATCTCAAATTTATTGAATTCTGTGATTCGTTAGCAAATCTGATAAGCAATTTGTTGGGTGAATACATCTTTGAACTTCTGAGGACTAGGAAGACAATAAAAGGTAGTGACATTCCTTTATTTTTGCTTTCCATGTCTCCTATTGGCATGGATAGTCTATATCAATCACGGTAGGTCAGCCTGAACATTGCAATTCAATAGCTTGATAACTTCTCTAGATCTTTATTCAGTTGTTGTTGATACAAATGCTTGTTGATTGATTTATTGGTATTATAACTTCTTTCAGTGGTACAGAATATTGTCCATTTATTCCTTCTTATCCTTTGCCCTGTCCATGTAATACATCAACATTTGCTCAATATGCTGAGGGCTTTTCTCTTGATATTGCATGGATTCTAACAGACTATATAAGCTGTCCATCAGTTAAACTTTCATGCACTTTTTATAAACTCATTTTCCCATTTGAAAAAGGTTTTTTGATTTTGTAAGATATTTTCTTAGCCATTAAAACTGAATTCCATGCCATATGAAGGTTTCTTGAGATCTAGTGATCTCAGTGATGGTAAAGAATACAACATTTAAAGACATCATAACTCTGATCAATGACAGTACCAACCTTGATGTAATTGTTTGACTAAAGCTGTGAATTGAGGCATACTTAGTTAGATACAGTCAATAGACTGGCTTGTTTTGCTAACTGGGCTTCTTTTAACAATGCATTTTTTTGTGGGAGGTTATAGAGAAGTAATTTGGAAGAGACAATACTATAAGAAAGAAATAATAAAATCAATAAAACTTTTAAACATATTTAAAGTAAATAGGGATCTTTAACATGGAAATGAAAAGGAAAGAAAAATGTTTATGTATAAGAGAATTATATATGTTCTGCTTAGCCCCAGAGGGTGGATCTAAGATCAATGAATGAGTAGCCATTAAAGTGAGGAAGAAGCTAGCTTGATATGCAGAAATTTTCTCACAGAACTATCCAGAAATGGAATGGACTTTCTTAGAGTTAATGAGTTTCCTCTTATTGTAAGCCTTCGTATAAAAGTTGGATGTTCGCTTGCCAGTGATTAGGTGGAGGAAATTCATATTTAATATACAGGTTAGACTAGATAACCTTTGAAGTCCTCTAGAATTTTTTTTAATGAACTTTGACTATTTGATATTACATATTAATAATTTTATAATGATTTTTTATTCTGAGTGTGCTGAAAAATTCTGGCTTGAAAATATAACCAAAATCAATATTATTTTTTTCTCACTGTATTTTTCTTTTTTTTAATCTTTTAAAGTTTATTTATTTACTTCCAGTTTACAACATTGAGTTCCACAATTCCTTGAGTTCCAAATTTTTTCCCCCTTCCCCTCCTCCCTCCTCTCCCCCCTGGTGGCATGCAATCAAATATAGGTTCTACAAATACCTTCATATTAAACATTAGTCAAGTTATAAAGAAGTATTATAACCAATGGAGTAAACAATGAGAAAGAAGAGACAAAGCAAAACAAAACACAAAAAGGAGAGAGCAAGTAGTTTGCTTCAATCTGCGTTCAGACTCTGTAGTTCTTTCTCTGGACGTGGATATCCCTTTCTGTCATGAGTCTTTTGTAGTTGTCTTCTAACCTTGTCTTGCTGAGAGGAGCTCAATCTATCAAAGTTAGTCATCACACATATGATGTGTCTGTAATTATGTACAAAGTTCTCCTGGTTCTGTTCTCCTCACTCAGCATCAGTTTATATAAGTCTCTTCAGGTTATTATGAAGTCTGTCTGCTCGTCATTTCTTTTTGTTTTTTTCCTTTTTGCTTTTTTTGGAGGGGAGGGAAGGTAGGGCAATTGGGGTTAAATGACTTGCTCAAGGTCACATGGCTAGTTTTTTTCATGTTAAGTGTCTGAATCTGGATTTGAACTCAGGTCCTTCCTCCTGACTCCAGGGCTGGTGCTCTATTCACTGCACCACCTAGCCACCCCAAAAGATTTTTTTTTTTTTTGCTTTTTTGGAGGGCAGGAGGCAGGGCAGTTGGGGTTAAGTGACTTGCCCAAGGTCACACTGATCTACATTTCTTATAGCACAATAATATTCCATTACATTCATATATGTGTATAGGTTGCAACTTGCAGGGAAAGTACCCAAAGGAAGTTAGCATAGAGAAATAAACATGCTTTTTCTTTTGAACCATCATTCTTGACAACTGTATATGAAACTTCTTTTTCCAAAGAGAGGGTAAGGGAGACAGAGAGAAAAGAGAGAAGTAATATTTCCTCAAAACAATCAATCAATATAAATATTAATTTGCCTATTTTATAGATGAGGAAATTAAAGCTTCAAAAAGTTGTTGTTTCACTTGAGGTTACATAGCTCATAATTTTTGAAGCTGGGATTTGAGTTGAAGACTTTGGATACCAAGTCCTACATTATGTCACACCACCTCTTCTGAGACAAACTTAGTGTAAACAATCCCCTTTGAGCCCAAATGCAAGCTTGACTTCAGGGGAAGAGAGAAAATATAAGTGGTCTCTGTGCCCTTCTTCAACTGAATTCACCATTTCTATTCCTCAGTTTAAAATATTTTTTCCTTTTTTTGTTAAATATTTGATTTTTCCCAATTACATGTTTGGCTTAAGGGGGGGAATAACATACACACTCAATTAGGTATCTTAATCTACGGGAAAATAAGAGGGTAGGGAATAAGAGGGGGGATGATAGAAGGAAGGGCAGATTGGGGGAGAGGGTAGTTAGAAGCAAACAGTTTTGAAAAGGGATAGGGTCAAAGGAGAATAGAATAAGTGGGGGGCGAGATAGGATGGAGGGAAATACAGTTAGTCCTTCACAATATAACTACTATGGAAATGATTTGGGTAACCCCTCATGTACAACTTATATTGAATTGCTTATCTTCCCAGTGGGTGCTGGTGAAGAGGAAAGAAGGGAAAAAATCTGGAATGCCAAGTTTTAAAAACAAATGTTTAAAAAATTGTTTTTTACATGTAACTGAGAAATAAGATACACAGGCACTGGGGTATAGAAATCCATCTTGCCCTACTAGAAAGTTATGTGGGAGGATAGGGGAAGATATAAGAGAGAACAGATTGAGGGAAAGGGTATTCAGTAGGCTTGCTATTCTGGGATGAGGGTAGGGGAAAGACAGGGAGAAAAAATTGTAACTCAAAATCTTGTGGAAATGAATATTGAAAACTAAAAATAAATAAACAAATTTATTTTTTAAAAAATTAACTAAGATAAAAAAAAGAAATGATGAGCTTTCAGAAAAACCTGGAAAGACTTGCATGAACTGATGCAAAGTGAAGTTAACAGAATCAAGAGAACATTGTACACAGTAACTGCAATACTATATAAAGATCAATTGCGAATCACTTAGCTATTCCCAGCAATACAAGGATCCAAGACAATTCTGAAAGACCTATGATGGAAAATGCTATCCACCTCCAAAGAAAAAACTGATGAAATCTTAATGCCTATTGAAGTATACTGGGTGTTCTTGTTTTTTTAACTTTTTCTTTCCTTGAAGTTTTTCATCTATGTTTTCTTTCCCAACATGAGTAATTTGGAGACATGTTATGCATGACTACACATGTATAACCTTTATCAAATTGTTTGCCTTCTCAATGATAGGGGACAGTAGGGACAGTGGGAGAGAATTTGCAACTCAAAATTGTAACAAAAAAAACCAAATGGTGAAAATTGTTTTTACTCAAAATGTATTTTTCTTTAAGTAATGCTTATAATTTAAGAAAAAAACACAGGGGCAGCTAGGTAGTGCAGTTAATAGAGCACTGGCCCTGGAGTCAGGAGGACCTGAGTTTAAATCTGGACTCAGACACTTAACTCTTACTAGCCATGTGACCTTGGGCAATTCACTTAACCCCAACTGCCCTGCCCCTCCTCTCCCCAAAAAACAAACAAAAACATTAATTAAAAAAAGAACAGTAGTTTATTTAAAAAAAAAAAAGAACAAAGTGAAAGGTAAGATCCATTCCTGATATAGCAAGCTTTTGAACCTCTGTGTCTGTGTTTCTGAATGTGTGTATGTATTTCTGTGTTCCTGTGTTGTGGATGTCTTGGTCGCATATCTACATACATACACATACATACATATGTGTGTATGTGTATATGATGGGGGATGTGTAGTTCTGCCTGGGAACATGAGCACCAGAATATTCTGAGAATGCAGGACAGTAACACATAAACACGGAAGTCATGATGACAGTTATGTCTCTGGGTCAGTGTGTCCTGTTTTATTCTGCACTTCGTGACCCAGATGTTCTGTTGATATGCTCTGTTCCGGGGACGTGAGCTCTGTCCTTCCTTTTCATGTTTACCCGAACCTTGTGGCATCAGAGGTGATTACAAGGGAGGTGGGCTATTTGCCAAAGGGCTCAGTAGAGGGATAAAAGAGGAGAAGCCCTGGGAATAAAATATGGGGATATAGATATGGATGAATGAAGAGAGAAATAAAGCTGTCTGCATATCCCTAACTCTTCTGGCTCCTGAGTCTACTTTGTGGAATGTGCTGGTAGCGTTACCGGGAGGCTCACTGAAGACCCCAGAGGAGAGTAAGACTGGCAGCCCACTGGCGCTAGGCCAGGTCATGTATATACATATATATATTATAAGTGTGTATATGTGTGTGTATATATTTTTTTTTAATTGAGATTCTTGTCTGATCTAGGGAGAGGTAAGAATACTTTAAATTGCTGCCTTTTGGTTGATCAACAACTGGAATCTCCTATTCAATTAAACATCATTTGGTAAATATTCACTATGTATACTGATAATCATTTAAGATTGTTTAAACCCCAGTAAGGGCCAAAGTCTAAACTAATTAACCAGAAGAACCTCTACCTAATAGACATGCCTTTCTTTGTTCCCTGAGTAAACCCAGAGAATACCTCTTTCTGTGTCAACACTACAAGGCCAGATGAAGCTGACCAGAGCTTTCTTCTGTTAATGACTACAAAGGACAAGGCACCTTTACCAGACACTACCTTGAATAATGAGACTTTTCTTATCTTAATATTTTATGGACATATATTATGCTATGTCATGTTAATGGTAAAGGAAACACAGATATCCTGGGTTGTAATTTCAATGAACACTTTGTCAATTTTCTTATATTTTATTCACAACCTATTCAGTTAAGAAAATTCATTTGTCATACTATGGTTAAACATACATGGAGATCATAAATTTGAGTGACACAGACATCCTGAATTGGGATTGTTCTAAAATGTATTTAAGTCTTCTAATTCTTTTTATCAGACAGTCAGAATTAAAATCTAGCTCTGTGTATACATGTATCTCCTAACTTTAAGGGAATAAACATTAGAAATTTATATATCACCTAGCCTATTTGCCTCTTTTAACCAAACTTCTAGGTTAACGGTACATATCAAAGGACATTAAAATTTGAATGAGTCACTTTCCCCTCATTGGGATGATATTTAATAGGGGAATATGGCTCATTCACAAAGCATCCGTACTGTAAAAATTCATGCCTAGTCTGTTAGTACTCCTTCAGATACATGTAGAAACTTCACTGTCTATTTTTTTGTGTGTGTCTGGAATAATGAAAAAAACTCTAGTGATGACCTTTCTGACCTTTTCTTTTGTGGCAGCTTTCTTAGGTACAACTTGTGGCTTTGGTATCAGGAAATCTCAGTTCTAATTTTGCCCATGTCACTTATGATTTGTGTGACCTTGACCTTAGCTTAATCCCTTAACACCCTGACTCTCAGTTTTTTTACCTGTAGGATGAAGGATTTGGTCAGAATAGTGTCTGAGGCTCCTTCTTTCTACATTTATTATTCAATGATATATGATCTCATTTAATTTAATTGAAGGAAGATTTATTAAACACCTCCACACTATTCTCTTGCACGATCCATACAAGTTGGGTAAGATCTGCTGGAACTGGTGCTCTAGAATCATTTCTGTATTGCCATGAGGTATCTAAGTGGAGCTGTTGTGAAGGTCATGGAGTGTATACCATACAAAAAAGCACTAGATTGGGGAACAGTGCATTATACAAAATGAGCCCTTAATACATACTTATTTAAAAATCTGGGAAATAAGAAAGGGTACAACAAAACAAATGCTTTATTTCTATTGGATTCCTGATAAATATAATATATTTTTCCATTAGTTGCTTATTTAATTTTTTTGTTGTTGGTAGTCACTAAGTTTCTAATAAATGGTTAAGCATTTTTAGTGGCATCACATTGAATTACAAAGCATATATATTGTGCTGTGTAGTTTGAGATGGAGAAAGGTGTGAACCAATGGTGAAAACTTAGAAGGCTTCCTGGAAAAGCTTGTGTTTAAAAAGTCCTTAATAGATGAGGAGAAGAATAGATGAAGAGAGGGAAGGATGACATTCTAGGCATATGAACAGCTACAGAGAATCATAAAAGTGCAGGCTGTGTGTTGGGGAAAATCAGCTGTCTAGTTTGTTTGGAGGATAAGGCATGGATGGGGAGAAAGTGATATGACCCAAGACTGGAAAGGTAGGGCAGGTCTTGAATGGCCAACAAAGGAGTTAGAACATTACTGGGGGCAATAGAGTCATCCTGGTTATATTGTCTGAAGGATGCCATTAACAGTGAATTAGCAAGTGAGAAGAGTCACAACTCCCTCAATGTGGTGGTGTTGTTCTTTGTTTTGTAATTGTTTAAAAAATGTACATATTAACTTAAGCAGAACCTTAAACCAACCAGTTATCCTCTTCTGATTTCTTGAGATATATATGTTTGTGTATATACATATATTTGTATGCATAGATAGATATATATTTAAAAATGCACATATACATACATATATACATATACATGCACATACACACACACACAGAAAGAGAGAGTTTGGTTGCTGCTTACACATAGACTTTTTTGTGTTCTTTTCAACAAAGAACAGGAATTTTTAACCTTTTGGGCATCATAGACCCCTTTGGCAGAAACCTGTGGATTCCTCAGAATAATGCTTTCAAACACAAAATAAAAGTACATTGGATTGCAAAAGGAAACCAACTATATTAAAATAGACTGATCAATGTATTTTTAAATAAGTTCATGGATCCTAGATAAAGAACCTGGACAGCTACATGTATAGAGAATAGAGAAAGACTTTATTATACTATATTATTGATTGTAAAGAATTAGTTGTAACCTGATCTATAGAGCATCAACTAAACACATAGAAACAACTTGATTATAATGAAAAAATGATTATTTATTTTACTTATTAATAACTCATTATTGAAGGGCTTTTTACTTCCTTATCCAAAAATCAGCCATTGTAGGAAATCTTAGGCTAAGAAAATTGATGGATTCCTACTCATTGTGTTTACTCAGACAGGTTTGGGGAAAATATGGATTCTCCCTTTTTTCACACACATGATATGGAAACTGATAAGTCTTTTTGACCAAGATTTGGGTGATGCAATCACATACCCTCAAGACCCTTATTTGAATGAGTTTGTAATATTTATAAAAATTTTTCTCATTAATTGTTAATAAATTAGAGTTGATTGTCATCCTCAGTAACATCCACATTTACAAGGGCATGTAAGTTATGGAGCCCATCTCTAAGAGGGTTTTTGGCATTACAAAATGCCACTGACCCTTTTTATTAATAAAATGCTAGCATTATTAATAAAATAATTAATTACCCAGAAATTATATCTCTTGAACTTTTTAAATGTCATTGTAACTAAACTTTGGAATGATATTTGCTCCCTTAAAAGTTTACTTGAACTTTCAACTAGGTATCAGAATGGTACGTATTAGATGTAAGTGGACACTATTTAGAATTGAGGGAAGTGACAAGGTGACTTAGATGAGAACTTATTTCCAGTTCAGCAACTACCTTAATAATTCATTCATACTCCCCATAGCTGGAAAGAAGGGATAGGTGGAGAAGATACCATTAGAGATTTTCTTCTCAAATCACATTTGTACCTTGAAACTAGCTCTAAGGTAGATAAAACACTATCGTTTGATCTTCACATCAACCCTATGAGGTAGGAGCTATTACTATCCCCATCCTATAGATGAAGAAGCAGCTTAAGAGATTAAATGACCTGCTCAGGGTTTCACTTCTGGTATGTGTCTGAAGCAAGATTTGAACTTTGCTTTCAAGTCCAGCACTTTATGTACCTGTTTATTCATTAACCACACATTACTATGTTTCTTCCATAACCATGTTAGCATGAAATTGAAAATAGTTGGACTCCTTTAAGTTATTGGAACAATTTTCCCTGGAAATCTTCTGGAGCATAAAATATATATAGGTATATATATATAATTAGCTATAGAAGCTCTAAAAGCTAATATAGATTTAGACCGCTTTGAGGAGCACATTGTGCTGATAACAGAGGGGGCAATAGGACTTCTTGGGCAGGTAGTCAGGTTAGCTTTGGTAAAGAATAAGGCTACCTCTTCCTGTAAGACTAGAGTAAAGGAGAAGATTATGACAGAAGGCACCTGAGCAATATGAAATTAGGCAGAAGTAAGAAGAGGAAGGTCACATTGAATGGTCTCTTTTTTTCCCTGTAAAATAAGAGGCAAAGTTGTCAGATGAGAGGATTTGGAGGAGGTAGAGCCATGAAAGGGTCTGAAGAGAGAAAAAATCATTTTGGAAGATCTGTGAATAGTGGGATGGTGCTTGATAAGGGAGGTATAGTTGGATTTCCTATCAGCAGTAAGGGTCTAGATGAGGTTGTTTGTTATAATCTACCATAATTCTGGGAGCTGCCTGAATGGTGGAAGAATAGATGTGCACAGAAAACAGAGAGATAGACTAGAAAATCTCTTAAAGGATCTTCTAAATCAGAGGGGCTAAATTTGAAAGACTCCAAATCTTAAGAAGGACAGTCAGGTTCACTGGCAAGGGAATACCAGGCAGTATCGGCTACTTTTAGTCAACGGCAAAGAGTATCTGGAAACTTGTCAAAATTTGTCATTCTTTTAAACAAGGAGTTAATTGGAACGTATAAGAATAACCATGCTCTGACCCCTTCCATCTGACCCAGATAAATAGTCATGAATTCACAGGGGGGTGGCATGGTGATGGATGTCACATATCAATGAACTAGGCTATGCTCTTAGCTAGATCACTGGAGAGCCCCTGGTTTCATTCTCTGAATTTCTGTTCTTAGCAATTTACACATTTTATCTATGAGAGTTGTAGGGAAACTTCATTAACTTGAATTTCACCAACCATGCCTGATAATTCATAGAAAAGAAGGATTTCCCCCTCATTTCTTAATTTAATAGCAAAGTGAAGTGATATTTTTCCTTTGCTAAGACTTCATTACTTTTTGCAAGCATAGTTTAGCATATTTATAAGTTTCTGATCATAAATAATTGAAGCTTCATCCTATCTCAATAATCACTCAACAGAATTCAGTGATATAAAATACTTGCTTTCTTGTACTTCACTTACTCTATTACTTGCTAATTGGCAAAATTTTGTAGCAAGAAGTCTATAATTCAGAAACTACCAGACACAAGTTTCCACGGGCCAGAAAACCTTAGTTTTGATTCCAAATCAGAAAAGCTGCATGAGGTAATGTCAGAAATATTACAGGAAATTCTCTGTTATTTCCTCTTCCAAATACAGATATGCAGTGTCTCTTCTGCTGGGAGGCAATATTGTGTGATGAAGAGAATAGATTACTGGGAGTTTAGAAACTGGGTTATGGTTCCATCTCTTCCACTGGCCAGCTGTGTGACCTTGCATGACTTGCTTTCTCTGGGTCTCATATTCCTTGCTTGTACAATGGGAAGTGAGGGGAAGTTGGTTGAGTAATCCTTAGGCCTCTAAAATCTTATGACTTTATGAAATTAGTTGGTACCCTAGAGGAATAAAAGGAGTAAAATTTGATACCTTTTCATTCTTCCCCCAAATGTAATTATGAAATATCTGAATTATTTCTAAGTGAGAAAATATCTTCCTCTTATCAAGAATGTATTAGAAAAATAGATGTATAAGAACAAGAGCCAATCTCTCCTAAGTGTATATGAAACTTGATAATTTCAGAATATTAAAACCCATATTAAAGACTGTGGTAAATAATTAAAGAAATACCAATTTAAAAAATCCAAAAGATTTTACTTCACATTATTCAGTTTTTCAAAAATGATAAGAGATAGAAATAGTCATTGGTAGAAGGAATGTGGGAGAGACAGACACTAAATACAGTGTTGAAGGAGCAAAGAATTATTTAAACTGTTGTGAAAACTAATTTGCAATTATGCTTTAAAAAGTGACAAAAATTTCCATGTGTGCTTTGATCCACAGACCTCACTTTGAGGCATGTAGCCTAAAGAGGTGAAGAACAGAATATACACAATAACCATAATAGATAAATTTCCTATAATGTATTAAGGTTTGCAAAACACTTTATATGCATTATCTTCTTTGATCCTAATGATAAACCTGTGAGGTCAGTGCTAGTACTGTCTACTTTTTAAGAAAAGAATTTCCCTCAATTACATGTGAAAGCAAATTTTAACATTCATTGAGTTTTTTAGGTTGTTTTTTTTTTCCAGAACACATATACAGAAGAGAGAAAAGAAACAAAAACATATCATAAACTTAAATATTGAAACTTAAATACAAAGAAAGAAAGAAAAAGGTATGCCATGTGTAGAGCAGAACATAAAGAGGATTCAAAATATGTAACAATAAATTTTCTTTCAAGAAAGCCAGTATGATAAATAATACACACTGTCTTGAGAATTGTCTGTCTTTTCTTTGCTTCCTTGTGAGTTATCTTTTGTTCTCTGCTATGCACTTTTTTACTTTGTTCTTTTTTTTCCCTTCCCCTCCCAGAAGGCTACAATAAAGTTTAGATATGTTTTTCTATTGCTACAGATATATACATAGATGTAGATATATATACATTCATATATAGATATATACTTTCCCAAACATATTCTACTCCTGATCTATGTTTTTATGTTTGTGCATATCTTGTTTCCTATCCCTTCTGCCTCCTCTACTTTACTTCTGCCCACTACCTTACCCTCCTATTACTTGACTTCCCCTCTCCAGGGATACCTCTCCCTATCCTCCCATTCCCGTAAATCTAAATACCCTTCTATAACCCCTCTTTTACCTATTCACTCATTCTCCCATCTAAAAATCCTTCCCTTATTCTCTCTCCCCCGCTATGCCCCTACCATTTTATTTCTTATGAATTTAGAAGACTTTTATACTCAAATATAAATGTAGATATAGTTTCCTCTTAAACCCATTCCTGATGAAAGTGGATTACCAGAATTACCAGCTCTCCTCCCCTATCTAATTCTTTTGTATCAGTTCTTATTCTTCTACCTCATTTTTATAAAATAATTACTCTTTTTAGCTATTCCTAAATGGTTTTAATTTTAAAATTCATATCATACTCAGGTTTGCCCCAATCTTTTTTATGAGCTACCCGGTGTTAATAAGAATCTTATATATACATTTTACATATCCAAAAAGTAAATAGTCTGTCTTTATGAATCCCTTATAATCAGTTTTTGGTATGTACCTTATATTTCTCTTGGTTCTTGTACATCAAATCTTCTATTGAGTTCAGGATTTTTTAAACTAAGTCTTGAAAGTCTGAATATTTATTACATGTCCATTTTTTTTTTCATTTAGGGTAATACTTAACTTTGTAGGGTGTAGTATTTTTGGCCAGAGCCTCCATTCTTTTGTTCTTCAATATGTTGTGTTCCAAGACCTGCAGTCCTTTAATGTCTCTGCTGCTAGGTTTTCTGTGATCCTTATTGTGGCAATATCATATTTAAATTGTTTTAATCTTGATGCTTTTAATAGTTTATCCTTGAGCTAGGGCTTTCAAAATTTGACTATGATATTCCTATGAGTTTTCCTCATATGATCTCTTTTAAGTGGTGATCAATGGATTTTTTTCCTA
>CM053589.1:51279734-51295923 GCA_028646515.1 Pseudochirops corinnae | reverse complement strand
ATATTTTGTTTAATTATTTCTTGATTTCTTATAATTTTGCTGGTTTCACTTTGCTCAATTCTAATTTTCAAGATGTCATTTTCTTCCTTAAGATTCTGGATCTCCTTTTCTAAATGGTTGATTTTTAAAATTTTTCTTTCATAACCTTCTTGATTTTCTTGGATTTTTCTTTTATTTTTAAATTTTTCCTTTATCTCTGTCATTCGATTTTTAAAGTCTTTTTTTAAGATCTTCTATGAATTTTTTTGGGGCAGGTGACCATTTGATATTATTCTTTGGGGGATTCTTTACTTCAGTATCTTCCTCTGAAGATGAACTCAGCTTATAAGAGCTTTCTATGATTGGATTCTTTCTCCTTTGCTTGTGCATTTTTAGTAATAACTTAATTTTTGTAATCACCTCTAGCCCTGGAATATGGGAGATCATGCCTATTGCCCCAGATCTTCAGTTCTTTCATGTAGCTTGGAACCACAGTCAACCTCCAACCTCCTGTGAGTGGCCGCAGTCAGGAGCTTTCTGCCTCACTGTCTCTGCACTCACTGGGTGTCTGCTGGTTCCTTCTTGCCCCTGCTGCTCTCCACAGCACAGTTGGGTCTGATGTTCCTTATCAGCAGAGGTTCCCTTGATCTTCCTCATCTCAGACACCCAACTCCCCTCACTATCTGGGGGTAAAAGTTCTTGTGGTTAGAGTGGAGGCAGCCTCTCAAACCAAGTAACCCCAGGGTTTGTGGCTGTTGAAATGGAATCTAGCCTGGAAGTGTTTACACTTCACTGGGACCAAACCTCGTCCAAGGATCTTTCCTCTGATCTTCTCAAATTGTCCCAGAAGGACCCCTAGTTGCATCCTTATTCTTATTTATCTCCACTCATACTTTATTCACCCTAAGTTGCTATTTTAACTCTTTTGTGGTGGAAAATCTTGAGAGCTTGGAATTTTCTGACCTACTTTGCCTTCTTCCCAGAATCCTCCTGTTTTTAAGTTCTAAATTCTATCCCTCCTTCCACCCCCACCCCCCATAGGTGATAAGCAATCTTATATAGGTTATACATATTGAATCAGTTGTATTTGGCATGTAGGATGTGTTCAAGGAAGAATAGTACCTTCAGTGTATGAGCTGCTGAGCCCTTTTTAGGGCTGCCTTTTACTTTTGGTTTCTACCTCATTCAGCCAACTCTCACCTTCTCCAAGAAGCTCTAGCATGCACAATGACCACACTTTGGTAAGTTATCTTGGCAGATGGGCTAAGCCAGGTGAAGGGTAGCCAATGGACCACAAACCCATCAGTGAGTTAGGGGGGCTATCTATCACAAGCATATGAAGATTTCCCCCAGTGGAGTGGGAGGATGAGAACAGTTTCTTCCGATAGCTGTGAAGGTGACTGAACTAGGCTCTATGGAGCACTTAGAGATTGATTAAACATTGAAGACACTAATGTCATCCACTGAAACATGAGCCATCACCAGTCATCTTGACTTTGTCTTGAGTGAGGCCTTCTCTGCTTCAGTTAAATCCAATTTATACATGAATCAAAAGATATCATCTTAGAAACCACTTTAATTGGCTGATCCTTCATCTGGAAGATAGTCATCCATTTGAGAGCCAGTGTAGCTTCAGAAAGGGCCAAGGAATGATTGATACAGTGTTTGCTGCCCAAAACTCCAGAAGAAATACCAGGAGAAGAACAGAGGTCTATGTACCATGTTCATTGGTCTACCCAAGGCCTTTGATACTGTCAGTTACAAGAGTCTATGAAAGATTATGGCAAAATTAGGTTGCCTGGAGAAGTTCATCAGTATTGAATGTCAATTGCATGATGGCATGCTTGCCTGTGTTTTGGACGATGGCCTCTGTTCTTGTGTTTTCCAAGTTGCTAATGAAGTGAAGCAAGACTGTGTGGTTGCTCCCATGATTTTTAACATAATATTTTCAGAATGTTGTAAGATGCCTTCTGGAAGGGTGAAAATAGCCTCAAGGTCAGTGACTGTACTGATGGTAATTATGTTCTTTAACTTGAAAAGGCTGCAAGTCAAGACTAAAATGGGATATAGTTGATATGTTTTTGTTTTCAGATGATTGTGCACTCAGTGTAGCTTCAAGCTGAGCTACAGTAGAATATGTATTGATTTTATGCTACTTGTGCTAATTTTGGCCTAACAATGAAGATTAAGAAAATGGGGGAATATGGTGGCTAGGAGGGGTAGAGTTAGGATGGTGGAGTAAAGGTAGGTACTTGTCTGAGCTCTCCCACAAGCCCCTCCAACTATCTTTAAAAATGACTCTAAGCAAATTCTAGAGCAGCAAAACCCACAGACAGATGGACTGAGACAAGTTTCCAGCCTTGGAAAGTCAGCAAGAAAGGTCTGTTGCACCAGAATGAGGGAAGAATATAGTATAGGACAGGCCACACCAGCACATCTTCAGCCCCAGCAAACCAGGAGCAGGCCTTGGGGATGACTGCATAAGCATTTACAAAGTCAGTGTCTGCTTCTGGAGCTCTCAGACCACAGATGGTAAGGGGGTCAAACAGGAGATTACAGGGGTCTTTATGAGAGCACTAGGGTAGTAGTCTGCTGCTTTGCCCATACTTGCCCATACTTTGCCCATAGTCCTGAGTGGCAGTCCAAGGGCAAGGAGGAGCACTGGCATAGCAGAGCTTGTGACCATGATGGATGGGGGACCTCCTCCCAGTTCCATGGCAGAATAGAGTACTTGTGGTCACTTAAAGGAGAGCACAGGACAGGAGAGGAGTAAACAACTCTCCTTAGATCATATCACCTTGGAAAAACTGAAAACTTATAAATCCCTAGAAGTATCTCTTAAAACAACTGCACAAAACCCCTGAAGCTTGAGACAGTTCATGCTCCATCCTGGAAGGAGAGCTGTACCTTAAGAAAAAGTTAAAAAGTCAAGTAATAGGCTGGGAAAATCAGCAAACAATGGGCGGGGGAGAACTCTGACTATAGAAAGTTGGGGACAAGATCAAAAGAAACACTCAGAAGACAAGAAAACCAAAGCTCCTACATCCAAAGCCTCCAAGAAAAATGAATTAATCTCAGGCTATGGAAGAGCTCAAAAAGTATTTTAAAAATCAAGTAAGAAAAGTAGAGGAAAACTTGGAAAGAGAAATGAGAGTGATACAAGAAAATCATAAAAATGAGTCAACAGCTTGGCAAAAGAGAAATAAAAATATGCTAAAGAAAATAATGCCTTAAAAAAAAACAACAGACTAGAGAAAATGGTAAAAGTGGTCCAAAAAAAAAAAAATGAGGAGAAGAATGTCTTAAAAAGCAGAATTGACCAGATGGAAAAGGAGGTTCAAAAACTCACCAAAAAAATAATTCCTTAAAAATTAGAATGGAGCAAATGGAAGCCAATGACTTTATGGGAAATCAAGAAACAATCAGAACATAAAGAATGAAAAAAAAATAAAAAATAGTGTGAAATATCTCATAGGAAAAAAAAACAAAACTGCAGGGGGCAGAGCCAAGATGGCAGAGTAAAAGAAGGAACTTACTTGAGTTCTCATTCCAACCGCCGCCAATACCTGTAAAAAATGACTCTAAGTAAATTGTAGTGCTACAAAAACCACAAAGTGACAGAGAGAAACAAATCTCCTGCTGAAGGCAGCCTGGCAGGACAACAGGAAGGGTCTATCATACTGAGCTGGGAGCCAAGCACAGTCCCGCATGGGCTGTGCGAGCCCAAACCACAGCAAAGACTGGCTAGAGCTGACTTCAGAGGACTGATTCATTGGCAGCTGTGGTATTTTCCAGACTTCTCAACCCATAAACACCAAAGAGAAAGTAAAAGGTGGGGAGCTCTGTTGGAACTGGGTGAAAGAAAAACATGGTCTGGCCACTGCCCCTGGGGTGGCAGAGGTGGTGGCAGTAGCTGCAGTTGCAGCCATGTGGGTGCCTCCTGATCTCCAGGGCTACAGATTGTAGGGAGACCAAGTGACCATTCAGAGGGTAATTGCTCTTGCTTTGACCTGTTTGAATCTGGGTGTCAGTCTTGGGTGGCAGTCCTGGTGTAAGGAGTGCTAACATGGAAGAGTTTGTTAAGACTGTGGAGAGGCAGTCATTCTTACAGTTCTGAGGTAGGTGCCTAGGTTGCCTAGAAAAAGCTCTAACAACAGCTGTGCAAAACCCCAGAAATTTGGGATACAGAACTCTCTACTCTGGAAGCAGAATTCTACCATGGCAAAGAACTCAAAAGTCAAGTTATTGGCTGGCAAGATGAGCAAATAGAGGAAGTGTAATCAACTGTAGAATCATATTTTTGGTGACAAAGATGATCAAAACATAGAACCAGAAGAAGATAACAAAATCAAAACTCTTGCATCAAAAGCCTCCAAGAAAAATATGAATTGGTTACAGGCCATGGAGGAGCTCAAGAAGGATTCTGAAAATTAAGTAAGAGAAGTAGCAGAAAAATTGGGAAGAGAAATGAGAATGATGAAAGAAAATCATGCAAAGTGAGTCAACAGTCTGCTTAAAGGAGACCCTCAAAAATACTGAAGAAAATAACACCTTAAAAAGATAAACTAACTCTAATGGCAAAAGAGGCCCAAAAAGCCAATGAGGAGAAGAATGCCTTAAAAAGCCAAATTTGCCAGATAGAAGAGGAATTTCAAAAACTCACTGAAGAGAATAATCCCTTCAAAATTAGAAAGGAGCAGAGGCAAGCTAATGACTTAGGAGAAATCAAGATACTATAAAACAGATCCAAACAAATGAAAAAATAGAAGGTAATGTGAAATACCTCATTGAGAAAACCCCTCACCTGGAAAATAGATTCAGGAGAGATAATTTTAAAATTACCTCAAAGCCATGATCAAAAAAAAAGAGCCTAGACATAATTTTTAAAGAAATTCTCAAGGAAAATTGCCCTGATATTCAAGAACCAGAGGCCAAAATAGAAACTGAAAGAATTCACTGATCACCTTTTGAAGAGGATCCCAAAAAGAAAACTACGAATGTTATAGTCAAATCCCAGAGTTCCCAGGTCATGGAAAAAATATTACAAGCAGTCAGGAAGAAACAATTTGAGTATTATGAAAACACAATCAGGAAAACAAGATCTAGCAGCTTATATATTAAGAGATCAAAGGGCTTGGGATATGATATTCCAGAGGTCAAAGGAGCTAGGATTAAAGCAAGAATCACCCACCCATCAAAACTGAGTATAATACTTCAGGAGAAAATATGGATATGCAGTGAGATAGAACACTTTCAAGCATTCTTGATGAAAAGACCAGAGCTGAACAGAAAATTTGACTTTCAAATACAAGAAGCAAGAGAAGCATGAGAAGGTAAACAGGAAAAAGAAATCATAAGAAACTAAATAAATCTGAACTTATTAAAGTATGGCACTGAATATTAATTTGGGTAGAACTTTCTACCTAAAATTCAACAGAATTATTATTTTTATGATATTGGCTTGGCCCCATGAGCAATTCATATTTTTTTCCAATTATTTAGATGTGAATTTATTTGTGTGGGAAAAAATTTTCTATAATTGTTTTTAATGTATTTCCTTGGTTTGTCTTGACAAGGTTTCTTGCTGTAGTTACTTTAAATACAATTTCTATCTCTTGCTGCTGGACTTTGTGGGTAATATATAGAAATGATAATGATTTATGTGGGTTTATTTTATATCTTGCAACTTTGTTAAAAGTTTTAATTATCTCAACTAGATTTTCAGTTCATTCTCTAAGTATGCCATCATATCATATGGAAAGAGTGATACTTTTATTTCTTCATTGACTATTCTAATTCCATCATTTTTCTTTTTCTTCTCTTATTATTATGGCTAGTATATCTAGTACAGTATTGAATAATGGTGGTGATAATGATGATCCTTGCTTGACCTCTAATCTTATTGGGAAGATTTCTAGCTTATACTCATTACATATAGTGTTTGTTGATGGTTTTTAGATAGATAGTACTTAACATTTTAAGGAAAGATCCTTTTATTCCTATGTTCTCTAGTGTTTTTGATAGGAATGGGTGTTGCATTTTGTCAAAAGCTTTTTCTGCATCTATTGAGATGATCATATGATTTGTTAGTTTTGTTATTGATATGGTCATTTATGCTAATATTTTTTCTAATATTGAACCAACCCTGCATTCCTGGTATAAATCCCACCTGGTCTTGGTGTATGATCCTTCTGTTAACATTGCTGTAATATCCTTTCCAGTATTATATTTAAAATTTTTGCATCAATGTTCATTAAGGAAATTGGTCTATAGTTTTCTTTCCCTGTTTTCACTCTTCCTGATTTAGGTATCAGCATCATAACTGTGTCATAAAAGAAATTTGGTAGAACTCCTTCTTTACCTATTTTTCCTAAAATTTTGTATAGTATTGAGATTAATTATTCTTTAAGTGTTTGGGAGAATTGTTTTGTGAATCCATCTGACCCCGATAATTTTTTTTTAAGGGAGTTCATCAATGACTTGTTCATTTTTTTTTCTTCTAGGATAGGGTTATTTAAGTATTCTGTTTTTTGTTAATCTGGGCATCTTGACAAGATATATATTTTAACTTAGATTGTCATTTAACTTAGATTGTCAGATTTAGTGGCATGTAACTGGACAATATGGCTCCTAATAATTGCTTTAATTACCTCTTCATTGGTGGTGAATTCACAGTTTTCAGTTTTGATCCTGGTAGTTTGATTTTCTTCTTTCCTTTTTTAAATCAAATTAACCAGTAGTTTATCTATTTTATTTTATTTTTCATAAAACCAGTTTCTAGTTTTACTTAATAATTCAATGTGGTTTTTTTGTTTCAATTTTATTTACTTCTTTGATATTTAGGATTTCCAATTTGGTATTTAATTGGGAATTTTTAATCGGTTCTGCTTCTAAGCTGTTTTTTTTTTAATTGCTTACCCAGTTTGCTGATCTCTTTCTCTGTTTTATTGATGTAAGCATTTAGAGATACACATTTTTCCCTAAGTACTTTTTGGCCTGCATCCCATACATTTTATATGTTATTTCATTGTTGTCATTCTCTTTAGTGAAATTATTGACTTTTCTATGATTTTTTTTTGTTTGATCCACTCATTCTTTAGAATTAAATTATTTAGTTTCCAATTAATTTTTTTTTCACATATCTTTCCATGACACTTTATCAAGTGTAATTTTTATTGCATTATGAGCTGGAGAAGTTGCTTTTAATATTTCTGCTTTTCTGCATTTGGGTATGAGGTTTTTATACCTTAATATTTGGTCACTTTTTTGTGTAGGTGCCATGTACCACTGAAAAAAAGTATATTTCTTTCTATTTGGACTATTTAATTTTCTCTAGATGTCTAATATATCTAAGTTTTCTAAAATTCTTTTCATTTCCTTACCTTCTTTCTTGTTTATTTTTTGGTTACATTTATCTAGTTCTAAGAGAAGAAAGTTGGGATCCCTCGTTAGTATACTTTTATTGTCTATTTCTTTTAAAATTCATTTAATTTCTCCTTTAAAAATTTAAATGCCATACCATCTGGTGCATATGTGTTTAGTATTAATATTACTTCATTGTATATGGTACCTTTTTAGCAAGATATCATTTTCTTCCTTTTCTAATTGGATTTCTTTATGTCCCATGGAGTCATTAATTTCTACTTACCCAATTCTAATTTTAAAGGAATTATTTTCTTCAGTGATTTTTATATATCTTTTCCCATATTTTTGTACTTCCTTCATCAAGTTATTGATTCTTTTTTATGGTTCTCTTGCATTATTCTCATTTCTTTTCTCAGTTTTTCTTCTAATTCTCTTATTTCATTTATAAATTACATTTTGAGCTCCTTTAGAAGTTCCTTTTGAGATCAATTCACATTTTTCTTTGAGGCTTCACATGTAGCTGTTTTGGCATTGTTGCCCCTTTTTAAGTTTTTGAGTTATATCCTCTCTGTCAGCATAGTAATTATCTATGGTCAGGTTCACTTTTTGTTTTGCACTCATTTTCCTTCCTATTTCATAACTTTTTACTTTATGTAAAAGGTTGACCCAGGTCCTGGAGTAGAAAAGGTACTGTCCTAAGCTTCTTGTGACAGAACCTGACCTTGATGCTGGTTTGCACTTGGGGGTGGGTAGTACTCCGGTTTGTACTAGGGGCAGGTCCTTGCTGCTGGTCTGCTTCAGGGATAGGCCCTCACTAGTGGCAAGACCTACCTGTTGGTTTTTGCTAGGTATGGGCCCTCACTGCTGGTCTCCACTAGCTGTTTGTTTGCCTTGGAACCCAAGATCTTACTGCTAATTTGCAATAGGGGCAGGATCTTGCTGGCAACTTGTTCTTGAGCACATGGCTTCATTGTACTTTCAACCTGGCTTACTCCCCAAACTGTGCTGCTTTTTCTCCCCAGTGAGACAAGTTTTTCTTGCTATGCCTCTGTAGTGCCACTGCAATATTTACAACACTGACCGTGACTATAAATAGTCCCCTATAGTGCTCGATCACAAAATATAACAGATTCTCCATATAGAGGACAGAACCAAAACATTTATTTAGAACCAGAAAATTGAATCCCCAAACCAGTAAGCCAATTCCATCATAGTAGCAAAGAACTTAACAAGTCATAACAACAAAAAGAGCCACAGCATCCTTTAGCCTTCCCACAAAGCAATATAAGATCAATATTTACTCACAGACGTCTCTATCTCCTCATCTGAGCATCCTCTCTCTTTCTCACAGTCTCTCTAGCTCTGACTCCAAGCTTCCTGTGGCCCTATTGTACCCTTCAGCAAACTCCTCCCACCACAGGCTCCATGTGACTACATTCAGCCTATTAGGGGACAGAGTTTACTTTCAATGCAGGGAAGATCTTCAAATTCCCATTACCAAGCTGCCCTAGGCCAGAAAACTATGTCACTACTCTAAAATTGGCTCTGAGATGTGATTTCAAGGTTATTTGGAGGAGAATTTGGGAGAACTCGAGCCAGTTCCTGCCTTACTTCAGCCACAGAAGTAGATTATTTCCTTTTTATAGATAAAAAAAAAAAAACACCGAATCTGTGGGAACTTAATTGAATTGTAAAAGGTCGCAAATAGCAAGTATCTGTAGTAGGATTTGAATTCACTTCCTCCTGAATCCGAGTCTAGTGTTCTTTGAACTTTTCCACCTAGCTCCTTATCTTTTATAGTACCACATTTTCTGGTAGAAAAGCCTGGAAACAAAGTTAGATTCTTTTCCATTAGGAAATGGTTATATAAATTGTGGCAAATGCATGGAAATTAATCTATGTCTTAAGAAATAAAGAATAGGAAGAATTAAGGTAAAAATGGAAAACTATTGCAAAACAAAGGAAACAGAGTCAAGAATATGCCTAATGACTATAAACAGCATACACATATATACATATGTGTATATATGTCTATATATAAATAGACATACATATACATCTGTATATATGATAGAGGTTTTTTTATTATAATTATATAAGCAGAGTATGGCTCTAGAGAAGAGCTCAAAAAAATGTACCTTTTTCCCTTCTTCTCCATAGGGGTGGTATATTTCATATACTTTCAGACTCAGTTAATGTGTTGACCAGTTTTGCTGAGCTATTGTTTTTTACTTCTTTTTTAATCTTTGTTTTTTTTAATGGGATCAATCATTGGGCATAGGAGGTGGGGAAGCCATATATTGGGAAATGAAGACAACATTGAAACAAAATGTATCAATAAAACTTATATCTCTACACACACACACACACACATTTATATGTGCATATATTTCTGTTTATATACACATGTATGTGTGTAGAGATAGATAGATAGAAAGAAAGAAAGAAAGAAAGAAAGAAAGAAAGAAAGAAAGAAAGATAGGTATGTTCTGAATTTCACAGAAGTTTGAACTGCATCCTGATTTATCAAAATTTTGAGAGTACAATGCAAAAAAAAAAAAAATCCCCAAACAATTTTAGTACCTTGCATTCTAATGATAGTTTTTAGTATTCTTCTATTTATTCATTAAGGTAAATTTCTTAAAATGCACTTGTGTAAATGCCCAGAGAAAGGGCACCACATCTCACGGGAGCTTCTTCACGGAAGTTCTTGAGTGACTTTTGGTGAATCTCCTCATCTGAGAAAGTGTTAAGACATGCTTCAGCCTTCTGAAATTGGGTCAGTCTCCAAAGAGGGGATGGTTTGATTTGTGGATGATATTGTTTTATCTTGGTGCCACAGGTTTGATAGTAACCTTCTTTTGGTCTGACCTTGACAAAGTCGTTATAACGAATTGAGTCTTTCTTAATTCTTTTCTGTATCCATTGGTTCTTGAATTTCTGCTGGATTAGGTCAGTCATAGTGACATTTTGAACCCTCTGTTGCTTTTTAGGCATATGTTCTAGCAGTGGTTTATTTTTTTTAATTGGTTTGGTTTGGCAATAACCCAATCTGAATGCATGGTACTGAGAAGGAGTAGCAAAGCCAGACTGTATGGCTTTTTTAATTGTTTGGGCTTGGTCATAACTCAGTCTGAATGAATGGTACTCAGCAGGAGTAGCAAAGCCAGCCTGTACAGCTTTTGCATTGAAGGTAATGAAATTACATGGGTTTTTTTTCAGTGAAACAGTATCTGGATGTGTTCTCCATTGTCCGATTGTTTCAGCCATGCTATCTTCATAGTGGTATTGCATTCCATACACAAAATCAGATCCTGGTAATATGTTGCAAATTCTCCGAGTTCTTCCTAATTCTGGTTTTAGAATGAGATGATTACAAAACATGGAATTCCTCATACAGCCATGCCTGTAGTTCTCCATTTCTGGCTTCATGTCTGCTTTGCACAAAGGCTTTAGGGGAGGGAGACAGATATTCTTGATGCTTTTGAAGCTTTTACATTTAAGTGGCTTTTCATATTTGAAAGGTTTTTGTTGTTCAGAGGAAGCCATACTGGCTAACAGGCTTACTCACTTCTTTTTTTTCCTTATGGCACGTACTTTGCTTCTTACGTATTTCTCTTATGGATGATACGTTAAAAAATGTCCAGTGTCATGCCGAACACTTTAGTAATCATGGAAGACTTCACTAGGGTTTCTCATAAGTTAGTGTTGCCTTTCTATGAAGCTATCAAGAGGAAATAAAATACTATACCTATTCAGGGATAAAGTGATTTATTTATTTATCAGAATAATAGAATACTTAAGTAGTTCTATGAAGTTAGACAAATGATGGCAGTCAGTTGTTCCTTTATCTTCAATCAGTCTTGGACATTGTAGCTTTTCAGTTTACTAAATCTGTCTCCAGCCTTTCTAAGTCTTCTTTCTTCTAGTTTCCATTCTTCATATGTCTCTAGAATTTCCTCCTTTGTTCATTGTGACATAATAGAGACTCCTCCTTCTGGTTTACCCTGGGAGAGGATGACTCTGAGAACTACTTAAAAATGATAATCTAGGTATGTTAGCTCTGATAGTTAGAGACTAATGCTAACAATGCCAACATAACAGTTTCAAAATCTGTATGCTTTAGCTAACTTTGTGTGGAGGAAAACGATATTTCAGGAATATAGATGGTAGTCCTAATCATAACTGGGGATCTTAAATATGAATGTAATTTCTTAGTGCCCTACAGGTAACTTGATGTGGATGGTTCAGTATCTTGGCATTGGAAAGTAGCACAATTGTACGCGTTCAACGATAGATGGCAAATGATGATAAATAACTGTTATCATTTTTTGAATATGAATAACAGCTGACATTTACATAGCTCTGTCAAGTTTCTGACATTGTCTCATTTGAGTCTCACAACAACCCTATGAAATAGGTTTTGGAGCTATTATTATCCCTTTTTTTTTTATAAAAAGAACAGACCCTGAGAGAAGTTATGTGATAAATAGTTAAGAAGTGTCAGGGACAGAATATAAAGCCATTTCTTCCTAACAGTAAGTCTAGTGCTCCCAAGACAGCCCATTCCACATTTTGGATAGATTGAATTGCTACAAGCTTTTTCTTCGATCAACAGGTTTGTCAACTTGCTCTAAGTTTTTCCTTATATCAACAGATATACAGCTTGATCCACCATTGAGATTCTAAATATAGTTATCCCCACCAAAAAAAGAAAAGAAAAAAAGATAAAAGGCTATAGCTTATATCTTTACATTAATCATTTCCCTTGTGATTTCCAGTGATGACAATATTTCTTCTTTTGCTTAACAAAAAAGAGATGACATGGCATAATAGAGAGCTTATCTCAAAGCCAGGAAGACTGAGGTTAAAGTCTTGCCCCAGAAACTCTTAACCTTGGGTAAGTAACCTAGTACTCTAGGCAACTGTCTAAGGTTATAAATTGCAGAAAAAAAGTGCCAATGTGAATTGGTAGATGGAGTTTCTTCACTTGGGAGTCTCCTCTATCTGTGAAATCATAGGTAAAGCCCTTTCCATATCCCCTACTTGTTAGAATGCTGCATATGGACACACCTAATGGGGTGACTAATATATCATTTAGGGCTGCCCTAGACAAAAATATACTGAGCATTGAGCACAGTTCTCAGGATCCACTGAGGATTTAATAAATGATTATGCAATGAATGTAATTCAGTGAATTACAACTTGAATATGAATTATCACATCCCTTTAGTGCAGCGGTTCTCAACCTGTGCGTTGCAACCCCTTTGGGGTAGAACCACCCTTTCACAGGGGTCACAAGGGTTGCCTAAGACCATGGGAAAACACACATTTCCAATGATCTTAGGAACCTCCTCTATCCCTCTCCAGGCATGTCCACCCACAAGCAGACACACCCACATATGACTATTAAAGCATCCCGGCATTAGGAAGGTTAAGAACCACTCCTTTAGTGGGTAGGGATGTTTTGTATTTACCGTTCTTCCTATACCATTAAATAAAAATATGCCTTTGTGTGTATCTATGTATGTATGTGCATCTGTGTGTGTATGAATTAGCACCGTGATATAGCTTCATCAGAAATGAGTACTTGGGGAATTCACAGAATCTTAGAATGTTGAAGATGGAGAGAACTTCAGTGTTCTTCACTTACAAATATATCTGAAAGACAATTGTAATTATAACACACCTGATAATTGATCAGCCACCACACACTTGAAGGCCTCCAATGAAGCTAGCCCTCTAACTCCCAAGGCAACTGATTCCTCTGTTTGACAGCTCTAATTGTGAGGATGGTTGATTGTGCTTATACCTAACCTCTTGGAAACTTCTATGTCTCACTCCTAATTCTTACCTATGTGGCCAAGCTGATCAAGCATAATCCTTTAACTGTGGTACAGTCACTGCCATGCAAAATCTAGATTCTAAGATATGGAAAAATCCTCTGACTCAGTTGGTTTAACTGTTGGGATTATTAAATAATATTGAAAGCACATGAATATTCTCATTCAGGAAAATGAAGATACCTTCTTATGTGGTACAGTTCTTCTCATAAACACTATGATTAGCTTAATATAGGCCAAGATGGGATGAGGGTTTTGTGGGTTTTTTTTGGATACCTACATTGTCATATTTTTTGTGGTGCTTTTAGTCCACTAAAATTTTGAGATATTTTTTGCAAATTGTTGTCTACAGAGCTCTTCCATCTTGTATGTGTACAGTTTATTTTTTTGAACTCAAATGAAGTTACCTTTATCCCTTTTAAATGTTATCTAATTAGACTTGACATTACATTGTTGTACTCTTTTGAAATTCTTTTAAATTCACACACTGTCATCCAACATGTTGAGATTCTTCTTAGCTGTGTCATGCTCAAATTTGATAAGCAAGCCAAATATGTCTTTGTTTTAAAATGTCTCATTGATGTTTGCTCCTTTATTTTTTAAACTAAATTACTTATTTATTTAAAACATCCTTTTATTTTTAAATTTTGAATTCCAATTTGCCTTCCCCTTACCAGTGAGAAGGCAATCTTCTGAGTTTATGTCTTGGTCTTCCCTGCCACCACAGTAGCTTTTTATGGTCAAGTTCTTTTTATTGTTATTGCTCATTTTTCTTGCCTATTCCTTGACTTTGAGATTAGATTCAGATTACTTTGGGGGGGGGAGGCACTGTCTCAAGCTTTAGGCTTTTTCATACTGCTCTTTTTTTTTTTTTTTTTGCCTTTTGGAGAGCAATTGGGTGTAAGTGACTTACCCAAGGTCACATGGCTAGTAAGTATTAAGTGTCTTAGGCCAGATTTGAACTCAGGTCTTCCTGACTCCAAGGCCAGTGCCCTATTCATTGTGCCACCTAGCCACCCCGATACTGCTATTTTCAGAGCTATATCTGGGGGTCTGCAAATTCTTGGTGCTTCCAAGATGGTATGATACAGGTAGAGGTGTGGTCTTTGCTAGCCCAGTCTGTGCTCTGATATTTACTCAGGAAAATGCCCTGCTCCCTTGCAACCAAAAGTGCTGCACTCCTATTGGCTCTGGAGCTGTGACCAGGTTCCTTGATCTCTTACTGCTACAAGAGCTACTATACCTCTCTGACTTTGAATTTTGACTAGGGACATTACTCCCGTCTGTCTAATCACAAGCAATCTCTGATTCCCTGGAACTGTGACCTAGAACTACTCATGGGCAGTAAAATTGCCAATCAATGCCAATTCTACCTAATATCTACTAAGGGTTCTTCAAAATCTCTTTAAAGCCAGTTGTCAGACCCCCTTATTGTCTCTGAATTGAGAGCTCCAAAAGCAAGTGCTGCTGCCATCACTGCCCTGGCCCCCTTGAAGGCCCACTTCTGTTGCTCCTGCTGGCTCCAGTTAGGCTCCCAACCCAATGTCACAGATGTCTCCTGCTGATCTCCTAAGTTGACTTAAGCTGGAATAATGTCTCACTCTGACCTTTCTTGACTCAGTTGCTCCATAATTAGATTTGAGGAGTTATTTTAAAGTTGTTTAGAGGGGAATATTGAGATAGTTCAGCTGGATTGCCATCTATATTTTGTTATTTTGGCTCAGCCTCTCTTGCCTTTATTTTTAACAAGACTGTTTCATTGCATGGTAAGCAGCCAGGTGGTACAGTGGATAGAAGGCCAGGCCTGGAGTCAGGAAGACTCCTTTTCCTCAGTTCAAATACAGCCTCAGACACTTATTAGTTATGTGTCCCTGGGCTAGTCACTTAACCCTATTTTCTTCAGTTTTCTCATGTGTAAAATGATCTGGAGAAGGAAATTGCAAACCACTCCAATATCTCTGCCAAGCAAACACCAAATGGATTCACAAAGGGTCAGACACAACTGGAAAATGACTCACAATGACAACAACAATGAATTCTTTGCAGTGACTCCACTCCCTGACTCTTAGTATAACCCTTCCTTGTAGTAAATTCACACCTAAACAAGTTAAGTAAAGATATTGGCCATATTTTAAAAAAATGCATACCTACTTCCTCCATTCTATGAAGAATGGGAGGAATGCTTCACTATCATATGTCAGAAGTCACTGTGTTGCTTAGATTCCTCATGCCTTTCTAAGTTGCTTTATTTTATTTATTTGTAGTTATCATATAAAGCAGGAGATCTCAATCTGAGACTCATTGACCCCCACCCTGTACTCCCAAGCACTGTGTGACTAGATTTCAGGGGTGTGTGAATTTAGGTGGCAAAATATATCTATATTTCCATTACCTGCTAATTGAAATTTAAGGTGTCTTTAAATTATTTAATAACAATATTTTTTTGAAAAAGGACCCATAGGTTTCATCAAATTGGGAAAAGGGATCACAACACGAAAAAATGTTTGCTAAAGACCCCTGTTTCCTGATTCTATTTGCTTGTATCTGTTTTACTTCCTAGAAATGTTCCAAATTATCTCCGAATTCTTCATGTGTGTAATTTATAGGATAATAATAGCTCAAAACGTTTATGTATATTACAGTTTGCCCTCACATCTCTTAATTCACAGGTACCGATTTAGTTTCAGATTGTTGAGTCAAAGGGTACATACAGGTTATTGACCTTTCTAGCATAATAATAAATTGGTTTTTTAGTGAGGTCAAACTAATTCACAAATGCAAAAATGTTGCATTGTCTATCTTATTCAACCTCCTCACTATTTAGTATTTTTTATTTTTGTCACTGCCAATCTCATGATTGTGAAGTGAAATCTTAGGATTTTCATATTTCCCCATCCCATAATTCATAGTCACCTAGTCTGTTCCACTTACTGGTTTTCTGTGTTTTATGTGATACAAATAATTTCAATGATTTTTATAATATAGTTTGAGGCTTGAAAAAA
>CM053589.1:51243959-51273871 GCA_028646515.1 Pseudochirops corinnae | reverse complement strand
GGGGGGGGGGAGAAGGGGTCTGTTTTATAATATTTTGATTTCTCACAAAGTCATTAGCTGCTATTTGCTCCATTCTAATTTTGAAAGAATTATTTTCTTCAGTGAGCTTTTTGATTTCCTTTTCCATTTAGTCAATTCTGCTTCATATGGCATTCTTCTCCTCATTGACTTTTTGGACTTCTTTTGCCATTTGAGTTAGTGTATTTTTTAAGGTGTTATTTTCTTCAGTTTATTTTGAGTCTCCTTTAGCAAGCTGTTGACTTGTTTTTTCATGATTTTCTTGCATCACTCTCACTTCTCTTTCCAATTTTTCCTCTACTTCTCTTACTTGATTTTAAAAATTCTTTTTGAGCTCCTCCATGGCCTGCAGCAAATTCATATTTTTGGAGGCTTTTAATGCAGGAGTTTTGACTTTGTTGTCTTCTTCTGGTTCTATGTTTTGATCTTCTTTGTTACCAAAGAAAGATTCTATGGTCTGATTTCTTTTCCTCTATTTGCTCATTTTGCCAGTCAACTTGACTCTTGATCCCTTTGCCCAGGTAGAACTCTGCTTCTAGAGTGGGGAGTACTCTGTCCCAAATTTCTGGGGTTTTGTTCAGCTGTTGTCAGAGCTAGTTCTAGGCACCCGCCTCAAAAGTGTGAGCACTCCCTTTCCACAGCTGCCATAAGCTCTGCCATGCCAGCACTACTCTTCACCCCACAACTGCCACTTAAGACTATGACCCAGATCCAAACAAGGCAAAGCAAGAGAATCCTGCCTCAGTGCCAGCAAAGAGATTCCAGCAATTACTCTCTGATCAATTTCTTGGTCCCCCCATCATCTGTGGTGCTAGAGCTCTGGAAGCAGCCACTGCCATTACTGTGGCTGTGGCTGGCTTCACAGCCACTGTCACTTCTGCCACCCTGGTGGCAGGGGCCGGATCTTGCTCTTCTCTCATCCAGGTCCAACAGAGTTTCACCACTGACCTTTTACTTTCTCTTTTGCATGTGTGGGTTGAGAAATTTTTAAACTGCCACAGCTGCTTGTGATTCAGTCCCCTGAGTTCTGCTCTGGCCTGGTCTGTGTTGGCATGGCCAATGCAGGACTCTGCTCTGCTCCTGATCTGGTGTGATAGACCTTTCACTTCAGCTTGCAAGGCTGTCTTCTCCTGGAGATGTATTTCAGTCTGTCATTCTGTGAGGTCTAAAATTTCCTTAGAGTCAATTTTTATAGGTATTGGAGGTGATTGTTGGACTAGCTCAAGTAAGTTTCTGCTTTTATTCCACCATCCAAATATGTAACTTCTTAATTTAAGAGGAAATTTTCTTAGGATTAGGATATCAGTCACATTTCAAGGTCATAGTCAAAAAAAGTTGAAGAGCCATTATAACAGACTATATTATTTGGTTACTCGCTCCTCTTCTTCTTCCTTCTTTTTCTCCTAATGATACTACTACTACCACCACTAATAATAATAATAATAATAATAACAATAATAATAACTCACAGTTATTATTGCCAGAATTATTCTTGAAGTTAATACAGAAAACCTGTCTTTTAAGTGAAGAGAACCCTACAGCAAAAGTGCCAAAATTGTAGTCTATAAAACTCCCAAGTGCAACCCTAACTAGATAGAAATGTAGTTTAAAATGTTTATATTAAAAGTACAAATTGAAATGCAAATATAAAAAAATACAAAAACATAGGCAGTTAATTTGTAGTTCTCTAAGTCAATATGAGACCAACAGGGAGGCATTTTATTTGAGTTTCATACCACTGTCTGAGAACAGTAAAGACTTTTGGGCTACTTTTGCTGTGCTTCTTAGCAGACACCACTTTTTACTCACTTATCAAAGGAATTACTTTTCTTAACTTAGCTTCACAGCAACACCAGGTTTGTAATGTCTTTCCCAACGACTGACCTTTGCTAGTTCAGATGAGTTATCTGAGTCTAGGACTCTCAAAGATATACTTCATTATCTTCAGGTAATTTTGTGTGAAGTGGCTTGGACATCATACCAAGAAAAGTGAATTTGGAACTGTGATCTGAACTTTGACTCTATCATCCATTCATAACTTGGAGTAAGATAGTGGGCCTCTATAAACACTGTTCATATTCCTCATCTGTAAAGTGAAGGGACTAAACTACATGACTTGTCAGGTCCTTTTAAGCTCTTGCTCTATAACCCTCTAAGTAACACAGAACAAAGAAAATAGAACAACAGAACAGTAACTCATATTTATGTGTGTGTGTGTGTGTATGCATGTGTATACACACATATATATGTATGCTTGTGGGTAGGTACAGACACATATGCCCATACATACATAGATATATGTGTATATAAATGTACATGTATATCCCTATATACATATATATACACACACACATATATTATATACAGACACACACAATAACTCCAATCATATAAATGAAAACAACTTTAAAGAGAAATAAATTTCAAGGAAGGAATAAGTGATAAATACTTTCAGGACTCTATCTGACTTAGTTTCATCATTTTAAAATGAAGATAACAGTAATACTTTTCTTTTCATCACCTGAAAATGGAATAATAGTAACACCTCAAAGGGTTGTTGTGAAAATCAAATGAGATCATGGTCATGAAGTACTTAGCACAGTGCATGGCAAAAAGAAGGCATTTAATAAATCCTTGTTTCCTTTCTATTTTCAGGTTTTGTCTATTTTGGAGGGTCAGATAATTGCAGATTCAGGGGGCGGGAGTTGCATGCTGTGATGAAACAAAATGCATCAATTAAAACATGAAATCTTGCATAATGTAAGGAAAACACAGATTATCTCTAAACTTTATTCTAAAAATAAAATAAGATAATTTAAAATGGAAAATATGATAAAGGACAGACCATTTAACCATATGGCTCATTATGATTCAGTAGTTTACTATATTTGAACTTAATCTTCTGCATACCTTGTTTGCAAAGCGAAGATCCTCTTGTAACAGACAATAAGGTGAAAAAGTATGGGGGAGTTTAAATAACCTAAATTAGTGAACCAATTATTCTTATCAGAGAATCTTTCTCACATCACTCGCATGTAAAAATGCAATCAGTACATCTTGTAGATGTACTTGTTCTTCCAAAAGATTTAGAAATTCACCTATTCCTTGTTCAGTCATTTTTAAGGCATATCCTACTTTTGTGATTACATTTGGGGTTTTCTTGGCAAAGATGTAGGAGTGGTTTGGCATTTCCTTGTCCAGCTCATTTTACAAATAAGGAAATTGATGCAAACAAGGTTAAATGACTTACACAGGGTCACAAAGCTAGTAAGTGTCTGAGGTCAAATTTGAACTCACAAAGATGACTTTTCCTGACTCCAGACCCAGCACTCTATGCAGTATACCACCTGGTAACCCCATTACTTATTCAAGTACAATTCAGAACTATAAAACCAATTAAAGACTAGAAAGGTGATTTAGTGTTTACTTGCCATAACTTTTTCAGTTTGTCTGCTCATTCTCAGGGCTACTTGCTAAATCTGCATTTCTGAAGAATCTTAGTGTTAGAAATAAGATCCCCAAAATTCTCTAGTCTTCCCCCTCTCTTCTTGACCGGAATTGGTCAGATAAATATCTATTGAAGTCTTAGAGTCTTTATAATCAGACTGAGGCCTTATCTAAACTAATTTGTTAGATGGCTACCCTAAATTCTTTGAAAGCAAAATTCTGAAGATCTCCAGGGAAGAAATACAAACCTTCCACCATGTGTATTGGCTTAACAGATGATGAGGGGATGATCAGAAGGGGATTGCAGGGTTTTCTTTGAGGCCATTGTGGGGCAGGACTCTGTTGCTTTGCCCATGCTAGGTCCAAGTCACAGTTCTAGGTGGCCATCCCACAGCAAAGAGGAGCAGTAGCACACCAGAGCTAGGGACCTGAGTGGAGCTGGGAACCTCATAACAGTTCCAGAGAAGAAAAGGGACCAGAGTACTGGTCAAAAGAGTAGTAAATAATGCCTCTCCTTGGAGTGCATCACCTTGGAAGAACTGAAAACTTAAAAGTCCTAGAAGTATCTCTGAAAACAGCTGCACAAAACCGCTGAAGCTTGGAACAGTGTGCCCTCCACTCTGCAAGCAGGGCCGCACTTTACCAAAGAGTAAAAAGTCAAAAGTAAAAAAAAAGGATGGAAAAATGTGCAAACAACAGAAAAAAATACTCTGACTACAGAAAGTTACTGTGGTGGCAAAAAAAGATCAAAATACACACTCAGAAAAAGATAACAAAGTCAAAACTCCTACATCCAAAACCTCCAAGAAAAATATGAATTGGTCTCCAGTCATGGAAGAGTTCAAGAAGAATTTTGAAAATCAAGTAAGACCAGTAAAGGAAAAATTAGAAAGAGAAATGACAGTGCTGAAAGAAAATTAAAATAGGGCATTTACTGTACGCAATAGAATTTAACTTTGTGTTTACTATTTTCTCCACATTAAAAAGTTCAATAAAGTAAAAGACTATAAAGGAGAGAAGCCCAGCTTCTTAAGATATTTTCTCCTAAGGCTCTATTGGTTTTTAATTGTTTTTAATTATAAAAATATTGTGTTATCTTTTCAGTATTATGCTTCTCACAAGGAAAGCCAAATGGAAATAGTCTCTATCTCACAGCTCTCTGAAGCTGTTAAAGCAACTACGTGACAAGAAGAATGATTCTAGCAAGGCTGAGAAACTTAAACTTGACATTAACCAAATTCATTTAGGGAAACTTGAGTAGATAGTCCAGTCTGGACAGCAACTGAAATATGAAAATAAGAAGATATTAGTGTTAGATAAAACTTCCAAAGGAACTGATTCAGTATGCTTTTTGTTGTTGTTGTTTGTAGATAAATACCTCTTACTCCCAAACTATAGCATGCTTATAAAATTCCAAATATATGCCAGTGGTGAATTGAAGTTTCTTACTGCAGTCCATTTGTCTTTAAGTACCTCAAGAGTAACTGAGACATATCACGAAGAAGTTCAGCAAAATTGGAGCCATGCTTGATGCTGTTCAAGGGAAACTCACTTGTGTCTGAACTCAGTTCAGAGAAGGTTGAATATTCATATTCAATGCTCAACCCTCTCTGCACCTGCTTGCCTGGCTTCCATGAGGAAAGCTTCCTTTGAAGTCAGCAGGAACACTAAACTTCAAAAAAACACCAAGTTCATGTGAATGGGATTAGAATTAAGTCATCTTTGAACTAGATGTTAGTTTTATTTTATTTGGATGAGGGAGAAGGATTTTGCTTACTGAATATCTGGGCAGCCAAAGTAAATTTTAAATAATCATTCCTATCATTTTGAAAATATTCCCAATCATCTAGGGCAGTTATATTTTGGTTACTGTATGTGAGGGGGTGTCAAACAATTTTAAGAGCACGTAAGCTTTTTAAGTTAGAAGAGATTTACCAACTCACCAAAAGGATAATCTATTTTGTATCTGTTTTGCATATATTTTGTGTTTAATTTTTCAATAGAGTACAGAGCTGGCAAAGAACTAGTGGGTAATAAATGCTTTTTAGAAGAAAGATAAAGAGAAAGGAAAGAAGTGAAGAAAGAAGGAAGTTGGGAGGAAAAGAAAGAAGGAAGGAAGGAGGGAAGGAGGGAGGGAAGGAAGGAAGAAAGAAGGGAGGAAGGAAGGAGGGAGGAAGGAAGGAGGGAGGAAAGAAGGAGGGAGGAAGGAAGGAGGGAGGAAGGGATGGAAGGAATGAAGGATGGAATAAGCCATATGATCTGTTGTGTTAGCTATGATCTGTTGTGTTAGCAATAATAGCTAACATTTATGCAGTGCCTACTGTGTATCAGGCACTGTGCTAAACACTTGAAATGATCATCTAATTTTATTCTCACAATTCTGGGAGGTGAGTGCTATTATTATCCCCATTTTACAGATGAGGAAACTGAGGCAAACCACGATTAAATGACTTGGCCACAAACACAGAGTTACTAAGAGTTTGAGGACAAATTCTAAGTCAGATCATTCTGATTCCAGACCCACTACTCTATCCACTGTGCCCAGTCACCTGACTGTACTGCAGGTAATATCTTTTCTTTTCTTTTCTATCACATAGCCTAGGTATGTGAAAGGGAAAAGAAGGTTAAAATGACAAACATTCCCATTATTTTATAACCACTGTATTCTCAATATATATTTGCTTAATATGTCAAGAATTCAACCATGGCTCTTAGGTTGTTTTTTTTTTTTAATATATTCTTTGCATAGATTTTTTCTTTATTTTTAAAATAAAGGTACATCAATTTATCAACCACAATTCACAGCTCCTAACATGGCAATACATTATTGCATATTGACTCAGTGAAGGGAGCCACAATGCAGGAGCCATAGTGTTGGATTAGATAAAGCTGCTGTGCCATTTCTGTGACTTTGGATAGTTACTTCCTGTCTAGGGACCTCAGTCTTCTTATTTGGAAAATGAGGAAGTTGAACTCAAACTCTAATGTGCTTTCTAGTTTTAATATCCTCAGATGTATGACCTAAATTCTTATGTTACCTAAATAACCCCTCTGGGAACCAAGGGTTACATGTACGAGGTACAATTTTTGCAATAGAAATTTAGCAAGTCTGCTAGAGATAGTTTTTCATGTTTCTGTGCTTCTTTCTTCTTGGTTTGTGTCTCTGTGTCTTGGTTTCTTGGTCTCTTTGTCTATCTCTGTCTCTCTCCAAAGGGAGAACACCTTTTCTCCTTCCTTCCTCCTCTTCTCCTTCTCCCTTCTCTCTCCCTTCCTCGTTTTCTCTCTTCCTCTTTCCTTCTCTTTTCCTCCCTATTCCTCTCTCTATTCCTCTTCTCTTGTATCAGTCCTTCCCTTTCTCTCTCTCCCCTTTCATTCTTCTCTCTCTCCCTCCTTTATTCTCCTCTCCCTCTCTCTCTCCTTTTTTTCTCTCTCTCCCCCTCTTTCTCTCCCCGCCTTTTCTCTCTTTCCCTGTCATTTTTCCTCTCAGTCCCCCTTCCCTCTCTTTCTCTCTTTTCTCTGTCATAAAGCAAAATAAATCTTTACCCTGACAGGCCAGCTCACTTATTCATATGGCACTGCCTCACAGCTATGCACTCTAATTAGCCAAGGTCATTTAAATACATTTTGCATGAAGCACCTAAAGCTCGATGTGCCATTTTGTGTATTTATCAAATTAGTAATCAATATGCTATACCACAGTTTCCACTGGGCCTTCAGCTATGCAGAGAATGCGACATGAATTCCAATCATGCAAGCTGCCATCTGCATAAATGAAATTAGTGTTTGCAGTAATCATTCATGATGCAGAGCAATGGAAATGGATCGAAAGACAAATGAATCACCAGCAGGATTTTACGTAAACTGAAAATGTTTTATTTTAAACCCTAACAAACCTAGTATTAAACTTGCTTCGATTTCACTTTCTTTCTCCAACATATTACCTCCACTCCATCGGTAAAGTAATTTATTCCATCCTCTGTGGAGAGCCTGGATCTTATTTGCTAGCATATTTATCTTTCTTGCCACTGCACTGTCATTCATCTGCAATCTCCACAGAGGACTAGACCTGTGCAGAATTGCAATTAGGATTGATTCAACTAAATCCAGGCCACAGAACTGATGCTGACAGGGTGACCCCAGGAGAATTTAAGATGCTGAGCTGAAAAAAAATAACCCCCGTACAAAAGTTTAGCATTATAATTCATTAAGTCCTCCACATGCTCATTTTAATCTGACTCACGATAGGCCCCCTTCTTGTTCCAGTCCCTAGTATGGTGCAGGTAAACTGCTTTTGAGCAATTTTGATAACCTCAAGAAAGAAATTACCATAAAAATCTCTACTCTTCCTTTGAGGTCTAATCAACTTAAGCTCAGCAGTTTGTAATGAACAGAAGCCTGATTTCTACAGAGGCTGATCTACCTTCAGCTTTCTATTCTATGAAGGTATACACTGGGAAAAGAAAAAAAGAAATGGAACACAAAGCAATATAGATAAAATTGCCCTACTCCCATATCCTTGCTTTGACAGACCTTCAGCACTTCCATCATAATCATAACAGACTTCATCTTTGTCAGTTAAAGGGTCTAATAGAATTTTCTAAATAATTCTTGGTTCAATGGGACAGTTTTGTGGTTTCAAAGGGCAGTAGCCGCAAGCAAAGGCAATAACTAAAGAGTTCTCCTGACCTATCATATATAACATGTCATATCAATCCTGTGGTGCTGCTCTTTGCATTAAGGGCTATCAATTACAAGTGACCTAGCCTCATCCTTGTTATATGTATAGTAGCAGAAAGAAAAGTTGGCCATCGAGAGAATAGGCAAACCTATTGTATAAAATATGGAAAGATATCAGAAAGTAATGATGGCAAAAGTTCAATGATTGTCTTCAACTAGATTGTTTGGTTATTGTTTAAGGAAAAAAATATATATGAAAGAGAGAGAGAGAAAGAGAGGGGAGAGAGAAAGAGAGAGAGAGACAGAAATGGATAAATTAATATAGATATAATTCCCCATGCCCCCCTCTCAAGAGACAGGATCTTGCTGTCCCAAAGGGATGATGTGGGACTGGTAAGAACAATCCAATTTAATTTAATAAGGGAAATGAGAACATAGCAGAAAAGGAAAATTCAATAAAGGAAAATTAACCTGAAAAAAGAGGAGGATTATATAGTTTATAGAAGAAGGGAAGAGGTGTCAACTCATGTTATTTTTACCCCTACACCAAGTCACTTCGTAGGTAGGGATTCTGGTTTCCAGACACAAAAAGCAAAGGCAATACTTGGTTCCCACCAGTGTTTTGAAGCACCGTGAACTTCTGGTTTGTTTAAAAAAAAAAAAAAGGGAGGGGGGTCTAGCTACATTGAACTACTTACTCAAAGGAGAGGTAATGAGCTCTATTTTCCACACAGTCGGGAAACTCCTTTCTCAATATGTAAAGGAACAAAGATTGATGCCTTGGCATAATGGAAAGGCAATCCTCCTTGGATTCAGAAAGAATCTGGGTTCAAGACCTGCCTCTGACACATGCTAGCTTAGTGACCATGCACAGGTTACATAAATCTCTCAGCTCCTTCAAGCAACTAAGACTATAAATGATAAATGAGTTGCCAATCTTCATTGTTGAAGGAAGTGCCTATACCTGGAATTCCTGATATCACTGTAATCATAGGTGAAGAAGGAAATAACAAAAAGAAGTGTAGGAAAAAAATCCACCCTCTACTCCCTCTATCTTGGATTTCATTATCTCAAACAAAGCACAAGTTTGTCATCTGACAGTTAGGTATTCATAGGGGTAAGGTAGGAAATATTATGACTCTCCAGAGGATCTTGATAAGTTTAAACTTCTCTTCACACCCATAAATTGTGGGAGCAGCATGACTGCACTGCTGACTACAAGCAGAGCCTCCAACTTGGCTCCCACCAGAGAAATGATTCACTCTTCCTCCATGGGTTTGCTCAAGCTCAGTTCTCTGAACTTTGAGTCAGAGAATCTATCATGAGGTGTTTGAAGCTCCACAGTTAGACATGTAAGTATACCTCAGGAAATCCTAGGCCAGATTCTCTTAGTTTATAAACCATATTGCAATCTCCCTGTTTTAAAATGATTATGATTATTTGGTTATGATTAGCATATGCTCTCATACATTACCCGCCCCCGCCCCCTTGACTGTTACCTACACACATTCCCCCAACATTCTTAGGATTATGTTTGTGATTACTGCCCTCTTCCTCTAATCTAGTCCCTTGGGTTTAGCAGTAGCAAACAAAAGTGCTCAGAGGAAGAGCAGACACAGAAAGGCTTGGGGGAAAGAAATTCCCCCAAGTGACAAGTGACTCGTGACTCAGAGTCAACAAGGAGCATTCAATTACTAGTCTCATCTCTTTGATAGCTCTTACCAAACAAGCCTTCCTGAACCCTTTTTCCATGGAAAATTTTGCAGTTAGATATATACTGAATATTGGGGTGTGACTGGAAGAAAACACACCCACATCACATAATCATGCACTCATTTGTAATTTGCAAAGCTTCTGAAGTGAATCACATTGAATTCTCTCAGAGCCAGAGGGTATCACCAAGTCTTTTAGTATATGCTGATGGCCATCAAAAAATGGTAATTACCTAAAATCAGGATCACTGAGTCACTGACCATTAGGTTGACAACAAGCGATGAAGTTTCAGATGAAGAAGTGTCAGGAAACATTGCTAACTTTAGATTCAGCCCACCATTTTATCTATCTATCATCTAACAACTAACAATTTTGGAAATCAGGAAAGACTTCCATAGACCTAGAGTCTATAAATTTAAAAAAAAAAGAGGCATGTGTGTGTCTGCGTGTGTGTGTGGGTGTGTAAATTGTTAGTTATTAGTGTTCTCTCCTACCTCCAATCACCTTATATTTTATTATCTATTTAACTGTTTGTGCCCTTCAGTGGAATGTAAGTTCTTTGAGGGAGATGATTCTTGCTATTCTGTCTTTATAGCCACACTGCTTAGTACAGAGCCTTACACACAGGAGGATGTTGTTGAATTGAACTTGAGTTGGGAAAATTCCAACTAAGGAGCTTAAAAATCAAAGGCACCATCAATGACACAATAGTATTCTTTGCAGTTCTCCAAAAATCATCTTAGTGTTTTTTGCCCCCTGCATCATCTTTGTTGCTATAGTCTAATGTATAGTCTGTCTGTGGTATTTAGTGCTGGGTCTAATTTAACTAAATTTTTCTAGTATTTATAAAACTAAGCATTTCTTGGAAGGCTTTAATAAAAAATGCATCGTCTCATTTTGGATTCATTATTTCTTAAATTCTTTTTCAACTATCTAAATTTAAATGTCAGTCTTTTGCAAAATATTCATTGTTTCACCTGTAATATCAAGATATAGACAACTCTTCGGTAAAATATTGGTCTATTATTTTATATGCCTTTAAAAATATTGAAGGTTACATGATGTTAGCATTAGTAGATACTCTACAATTCATAAGGTCATCAAACACCTATATTTTTAAAAGTATTACATTCTACATAAATGTGAAAAGAGGAAATTGAACAAATGCTGAAATAACAGGGCACTATTCCATTTAACACCCATTACCCCCACTAGGGAGGGATAGAATGTAGAAGTAGGCAAATGGGAGAAGAATTAAGTATTAATCTAAGAAACTCTCAGGTCAACAATTCAATTACATCCCTACATTTATTAAGGACATTTTCTGTACAGAACACAATGCTAGGGGGTGTGGAAGATAAAAAACAACAACCCTATATTAGATAGATTCCCAATCTCCAGAAACTCATAGTCTTGGAGGCAGTGTGATATATGGACACTGCAATTTAATCAGTATTTCTTAAGCAATTGCTATATCCTGCTGAAAGCAGGAGTTTACCTTCTTGAGGATGTGTGAGAACAGTAGTGAAAATACAGTAATTACACAAAAAAAACCCAAAATACTAGATAATTTGAGAGGAAAAGAGCATTTCTAACTGGAGAGATTGGGAAAAGTTTTTCACAGAAAACAACACCTTAGTTTAAACTTGAACAAAGTTAAGAATTTTAAAAGACAGAAGTGAGGATAGAGGATTTTCTAGGAACAAAGCACAAGTTTAAAAAAAAAAAACATACATTTGGGAGTTAGAACATTAATTGCAAAAACTGTAAGTAGTTTGGTTTGACTAGAATGTTGGATGAATGAAATGAGTAATGTGGGGAAGTAAGTCTGGCACCAAAACCTGAAGGACACTGAATGACAATCTTATGATTTTATATTTTGTTCTACACATAATAAGGAGTCACTGAAGATTCTTGGGTGTGGACAGAGCTGTGTCTCAGGAAGATTATTTCATAGCTCTAAGGAAGATCAACTAGAAAGCTAGCTATCACAGTTGTCTAGGTGAGAAGCCATAAAAGGCTTGAATTAAGGTTGAAGAGAAAATGACTAATTTGTGAGCTGTTGTGGTAGTGGAATTGAGGAAATTCAGCACCTGATTAGATATGGGGGTTGGTAGAGAAGAAAGAGTAAAAAATGACTGTCCAAGATTGTGAACCTAGATGCCTACAATAAAGTGAGGGAGACTGGGATGGGAGTGGGTAGGAATATAATGAATTACATTTTTAATATGTTGCATTTAGGCCCTAGGAAGAAGGAGAGTCCTTTAATTAGTTATGCTGTAATGTTTAAAAAACTCAAGAGACATAATTTCTGGGTAATTTAGTCATTTTATTAATAATGCCAGCATGTTCATTAGTAAAAGGATGGTCATTTGGCCATCTGTCTTAGACCAAAGACAATCATGATAACAAGCTCACAGTTTATATTTCCTTTGGAAGAAGGGTATTCCCTGAAGGTGTCAATCAATCTGAATTGGTTAACAATTAATGAGAGAATGACTATTACAATGAGAGGCTGAGAGTGACATTATGTCAAGGAGAGACTATAGGCAGGTCATTCCAATCTTTTCAAAGACTTTATCCCCACCTAAACCTGAGTAGAGCACAATGGCTTCCCCACCTAGGTGGGGTCTAAACAAGATAGTTAAGAAAATTAATGTAATCTCATTATCAGTAAAGTCCTTCAAGATACTGAATTTTTGAAATCAGGACTTTAAAAAAGGGAGGTACTCTGGATCTCCCCAAATCATTGGTTATTAATAATCATTTCTCTCAGTGCCTAATAAATATTTTTAAGAGTTTATATAAAACAGCAAGGAAGGAGGATGGAGATAAGAGAATTTCAGACATAGGGAATAACATGAAAGAACATCATCCATACCCATACCTACTAAAGCCTAAAGTAGCTGATGCTCCCTCAACATGCTCTTGTCTGTAGCTACTTGAGAGAATAGCTTTGGTACTGATTCAGGCTACCCCTTTACATCTTCATTTCTAACAAGGCTACACATCAGACTTCTCTACTACAAGCCCTCATTGAGTTCCTTCATTCCCTCTTCCCTCATTTTCAGCTTTCTTTTTATGTGTTGTCTTCTACCATTTAAATGTAAGTTCCTCGAGACAAGGGGCTGTGTTTCATTTGGACTGTATTTGTATTCCTGGAATAAATGGGGTGTTAAGGGAGAACTAGCACCCCTAATATTAGGGCTTACTGAGTCCTTTTCAGGGTTGTTCATCCACCTTTGATGTCCACCTGTCACTTAACTCTCACCTATCTCTCCAAGAAGCTGTAACAGATGCAGCAGCCACAATCTGGTAAATCATCTCAGCAGATGAGCTAAATTAGGTTGAGGGTAACTGACAGGTCTCATAGCCATCAATTAGAGGGATATCTACCTCAGGCATGTGAAGACTTCCTCTGGAGAATGGGTAAATAAGACCAATTAGTTCCAATGGCCACAAAGGCTGGCTGAAGCAGGTGCTATGAAGTACTTAGGGCTTGGTCAGACATGAAGGACCCAAGGTCATCTACTTTATTCCAAGTCATTTCCAGCTGTCATGCCCCTGGACTTTAATGATTCTGAAAAAGAGTGAGGCTGATGACTTTGTGAAACTCTGCCTCACTTAAATCTAATTCAAGGCAAGTAATGTCACCAGTGATGTCACAGGACCTCTTTAAAAATGAAGGACAAACAACAATTTGTATTCTCAGCATTTAAAATAGTACCTAGCAAAAAGAAAATACTTAGAGTAAATTGTTAGTGCCTGTTGCTATTGATTTGAATACAGGTAGGTTAATGAGTTTTAACCTTTCTTATAATTTTAGGATAATTAAGGCAAAAGAGTAAAAATAGAGACTCTAAACTTATCTATTGTCTCTCAAGACTCACTACAGTACATTAGAACCTCAAGGTTGCCCAGAACTCACCTGTTCTCAGTGACCCATAGCTAAATTAGGATGATAGTTCTAGAGCTGGAAGGTACAGCAGAAAACCAACAATTCATTTTACAATAGAGGAAATAAACCCAGGGATGTTAAGAGATGCCTGAGATCATATAGCTAGTAAATATCAAAAGTAATAATGAACCTATGTCCCGTGACTCCAGAATTAATGTTCTTCCACTTTCCACTGCCTACCCTACCTTCTAAGAATGAAGTACAATCTAAAACATATACTCAGATCTGTAAAGATTCTGAACTTATTAATGATATAGATGCTAGAAGATAAAGGGTAAGGCACTGGGGGCCCTGGCATCTAGATGCTAGATGTAGATAAATTAAAATAGAGATAATCTAATGAAGGATTTTTTTTCATTTTTCTATTACCCAAAGCCTAGTTCAAAGTTTTGTTCTTAGTACACACTTCATTAATCTTTTATGAATTGAATGTTATTGTCAGAACATACCCACAACTAGAACAGTCTTTCTTCAGACAATATGAAAACCCTTTTGAGATGACAATCCTGTCTTCGGAAAATTTTACTTTATTTTTCTTTTTTGCTTTTTGGAGGGAGAAGGCAGAGTGATTGGGGTTAAGTGATTTGCCCAAGGTCACACAGATAGTAAATGTTAAGTGTCTTAGGCCAGGTTTGAAGTCAAGTCCTTCTGACTCCAGGGCCTGTGCTCTATTCACTGAGTCACCTAGCCACCCCTTCCAAACACTTTAAACCAGCAGTTCTCAATCTGTGGGTTATGTTCAATTTGTAACAATGAAAATCCATCCTGCATATCAGATATTTACATTATGATTAGTAACAGTAGCAAAATTATAGTTATGAAGTAGCAACAAAAATAATTTTATGGTTGGGGGTTACCACAACATGAGAAACTGTATTAAAGGGTCGCAGCATTAGGAAGGTTGAGAACCACTGCTTTAAACCATTACTTGCTCAAGTTTGTGGTCTATTTGTTAAGTCCTTACATGGATTCCTACCTTAGGGGAAGAACGTAGTGATAATTTAGCTCAAAAAGCCTTTATTTAATATCAAATGCAGAACTCTAAATTCAAGTTAAGTAACTGGAACCCTGAATTAACTGACCCATATAGCTAGGTTCCTGACCACTAAAAGCAATTTGCTGTTTTAAATTCTGACCACCTATTAAATGTCATAATTCTTGTTTATACTGGATTATTGTTACTTGTTTAATCATTCAAATCCTTCCAGACAATCTAGATTTTCAAACCAGACATAGGGTAACTAAGAATTCTCGATTGTCCAGCTTGCTGACATAGAATCCAGACATGCCTAGCTTTCTCAATAATAGCTTCTACCTAGCCACCTTTGACCAAGCTGAAGTGCCAAAGATTGCTATAACAATGGTAGGACTTTTAAGTAAGTTCTTTGTAAGACAAATCAAGTTCAAAATAAATGGATTCTTAAATTTGGGAAATATCCCCCATGCCTTCATGATACAGAAGCTAAAACTTAGTTCCATTTATTGGAATAATATCTTTTCCTACTACTTTTTGGAGAATTGGTATAGCCTAATAGATTAAATACAGATTGACAGCATAAGAATATGAAATGCTTTCTTACAAAATTCTATTTGTGCTAGTAAAATCACACGGAGCTTGCATAAGATTCATTTCCAAATCCTTCCCCAACTTATTGCCTTTCAGTATAACCATGAGCCAAATAATTAAAAGTGCCTTTATTTTTTTCCACCTTTTAAAATAACATCAACTCATCTCACAGGGCTTATATGGTAATGAAGTACCCCAAATTATAGCATCATATAGGACTATCCCTATGGAGTGACAAGAGAAACAAAATAAAGGGAGAGCTTAACTCATTGAGGAGAGATCTAGTATCTCGTAGAACATGTGGAGGAAAAATCAAAGAGGGGGCCAACAATGAAGAATCCTTGACCTCTTAGGTACCTTAAAACTCTAAGAATCTATGAGTATCTTTGTATAGCAATGAAAATGCTAAAATTGGATATCTAGGTACTAGGAAGCTAAGACAAATCAAAGAGAGCAAGAAGTAATTTTTTAAAAAACCAGGGAATTAAAAGACCACTTATTTCTACAGTGATTGAACAAAACACGTCTAAGTGCTTCCTGTTCTCAAAGTGCTATGCTAGAAGAACTTAATTTTAGATAACAATAATGATAATAAAAATAGTTGATATTATATGAATATGTAATATATAATGCATAACATATATAAGCATAAGTCTCTTTACATGTTATCTCATTTGAGTCTCACAACAACTCTGAAAGGTAAATGCTATTATTACCCCATCTTACAGAAGAGGAAGCTGAGGCCTACAGTAACCCCTTTATATGACATGCTCATGATCACATGGCTAGTAACTCTCTGAGACAGAATTTGAATTCAAGACTTCCAGATTCCAGAATTCTGTCCAATGCATCATTTGGCTGCCTCAGATAAGATAGAATCTCTCCTACCCTTATAACACTGCAGTCTGATAAAAGGTGCATGTCCTCAGATGAATTTGGCATGTAATCAAAATGCAATTACTACCAGGATATACCCCTCCATGTTCTCTATCCACACATTGGGACCTATGCTAGATTCATTGATAAGTTCTCAGTAGGGAAAGTAGGCCTCCCAATTATAAGGTTCATTGTCTTATTGCCCTCTCTCGAATTATAATGTTACTTTTGGCTCTAGTTTGGGATATTCCAAAAAAAGGGAGGAAGGAAGGAAGGAAAGAAGGAAGGAAGGAAGGAAGGAAAGAAGGAAGAAAAAGAAAGAGAAAAGAAAAAAGTAAAAATAACAAATAATAAATCTACAAACATGAATCAAATCTTTCATTTGAACACAGAAAAGGTAAGGTTGAGCAAAAAAGAATCATAACATAAATTAAAGAATCATTAGAACAGAATTCAGTAGCTTGTTACTACTGGAACAATTAGTCAAGAGGTTAGCATTCATGCCTTATTGGAATTTGAAACAGTTTATAAAAAGGTTCTTAATTATCCCATTTCAACATTTCACCTCTTCTGAGCATGGGCTAATCAACTTCCAAACTCAGTATTCTCTCTCTTTCTCTCTAAAACTATCCCTTTCCTTTCTGTCCAATTCTCTTTCTACATAGGCACTCTCTCCTAGTAGTAGTTAAATTGCCTGATGCTGATAACTCTCTCCTTCCTGCACCCACTGTTGAGGCAAAGGACGCCATTGAGTTGTAGGGAGATTTTGCAGTTCTTAACAAGAAAAATGGAAATGGCCACATCTCCAGGCATAGGATTGCCTAATCAAGACCTGGGTGTATGACTTGTAATAGGGAGAGGGGAAGGAGAAGCACTGCCTACCTACCACTCAGGACAGCTCAGAGTTGTACTCATTGCTTTTGAAGACCAAAAAAAAAAAAAAAAAGGCAATTCTAGGGGTGGATCACAGTTTTAGTATATCCGTGGAGTTTCAGATGAGCAACCAACTAGACAACTCAAACCACTGATGATTCATACATGTCCATTCATACTTTCTTCCTTCTCTTCAACCTTCAATGTGGTCACCAAGAATGATAATGGAAAGTACTCCGAAAGGGGTAGAGGGGGACACTATAAGGATACTTATATCTCTATCATAAAAATGTTTTTGTGAGATGTTTTCTTATAACTGGCTTCTGTCAGATTTTATTCCACTTTTCCCAGCAGTTTTTGTTGAATAGTGAGCTTTTTTTTTTTCAAGTTTGCTATCCAATAAATATGAGATGGAATCTCAGAGGTGTTTTTATTTGTATTTCACTAAGTATTAGTGATTTGAAATATTTTTATGTAACTATTGATAGATTGGATTTCTGCATTAGATAAATGTGTATTCATATCCTTTATACATATATATTTATGTGCACATTATCTCTCCCGCCAGAATGTTAGGTTACTTGAGGGCAAAGAATCTTTTAATTTTTATTTTTGTATTCCTAGAACCCACCACAATGACTGATCTATGTTACATACTTTTAAAATAATTGCAAATTGGTTGATTCTGTTCCTGAATTTCCTTACTTCATTCAAAATCAGTTCACAATATATTTTTGGAATTCTTCATAGTCATCATTTTTAATATTGCTATATTTCATTACAAATATGTATCCCAAATAATACAACTTATTTAACGATTCTCTTATGGATAAGCACCCAATTTCCTTCCATCTTTTATCTTTTTCAAAACATTTTGACATGATTAACTTTCATCTCTTATTTTTTAAAAAAGGTGCAAATACATATGTATGTGTATATGTATGTATGTATGTATGTATGTATGTATGTATGTATCGTTCTTCCCTGATATACTACCCACTTCACTAAACAATTCCATAAACTCATATCCCAGTTCTTTTATACATTTATAAATATACAAACATATAATGTGCATATAATATACACATAAATGTATGTGTATGTATTATATATGAATGTAATATATTGCATATATAATATATACTAACATAAACAAACTGTCTTATAAGAAAGATGAAAGGAATGATTTTAGTGAAACTGCAGAAAACTTGAGTAAAATGATGCAAAGTGAAGTAAGCAAAACAAGAAGAATAATTATATAATAACAACCACACTATAAAGACAAACAACTTTGCATACAGAGTTACAAACTAAGGCTGGAGAATGTGACACATATTTTTTGGACGTGACTAATGAAGGGACTGATTTAGTTTGATTATTCATATTTCTTTCAAAGATTTTTTTGGGGCAGTTTGGTTTTGGGGGGATTTTTTTTTTCAAAAGTAGGGTGAGAGTGGAAGGGAGAAAAATATATTTTGCTCATTAGGAAAAATTAATTTTAAAAAATGACTGAGCATTTTCAATCCTTTGAGAATCAGTTCTTAGGAGGTTAAAGCTTGTCATTTTTATGTTGACTGTGCTTTGCTTGGTAATGTGTAGGAAACATCAGATAGCTGGATGAATGTTAATCTATGGCACCGAAAGCAATAGAATATTTGGAAAAGTTAAATGATTTACAAACATTTGTTCTTATCCCTACATTGTGATTTCCTTGCTAGTTTTCAATCCATAAACCCCTGCTCATGCCTGAGGCAATTTGGATTTATTTTTTTGCTAAAATTTCATTATTTTATATCTAATGCTCTGCTAAAGTCTAAATATATTTCAACTAAGTCTGCTCTCTCTATCAACTAATTTGTAATTCTATCAGGAGAATCCATCAATTTTGGCATTAAGTGATAAAAACTACTTGGTTTCCTGATTTAAATTGCTTGTTTTTCAGAGAACTTTTTTAAGAATGTATTTGGTACTATTTCTATGGACTTAAAAATACAAATCTAGAGTTGTTGGGATGGAAACCAAAGATTATAAATTATTGAAATAAACAGTGGGTGGTAAAGAAGTAAAGACAACAAGTACAGAATATTCACCCAAAAGTCTGTCAATGAATAGGAAAGGAGGAAGTATGTCACTGTAACTTAAGAAGGCTACAGAATCAATAGGTTTTACAGTTGAGTTGATTTGTTTTTAAGGATGAGAATCATAATAATAACTAATATTTATACAGAATTTTTAAGTGCTTTACAATTACTATCTCATTTTATTTTCACAACTACCCTGTCAGGTAAGTGCTATTGTTATTCCCATTTTAAAGATAAGGAAGCTCAAGCAAATAGAGGTTAAGTGATTTGCTCAGGGTCACTGTAAGTGACCTTGTAAGTATCTGAGTCTGGATTTGAACTCAGGTATTCCTGTTTCTAGACCTGGCTCTCTATACTGTGGCACAAAGCAGAGAGGAAAGGGCCATACATTGAAGATATATGCAAGAGGTAAATATTTTTTGAATGGGGGTTGTTCTTGAGGCATGATAAAGGAGAATGCTAGAAGATGGAATAAATGGTTATAAATGGTGGGGAGATTAGCCTCAGCAAAGGAGAGATATCTCAGAGTATCTTTGATGACCTCTGAGACTGGAGGGGAAGTGATATGTGAAGATTCAGAGAACATTTAGATGGGGACTTGATTACTATATGGATATTTATCTTCTCAGTAAAGTAGTGAGCAAGATCATGTGCTGAGACTAAGTTACAGGGAAAAAGAGAGGGCATAATTTAAGGAAAGTGGGAAATTTCTGAAATAACAACTTGGGGCAATATTAGTAACCACTGGTATTTATATAACACCTTAAGGTTTTGTAAAGCTCTTTGCAAGGACGTTATTTTATCATCACAATCACCCTGGGAGATAGGCACTACTGTTATATCCATTTTACAGATGAAATAGCTAAGGCAGATGGAGGTTAAATGACCTGCCCAGCATCACAGTTAATAAGTGTCTGAGGCAGAATTTGAACACTCAGGTCTTCCCAACTCTAGGTGTTGCATTCTCCTCACTCTGCCCCTTCATGCAAAGATAAAGGGAGTCAATAAAAGTTAAACAAGTGGTTGTCACATAGTAGTGATGCCACTGTTGAGTGAGATTATCCATTTCTAGTGTTAACATATAGTTATGAATTTATAGTGTATGAAATCAATACAGGGCTATGAATATCTTCTGAATCGTTTTAGAATGTGAAAAATAAAGGATGGGGGTTACCCAGGGCTGGGCATTGGCATTCTTTCATGCATTTAGTAAGCCTTTATTAAGTTCCCAATATGTTCTAGGCATTGTGCCAAGAACTTTGAATACAAAGATGAAAACTAAATAATCCCTGCTCTCAAGCAACTTAAATTATATTGGGGGTAGAGGAACAACAGGTATCTAGAAAACTAAATATAAATATAGACAATGTAATTTCCAGGAGCCAGAGATGTGGGGGGAAGGGGAATTTTGTTAGATTTGTTTCTCCCAAAACCCAACAGAACAGCAGAGATTAGAAATGCTTCTGAATCAAATTATATAGGTGGGGATTCAACTATCACCTTTATGCTGCTTTCTCCCTAAGAAACAGTTTACAGGATGGACATAGGAGAAGATTAAGGGCAGGAGTGATGCTAAATTGATGATGAAAGTATAATCGATATGGCTCACAATCTAGTCCATCCAAGCTAGAGAAAGAAGTAAGTGAAGTCGGAATTGAGGTCATGAACTGGATTAATGGGGTGTGGGAGTCCAAGGATAGGGAGGTGAGAATAAAGATGAAACCAAAAGGCTTAGAAAGGTAGAAGGAAAAATTGTGGTGAGAAGGGATATTGAGAACTAAGACATTGTACAGAAAGCAAATTCAAGGAATGATGAAGACTAAGTTACAACAGTGATCTGTTAAAGAAAAATGGAGATAGAGGTGATTGCAGTTCAAGAGAGTGAAAAATCATATAGCCTGAGGGTTGAAAACATTATCAGTAGGATGGTTGAGGTAAAATAAAGGCTTGGTGAAAATGATTTTTGTATCATTCATTAAAGGACACAGCATTTGATTTGCTACTAAAGCCACTCCTATCATTCTTTCATTCCAACCATTAAAATTGTAGTGTCAAAAGGAGATAAACCGATCAAACCTAAGGAAAAAAAAAGGGTGAGTGATGTGGGGGGAGGATCAAGATCTTCTTCCAAACAATTTTCCTATCTGCCAGCATATCACAGTTGCCAGCTTTACAGAACTATAATTCCCTCCCTGGGTTTTGCTGTCACGACTAGTGAGAGTCTACTCCATGTAGCCAATCCTATGTCTAACTATGCTTCTTTGCCCCCTATTTTCTACCTTGCTACTATACTCCCACCCCTTTTTAACTTCTTTCTTTATAAACTCTAATTAAATCAACATTACCATTGCTTCAGGAAAGTACTTATCAGGGGAGTGTCATTATGGTTTATAGTAGAAACTATAGTTTCACTCACTATCCCTATGACCTCCAAAACACTGTAACCTAGCCACCATATGACATTAAAAGAGATGCATTACCATCTGCTTTACTGCTATACCCTGAGGACCATGGGCAGATTTCCACTGGATTTGCAGCTAAAAACTATCGTACATTTTGTCTCCCTCTATTAGAATTTGGATTCTTTGAGAGCAAGTATCTTGCTTTTCTATTTGTATTTCTAGCACTGAGTCCAATAAAGTACATAAGCACATAATAAAAGCATAATAATTGCTTTTTCATTCGTCCATTCCTTCCTTCTTCTTTCTTCCTTCCTTTATTCCTTCTTCCTTCCTTTATTCCTTCTTCCTTCCTTCCTTCCATCCATCCTTCCTTCTTTCCTTCATTCCTCTCTGTTATATCCCCTTGTTAGAATGTATAATAAAGTCACGGAGGGCAGGGGTTATCTCCAGTTTTATATTTATATCTTCAGCGATCATCAGAATGCCTGGCACTTAATAAGCAAATATTATGATCTTTCATTCATTTGTTCATCAATCTTTTACAATACATTTTTTGTTTTGTTTTTCTCTCAGGTTTATGTGTCAAATATTTTTCTTGTGTCTTAGTTTGAGAACTTTTACAGTGGAAAAATAACTTGGTTTTGGGAGGGGATACAAATTTTTCTAAACAGCAGCTCTGTTAAATTAACTTTCTTTTTTCAGTCTTGATAAAATCAGCATAAGCAACAACACTGTCAGAAAGACACAATAGGCATAATTCTAGGTTAGTGCCACCCTCGCTTCATCTAAAGCTCCACATTTGCATCTGTTGTGTCCTATCTCCTCGCCTACTTTGCAGGCAGTTTGAGAATTTTGCCAGGAGAAAATCTTTACCTGAAAGACCATATGTTTAAGTCAGACTTGGGAGGGAGTTCAGCAGGCACTATTTTCCTGACAAGTAAAAATGCTGATCATTGTAGTAAGTATATAAATGAGCCAGAGCTGTTGTTGAAGGTTGGACAATCAATCTCAGTTTGAAATGAATGGGTTATTTTGATGATAATTTTGTTTGTGTGTCTGGTACTCAACCGAGCCTTTTAGAATAAAGGAAAACTGGGGGATAGATACTGAATCTCCTTCATCATTTGCAGTCAAACACTACACTGATAAAGTGGCTTTCAGAAGAATGGTATTTAACCCCTTTCCATCAAACTAATTCAAGTCTCATAATTGGGAAGAAGTCTGAGTAATGATTGATCTCATATGACTATAACTGAAGTCTGAAAATAGTCATTATAGTCTCTGCCCTAGGGATTTACCCTGGCATTGGCTAGAGTACCCAACTCTCCAGCTAATCCATGGTCTACTTTCCTGTCTTCCTTCAGCATACTGGCCCTTCATATTTCAAGTTAATGGAAGCCAATAATAGATAATATGCCACTTTTTTTATTATCATTGACACTTTTCTCCCCCTTCTATTAACATAAGTAAAAAGTAGGCATGGGAAAACCTATACATCAATGATGAAGAGTATAATCTATATCTGGAAAACAGTGATCCAATGAAAGTCTTGAAAATTAAGCCCTATCCTAAAGCAATTAAAATAATCATAGGAAACATTCCTCCCATGACTGTCATTAGGCTCTTCTCTTTCTGATTTTGTGGCACATGCAGCAAGAATGGAAGAAAATGAGTCCGAGCAGCTTCAGACTGAGGAATTCAGCAGATAATTCAAAAAAGAAAATATTTTTAATTAGCTAAAACTAAAGAGCTATGAAAAGGTAAATCAGTCCTGTGAATAGTAGCTTAACATTTTGCTGCTGGATTTTTTTTTTACATTTTTTTCTTCAGCTAATTGGATCATTTCCACATGGATGAAATACATGCTAAATTATTTACAGATAATTACATGGCTGTTCTGTTGCTAAAATATTAAGACACAGTTGTCCCACAGGAGACATTGCAACAGACATTGGCACATCAAGCAATGAATAGCTCAGGAGTAATGGAGAAAAGAGCTACCAACAGACCACAGAATTATGATGCAGGGAATGGAGAAGTCATTCACTTTTGGAAGGTGGGGGTAAAGGATATCTACTTTGCTCATCTCCTCTCCTCTGTTCTAATTCCATATAAACAGTTGCATAATATTTCAGAGGATGTTTCCAGACATTTTTTTCTGGAACTTGTCACAAGGTCTCTTCTCTTTTCTTCATATAAAATACTACCTTAGAATGAAGTTGACAGGTGCTCTTCCTCTTGAACTTTGTGAAACTCCAGCTCTGTCCATGGTAAGAGTTCAGCAACTGCCAATCCAGGAAAAGTAAATGACAAATACTGTTATCTAGTCTCTCGCTGACACAGAACTGAATCTTTTAATAATTATGGAATTATTAATTACTGTAAGTGCTCCAGAGAGATAGTTATTAAATTAGGTTGCTTCACACTGAATTGGGATTCTCTCCGTCTAGATGATACAGTGGTAAATTGAGCACTACTGGGCACTGTATTCTTCCTAGATACAGAAATATTATTAAGTTTGTGCTCTGTGTTACTTTCCATTAATTAATCAGTTCACTTGGTGGCATTTTGAAGTAATGAATTTATTAATTAAGTTACTAATGTACTCTAAGGAACAAATGCCATAATCCCCTACTGCCATCTTTTCTGTAGCGTTAGTGTTAACTAGTAGACTTGAGTTTGAATCCTAGTTCTGCTAATTACTGTGTGACTAATTAGTAACTGTGTGACTTAACTCTCTCTAGGTTTCAGTTTGCTCATCTGTAAAAGGATATTAGATTAGATGGTTTCTGAGCTCCCTTCTGGCCCTACATTTCATCTACTCTCTGTGACATCATTTGTTCCTTCTATTAGAAAGCCTCAGGATTTGGCTCCTCAGGATATCCTACTAGTTTCTTTGTGCTATCACTGTTTTTCTATACATCTTGCTTCCCTAATCATCCATTTTATCCAGAGGAAAATTACATGAGCCTCTTCCCTTCACATACTTTTTAAAAAGTGGCCAAGAGGGTGGCTAGGTGATACAGTGAATAGAGCACTGGCTCTAGAATCAGGAGGACCTGAGTTCAAATCTGGTCTCAAACACTTAATACTTACTAGCCATGTGACCTTGGGCAAGTCATTTAACCCCAATTGCCCTGCCTTCCACTATCAAAAAATAAAAAATAAAAAAGTGTCCATAACTGTTTTTAGGTATTTGTTTTAAAGTATTTTCGAAGCTTTACAGGTAAAAAGAACATATCATAGGGAAAAGCTACAAAGTTTATAAAGGTTTTCTCAGTTAATCCTAATTGCAATCATAAAGGGTGCTAGGCTTTGTTCTCCCTTAATTTCTCTCCTATTGACTAGATAATTCCTTTCCTCCCAAATTTAAGGAAGCACAGCTGGTTAAACCTAGACAGTTTAAAAGCTAAGATTCTAATGATGAGCAGGCCAACTAGAAAAACCTGGAAAGACTTATATGAACTGATGCTGAGTGAAGTGAGCAAAACCAGAACACCATATGTAGTAACAGCAACACTGCACAGTGACTAATTTTGATAGACTTAGCTCTTCTTAGCTATGCAAGGTTCAAAGATAACCCCAAAAGACTCACGATGAAAAATGCTGTTCATATCCAGTAAAAGAACTATGGAGTCCGAATGCAGGTTGAAGCATACTATTTGCTCTCTCTCTCTCTCTCTCTTTTTTTGTTTCTTCCTTCTCGTGGTTCCTCTCATTGGTTCTAATTCTTCTTTACAACATGACTAATGTGAAAATATGTTCTAAAAAAAAAAAAAAAAGCTAAGGTTCTAACTGATATAGCTCCAGGTTGGCAAGGCTTTGAGATGGTTCAGCCCTCCTTGAATCATAAGATTAAGTACTGGCAGCTAGACACAGTGGAAAGAATGCTGGTCTTGTAGCCATGAAGAACTGAGTTCAAATTTAGTCTTACACACTTACTAGCTTTTTGACCTAGCCTCTGTCTGGTACAGGTTCCTCAACTATAAAATAGAGTTAGCTCTCTTTGCTTTTTGCCCTAGCAAATGAAGCTGAATTCTCTGCCCTATCCTAGTAACATGCAATCATTAGGCATTATATCCCTAGAGTCATCTTAGTAAGGTTCCATGATCTCTTCTTTCCCAAACAACAAGACTCCATACTGCTTCCCCACTAGACTGAGGATATTTCCTATTTATAAGTACCTGCTCTGATGAATTCACCAAATTCTTGATTCTCCAATTCCTAAATAATGGACTCTCCCCCATTACCCATTTTGCTTACTCCATTTCCCTTTTTGCTCACATATTTCTGAGTCGTGGATAGGGCACCATAGTGTGCATGTTTATGTTGGGGGAGAGGGGAAATGGAGAGGGAAGGTAAAACTTTTAATAATAGGGGGTAAGAAAAGAGAAAAATGTTCAATATTTTAATGAGGCAGCTAGATACAGCAGAAAAAAATGCTAGATTTGGAATTGAGTGACCTGAGTTTGAATGTTTCTGACACTTAACTTTTTCACTATCGTATAACAATTTAAACCTCTGTCCATAGTAGTTTCTTTATCTGTAAAATGTTGATAATAATCTCAATAATATCTTCCTCAGAGAATTAGGATTATATTAAGTAAATAAAGTACCTTGTAAAGTCCTATAAACCTTAATGTTAGCTATTACTGTTACTAGACATACTATATGGGCCAAAATATTAGCAACCAAAACACCATTCTAGGACAGCATTCTCTCCCCATTGCCTTGCTTTTATTTCTTAAGTAAATTTTCTTTAAGGTAACGTTAATGGTTCATTTGTGCACAACACAGTGCTATGGCATGGAGGTGGAGTATTATCCTAGGACCAAGGTTCAACAAAGGTCTTTCACAGCAACAGTAGAATGAAAACCGTAACTAAGGCCACACTTATGTTGTGATTAAAGAAGATGAGACGTTTGATGTGGTAGATTGCACTGAATTTGGGAGTAAGAGGACCTGAATTCAAATCCTTGATCTGTAACACATGAGGTTAAGAAATTATTTTACCTCTCTGAGTCTTAGTATTTCCCCCTGTCCCCTTAAATAAAGAGATTGGTTTGGATGATGGAAGAAATATGGTAATATAGAAAAAAAAAAAAAGCAGTAACTTTGGATTTTGAAAATGAGTAATAGGATCATAGATTTAGAGCTGGAAGAGATCTAAGAGGCAAGCCAAACCCCTCATTTTACAAAAGAAGAAACTGAAGCACAGGGAGTTGGTGCTGGGCAGCTAGACTGCACAGTGGACAGAGAGCCAGCCCTGGAGTCAGGAGGACCTGAGTTCAAATCTGCCCTCAGACACTTACTGGCTGTGTGACTGTCCCAGCAATGTAATATTCACGGCACCCACAGCAGCTATGAATATGCTGGTGTAGTCATTAATCACAAAAAGTAAAAGGTTCTCCACATGGAGGACAGAACCGAAGCATTTATTCAAATATCAGAAAACCGCGTCCCAAAACCAAAAAGTCAAAGTCATCACAGTAACCACGAAGTTGGTACACATAGCCAATGCTGCATTGGCTATGCAGCGAACACCCACATTCCCAAGCCTTCAGAACAAACCAGGCTCCCTCAAGCAATGATCCTCCTCTCCTTACTCACAGTAGCTCCTCAGCCTCCAGGCTGCTCGCTCCCAGCAGTTCTCATTCCCAGCAGATCTGGCTGGCTCTCAAAAGAAGTTCTCAGGATCCTAGCAGCTCTCTCTCTCTCAGCAACTGTGGCTCTCTAGCTCAGGCTTTTCCTTATATATGGTATGAGCTCCTCCCTGTTCTTCCCCTTCCTGTTACATCAGCAAGTTCAGCCCATTGTGGGATTCACAAGTTCTGGATCTTAATATTCAATACAATCATGAACTTGAAACAAGTTGCTAAGTACCCATTTGATTGCCAATACAAGGTGCTGGGAAGATCTTCAAATCCCATTACCATTATTACAGTGACCCTGGGCAAGTGACTTAATTCTCATCCTCATCCATGAAATGAATTGGAGGAGGAATTGGCCAACCTCCAGCACCATTCAATTTATTCATCTATGTTCCTATAAGAGTTGAATATGGGAGCAGGATCATTGGGAAAAGCTATATCCAGAGTATTTTATAGTCAGTTCCTGCTTTGTTCTAGATACTTCTTAACCAAAAAAGTGACAGAGCAGCTGCTCTGAAAGTCCTTCCAAAACAAACTAGCCTTAATGGGCCCTACAATATACTTATAATAATAGCATGAATAAGTTCAGTCCCCTCTCTGTGACACTGCTAATATCTCCCCTCCTATCCACTCTCCAATTCTTATTTAAATTTGAGAGTAATAAAATAAGTCTAAAATAAAAAGCACTGAATGGACCATATTTCATCTCCATAAAATTAAAATCATGCCTTGCTTTTTTCATTTCAAACAGGTTTTCTCCCCTCCTTTTTAATTCTGCCTTCCTTCCTTACAATAATTTTTTTCTTTAATGGAATGTATTTTGCTTTATATTTAATTTAATCCACTTAGATTTAGCATACTTTTCTCGAGGGAAGAGGCCAGGGAGGAAGGAAATACATATACAGATATATGTGTGTACACATATCATAAAAATGCATATATATACCCAAATAATATGTGCATATAGGTTTATATAGAGAGAGTATGTTTATGTAGTATGTGTATATATGTATATATAGTGTTTTGTGTGTTTATGTGTGTGTATGTGTATGTGTGTGTGTGTAAGACAATAGGAAGTAGGGGATCATCCAAGAAGAGAACTACGTTTTAAACTATCATACCTTCCTATACTTCCTACAAAGAAATGCATATATTTGCCATTATTGGCAATTTTTTTGATTGCTTAATTTTTCCTTTCAGAAGATCCTGAATAGTGCAAATAATGAATCTGGTGAAGGGCTGACAATATTTGAATTTTAATGCATATTCCGTTAGACTGAAACAAATAATTATTTTTACATGATTATAACTTCAAATAATGTACATTCGAATATATGCAACCACTTCATAACATTCCTCATTCCTACTAATCAGAACCTAGTTGTAATAATTGTTAGCATTTACATAATGCTTTTAAGATTTACAAAATATTTTACAAATGTTATTTCGCTATATACAACTTAGACTGTTACTACAGATCTGTAGTGATATAGGTGCTATTAGTATTTCCATTTTTAAAATAAGGAAACTGAGTCAGAGTGAGTTTAAGTAAGTTTTCTAGGTCATAGAGCTAGAAAACATCTCAATTTAGAGTCAGACTTATAACATCCTCACTTGCAAGTGTTCTAATAATTTTATTAATACACTGTACCCCAAGAATAGAAAAATCTTTTCTTCTAATCAAGCCAAAATTTTTGAGCCACCATTACAGTATACAAGCTTATATCCTGAAGAATCCATAGAATCATGAATTTTTTAGAGATGGAAGATCATCACTGTGGGAAACTAATTTCAATTATGTCCTTTTGTGTATGTGTGGTGATGGGGTGTAGCAGTTCTATATCTCCATGTGTAAAATGATGGAAAAACAGGATTAATTTAACAGATATTCATTTTACAGATAATTTTATCAAGATATATCAATTTTTGTTGTGCTAGATAGAGCTATAAATTAAACTGGATATATTCGGATTTTTGTGGAGGACTCCTATAACCACAAATGAAAAATGAGTCAGCATAAAGCAACATCAATAAATGTTCCCATAATTGGCAAATTCATATCACTATAGTTGATAAATCAACATATTTCTGAAAGCATACATTTGAGAGATTACTAATACAATATTACATATGAAAAATAAGATGGAAATTCCTACATACTAAGTACATCCTAATATACTTAGCTTCAGTACTTAAAAATCTATAATCTCACTGATATGGATATTCTTTCCCTAAATATCGATCACAACCTATACATACCATTTAATTTCAGCACCTCTTGTGGATTATTTTTTATAGTGGATATTTTTTTCAGAAATATGTTAGACTTTATAGTCTCCAAGGGCCTTTTCAACTCTTAGATGTCGTGATTTTGTGATTCTGTGATTAAAGGGTCCAATATGAAAAAAGTATGTATTTTAGAATAAAGAAATACAGTAATATTTCTTTAAAATAAAATGCTTATTAACCAATGTATAACTCATCTCTTAAAAAAGAAAAATGTAGCCAATTAATGCAAAGTCTATTATAGGTTAACCTATGTGTGGGAGGGAATAAATGATATTTCCAAATTAGTAAATAGTTAAGCAAGTCATTGAAGATATGTATGAAAATAGAAACAGAAATTTTTGGACTAATTGTTGTGCATAC
>CM053589.1:51215579-51243459 GCA_028646515.1 Pseudochirops corinnae | reverse complement strand
ACATTTTTGTCTCCTTCATGAATGGCTAAACTAGAGAGGCAGAGTTCTATTTGTGAAATGAAATGCCATCTTGTTCTTGGAGACAGAATACAGGAAACATTTCAATAAAGAATTATCCATTTTCTAGGCAACAATGGGCCAAAACAGCACTTCCGTTCTGGGGGGAGGGAGCAGAATGCACGTCTCGTTTTCAGAGCAGTAGTGACAGAAATCCTGATGACCTGATACTTTTAACTACCTCTCTTTTAACAACTTCTTTTTACTATTCTCAAGTCTGGTTTTGAAATGAGCAGAGTAAAAAGCCACCCACAGCATTAAATTAGACCAGGGGCTTAATAACTGTTTTCCGTGGTCACCCTCTCCTCACTCTACTCTGTCTTCCTAATTATTGTCATTAATGAGCATTTTTTTTTCCTCGAAAGGCAATATTGACCCCTTTGGAGTGAATTATCGAAATGGTGCATTTGTTTTATTGACAGTTCTGCAACATCTAACATTCAAGGTACCAAAGGTTGTAGAACTTTGCTCTGTGAGGCCAAAAATGGGCAGTAAATTAGACAGGGAAGAAAACGCACTCTACCTATTAATTAGTGGATCTTGCTGTAATTTACCCTGAATGGGGACCCAGGTGTATGAAATAAACCTTGGTGTCTCACAGTGATTGAAGCTGGCACTCTCCAAAGGAAGAATGGGCACTACTTCACCCATTCCTATTAGTTTTGACTTGGAGAGACTTTTTGAACTCTTAAAATAATTGTTCATTTTCTCAGGCATTAATCTGCATTCTGCAGTGAACTCTGCTCTAGTATTCTCAGACTTGGATATAAATGCTACATATAAGAAGAAAATATAATTTTTCCACAGATCAAGGCATAGTAGGAACCTGATTAGATATATATTTTCTAAGCTTTTCATTATCTGTTCCACTATCTATGTTTACATCCATATCTATACCTATAAAGATGTCTATCTATCACTTTGGTAGTTAGTTTAAGGTTTGTTTAATGTGTCGTATTCACAACAACCCTAAGAGTTAGGTGCCATCATCTTTCCCATTTTACAGATGAGAAAATAAAGGCACAGCAAGGTTTGTCTATGTATGGATTGTGTGTGTGCTACAATGTCTTTATTCTATTTTCTCTAATGCCTGACCTTGCTATGATGAACCTAAGAGTTTCTCAAGAATATATCCTAACAGAATCTGGCTAAGATTTTTTTCTATAAATTTTTTGAGGTTTTCTTATTGTTGGGATATGTAATTCTTAACTATTTTTCCTCAGCATAAGAGATGCTGTGGAATAGCAAATAGATCTGACTGTTGAGCCAGAAAGATCTAAGTTCAAGTTCTTCCTCTGACACATACTGGTTGTATGACCCAGGGCAAGTCATTTAATCTGTCCATGTTCTTTGCAAATCTCTGAAGCCATTTTACAAAAAAAAAAAAAAAAATGTGCTGACCTGCCCTGGCAAACAGGTTTCCTTCTTGTGGGAGTTCATATTCCAATGAAATCACAGATCTAGTCACTTCCTTATGTTTCCTCATACCTTGCCAGGTGATTGCGAAGTTTGGTAAAGTTTCTTAACTGAAAAGTAATTTCAGTAGTGCCACCATATAATTAAGCTAGTCCACCCAAATGCTTGAGTGACCTATTTAATTGTATCTTCGTAAATTGGTAAAATCATAAAACATACCACCTAAAGGAATCAATCTTTAATTTGGGATGTTTATAGCCTAGGGGACTCATATTAACTGCAGATGTTCATTTACCATAATGAGACAAGTCTATTGCTAACTATTCATTCTTTTTTTTTTAAAAGAACATTTAAAATCATTATTTTAACTGCAGGTGTTTATAATGCCACAGCAGGATCCAAAAGTATCATTTTAAGACATCACTTTTAAGCTATGGTGTTTACAATTACAGCTTTGCTCATTATAATAATATACAAAAATGATCGTAAAACAAACTTGTTTATTTATTTTCAGAGCTTAATCCACTGCAAAGACATCCTTCAATGACAAAAGTATGTAAAAATCCAACAGATTTGATCTCTTCTTATGGGATAAGTTTCTGAGTTGATCCCTTCTGCCATCTTAGCTTTTCACAAAGAAGAGAGCCTCTAACGACCAGGGGGAAGACTAGAATGAAAGAAATAAAGATTAGAAAATCTCCTATTCCAAATTATCATCCTTTGGCACAACTGCAGTATCTTTCTCAAACCACCTGTTAGGAGAATGCCATGGGTCCTAGAGAGTATCTAGGAAGCACTTGGTCCTCTTTGCCCTGGGGCAAAGGTCCCCATTGATGATCCTGATGGATTTTTTTGATTCTTTAGGTAATGCTTTAAAATTCCCAAACATAAGAAGTAAACCTCTCTGTTATCTGTAGGTTTCCTACAAAATTAGGTAATCCATATCAGGGCAGAAGATGTGAAGAGGAAATGTTAACTCATTTGGACTTGAAATGACATTGGAAGGAAGCAAAGGGTCGATCATGATGAAAATGAAGCATGAATTTTGGAATAAGTTCCAGGGAGTGTACTTTCTTAAGTAGCCAACATCATTTTTAGTGAGAAGGATCATTTTCCATCTATTTGTTAATGTTTTTCATAATTTTCTCTAAAGGTAACATAACAATTTATATAATTGATTCAAGGTTACTTCTCACATATTGACATAAGACGGGTTCTCATAAAAGTTTTTGAAGATGATTGAAAAAATAGATGAACATTTCTAGTGGAGGAAGGCAGGGTGTTTGAGGAATGTGGAAGGCATTCTAGGCAAAGATTTTCCTATCTCAGTGTCAGGAAGTCCAGAAAAGTTCTTCAGGCCACAGCATCCTCATTTGTAGATGACATAATACGGGCTTCCTGCTTGAATGGATTATATAAAACTGAGTTGGAGAAGAATTATACTCAGGCTGGGAGGATAGATGAAGGGAAAAAAGGAAAAAAGAAATAGTGTTTTTTACTCCTTTATCTATCTCTACACAATCAGGGAAGCATAGATTCAGAATCCATAAGGCCTTGAGAATCTCAATCGTAAATTGAAGGAATTGACACTGGTATCAACAAAGACAAAAAGTTTCCATAGAAGCCCTTCTATGGAAGTCAAAAAACTGTAAGCAAAGTGGATGTCCATTGATTGGGAATGATTGACCAAGTCATGATATTTGAATGAAATGGAATGCAGAATATAATAAATTTAGAGAAGAGAAGACTTCTATGAAATAAGGTAGGATGAAGTAAGTAGAATTAAATATATATGTATGTGTGTATATACACATGAGAGAAAATACATAGATGTTTATTTATATATATACATGTATGTTTTGTGTGTATGTGTATATAAATATATATCCATAATTCTACTTACTTCATATATTACATTAATAAGCAAAGACAAGTACCCTGAAATTATATGGAGCAGTCTTAATCCTAGGGAATAGATAAGTCAATGAACCTCATCCCTTCTGTTGCAGAGGTTTTATAGATGGCGATATTTTTAAAGGCTATGTCTATGGTTACAGAATATTGCAGACTCTGTTTTAGTTGAATTACCTTAACTATTTCTTTTTTACATTTAAATGCTCATTGAAATAGGGATGGGCCATGTATATTAAGAAATGACAATGGTACAAAAATCAGTATAAAGATAACCAAAGAGTAAACATTGGCATGAATTTATTCCAGTGGGGAGCTGTAGGAAGGAAATTACCTGTCTAGATGACATCTCTGGGTCCTTATAATTTACAAACCCTGAAATTTTTTAAAAGTAAATATATTTGTGTCTAATGATAGCCATCTCTAGGGTGGGGGACTGTGGTGGGGAGGGAAGGGATGGGGGGAAAAAAGGAGAGAAGGAAAAAATGTACATGATAACTTTATTACATATTTAAAAGGAATAGAAGTTGTACATAACAGAATTCCAGTTTCATGTACAGTCATCTTTTTTTTAATTATTATACTATGTTATGGAAAAGTTTGTTTTATTCCATAAATTAAAAGTAAAATAAAAATTATACATACACATCATATGTATATAATGTATACACATACATATACATATACAAATTCATATATTCTGCTGTGAATTATTTTAGCTGGGTTAGTTAAGACCAGATTGTGAAAGTGTGTGTGTGTGTGTGTGTGTGTGTGAGTGTGTGTGTGTGTGTGTGTGTGCACATGTACATGTACTTTCATTGAGTCTTCAGACTGGGGAGGAGGGAAAGGAGATAAAGGAAAATCACAACTTCTTTCATTTTTCCAAGTAGCATGAAGTAATTTGCTCCTGACCCACAAATATTTCTTTGATTGTATTTAATTGCTTTCATTCCATGAGAGTAAAACAGATTAAAACTTATTTGTAGGTGGGAGAGGGAATTTTTAATTGTTATTCTCAGAAGCAAACAGTCATAACAGTGTTCCCACATGAACTATTGGACTATAATCTTGCATCAGTGAAGGCGGCAATCTATTCTGGAACACTAAATTGATGACTAAATGTGTAGAATCTTCTACATGACACACAGGAAACTACGCTACTTAATACTTATTTCCTCTCTTAGAGTTGGTTGCTTATGAGTCATTACAAGGTAGAAGGTTTACAGAAATAGGACAAATATGAGAAGAAAGAAAAGAAGAAAGAAGGAGGAGGTAAAAGCAAATAGTGAAATGAGTTGTACCATCTATAGCTAATTGTTTAACTTCTGGGCTTTAGGTTTATCATCTGTCTTCCTTTGGAACACGTGAGTATAGTGGAAAGAGTCAATGGAAAACTGAGTTAAAATTTCATCTCTGACACTTATCAGCTGCATAATCATGGACTAATCATTTAACCTCCATTTCATTGTCTTGAAAATATTCCTTTTAGTAAGTACCAAACTAAGTTGTTTAGAAGACCAAATAATGCTCAGTGTTTAGAACATAGTAGGTATCTAATAAATGCTTATTGGTTTGACTTTGCTAATAATGTATATAAAATGTTTTTTTTAACTATGAAATTCTGTAAAGATACTATACCCCAGAGGTTTTTAATGCCTTCTTATCTGAAATTTCTGTCATGATACCCTTTTTTCTGACCAAAGTGTCCCTTCATCACCACCACTTCTATGGAAATGTATAACATCTCCTTTTGTTAGAAAGTGATCTCCTTGGCCACAGGGATTGCCTTTTTAAAAAATTTATATCTCCAGTACTAAGTATAATGCTTGGTATGTGAAAAGCTCTTAATAGGTGATTTTTTCCATCCATTCATTCCTATATAATTGAATTATTATTCTACAACTTTAGAGCTAAAAGATCATTTAACTAAAGCCACTTATTTTACAGATGAGAAAACTGAGATATTACCTTTAGTTGCTAGAACTAAATCTTTTTTTAAGTTATTTTGGCCTTGATTTGATTTATCTCAATATCTAATATTACTGTCCTATTGTAATGATACATTTACAAGGTTGTGTCTACATTTATAAATAAAAGGTCAGATTTTCCTTTTGTTTTTCAAGCTATTCTAATTTGATACTTGTTCTTCGTGATAGCAGGGCTAAAACAGAACATCAGATACTGAATAAAGATAATGATAACATTTTATGATATTAATAAAGTTTTGGCATATCTATAGGTATGTAATTAGTATGTATGTAATTAGTATATATGTAGATAAATACATGCACATCTCAATTTCGTATAATCTTAGTATTTTTGTATTAGCCACAAAAAGAGAGCAATGCTATATGCTATGTAATTTCAAATTGTTCTATTAAATCTTATAATTATAAGTCTTCCTTATAAGCTTACTGGTATGGAAACAACCTATTAGAGATAAAATCATAAAGTATATCCAATATCAATTAAATTTCACATCACTTTAAATAATGCAAGATTATATCCCATGTCTTCTTTGACAGATCCTTTCTTGGTATACTTTATTTTAAAAAGGTGAAATCAGAATATTTATTCAAAATCTTTCAAAATGAAAACATGCCTTACCGATTTAATTTAATATAGATTTGTCATGGGGGTACAAAATATGTGTTAGAAAAAATTTCATACGATTTTATTTACTCCTAAATATCACTTATACTAACAAATTATACTACAAGTTGCATATCATAATTAGTATTCTTCTATCATTTATTAAACCATCATTAATGTCTGAATTCAACCAAATCCATTTGTTGTTTCTAAGATTTTATTAATGTCGTATCTGTTTCAGGGAATTAGCACATTAATGAAAACATTTTTTAAATCCCAAGTTCAAAACTTCCGTAGTTTAAAAAACAGAAAATAATCATTTCCACCAAAATGACAAAGTACTTTCTTTACCAAAACAATTAATTACAGAATCTTATAGATCAAATATAGAGGTCAAGTAATCCAATTACCCAATGGAGGAATTATTCCTACATTATGACATCCCAAATTATGACTATATTATGGTTGAACACACACAGTGAATAGAGCTAACCATTACTAAAAGGCATCTCATTACATTTTTTTTAAACCATTCTAAATGTTAGAAAGATTATCCTTACATTGGTCAAAAATCTGACTTCCTTTGACATCAATGTATAAGTTTTAGTCTCCCCTGTAGAACACATAAAATGTTAAATCTTTCTTATGCCAGTCCTTCAAATACTTGAGTAGTGCTATCATATTCCATCTAAGTCTTCTTTTCAGATTTAACATCCTGAGATTTTTTAACCATTTCCCTTGCACCATGGTTTCTAGGCCATTTACTATTCCATGTGTTATCTTTCTAGATTGTCAATATTTACTTTCCATTGTGGTAACTCAGAGCTGGACACAGCAGTCCAGACAGAGTGAGGGCACAATAGGGGTAATATCTTGAGCTCAGGAGTTCTTAAGTACAATTCAGTAAGTGGATTGGATGTCCACACTAAATTCATCATCGATATGGTAAGCCCCTGGTCCCTGGGAGAGAAAGGAAACATCAGGAAAGAGATGTATTAGCCAAGATCCAAAAGAGAGCAGGTCAAATTTCCTTTCATGATTGATAGAGGGATCAGTCTATAAATAACCTCTGAATTTCCAGTCTCAGTGAGATAGGGAGACCCAACTTTTATTGTTAAAAACAAGTTGCTAAAAGGAGGAATTTGTTACTTCCTATGTTTGGCCCACTCTAAGCAATTTTTAAGTCCAAAGCCTTTGCCTGCTTGCAAATTTCAACCATGGTTCCCAGCAACATCAGTAGCAGCAGCTACCATTTATATAGAGTTATAAGATTTGCAAAATACTTTACAAATATGATCTCATTTTATCCTCACAACAACCCTGGAAGAAAGGGGTTATTATTATCCCTATTTTATAGATGAAGAAAGTGAGGCAGACAGCAATTAAAGGTCTTACCCAGGCTCATCGAGCTAGTAAGTGCCATATTTGAACTCAGATCTAACTGGAGCAGCGGTTCTCAACCTGTGGGTTATGTTCAATTTAAATACATCCTGCATATCAAATATTTACATTACAATTCACAACAGTAGCAAAATCATAGTTATGAAGTAGCAATGAAAGTGATTTTATGGTTGGGGGTCACCACAACGTGAGGAACTGTATTAAAAGGTCTCAGCATTAGGAAGGCTGAGAACCACTGAACTAGAGGGTCATGGTTCTATCCACTTCACCACCTGGGTGTCCATAAACATATTAATGAGCATTTACTGAGTCCAGACATTTTGTGTGAACTAGACAGACTATTTCTATTAAATAGCTCCAATTTTACAAATAATTACTGTCATACTTTTAACTGATATTAAATTCAATTTTAATACATATTTATTGAGCAATATTTATTAAGTGCAACATATTGGACTAGGTACCATGGAGGGAATAAAAATGAACAGGATCTGCCCTCATACAGCTTATAACACAAAATATTTGTGCATAAATCAAGGTGATAAGCTATATGATCTATACAAACTAATTATTATGGGAGCATAGAGGGACACGAAATGTTCAGTCATTGTCAGTTGTGTCCAACTCTTTGTGACTTCATTTGGTGTTTTCTTGAAAGTTACTAGAAATGGCAAGACATTTTCTTCTCCAGCTCATTTTACAGATGAGAAAACTGAAGCAAACAAGGTGAAGTGACTTGCCCAGGGTTACACAACTAAGTGTCTGAAGTCAGATTTGAATGCGGGAAGTCTTCCCGACTCCAGACCTAATATTTTATTCACTGTGCCACCTAATTTCCCCATATGAAACATACTATCATACGATAAAAATTTTGAGATTTAGTGTTAATGGTCTTGTTTTGAATCCTGACTCTGCTCTCTACTAGTCTTGTGACCTTGTGCAAGTTAATTTCTTATCTGTGCCTTGGTTTCCTCAGAGGTAAAATGAAGTAGTTGGACTAGTGTGAAGTCCCATGAGCTGGATCTCATTTCTAGCTGATGTGAATCAGGGAAGATTTCAAGGATTCTTTGACACTAGAAAAGAAGAGCTGTGGAGGATAGATAAGATTTCAACAATTACAAGAGAATTCCAAGCATTTCAAAGAGCTTGAGAAAAAGGCAAAGGACTGATAAAGTACAAGGAAGGCTGAAGAATTGACAAGCGAGTTCTAGCTTGTCTAAAGCATAAATTGAGTATTAGTGGAACATAAACTTAGAAAACTAGGCTAGACTTAAATTGTTTGGAGTCTTGGATGTCATGCTAAGAAGCATGGTCTTTATTCTACAGGCGACAAGGGCTCCTGAAGGCTTTTGCCTAGCGAGAGGGAAAATCATTTAGAAAACTATTGCAATAATTCAGGTGAAGAGTAAAGAGCTAAGGTAGAAGCAGTGTGAATTGTAAGTAAGGGAGAGATGTAATGGACCTTTTTGGTGGTATAAGCAATAGGAATTGTTAATCAATTGAAATTAGTGGACAGAAGAAAGAGGGAGTTCAAGACGACACAAAGGTTTCTATCCTATTTGACTAAGACAATAAAGTGTTTTTAACAGAATTAGGGGAGGCAGAAAGATGGGTTTGTTAGAAACATACTTAGTCTAAGAAGAAACAGTACTTGTTGGAGAATCAGAAAGGTTTTTATTACCTTTATTTTGCATTTATTCCTTCCTGAATAAATGGGTAGCCACTTCAAAAGACTATAGAGAGTCAGATAAATGCAAGCCCTTTTATGCTGCTTCCATTCAAATTTCCTGACCTGTTCCTCCCTTCAGAAATGGGTTTGGTCTCAGCTCTTCTGGGTTACAATCTTTCTGACCTGTCCAACATGTATCTGCTCCTTTGTATGTTCCATCCTCCCAACATGAGCTAACATGTGCCCCATAATCAAATAATGAGGAATTAGAGTGGTTCTCAACCTGTGGGTCGCGACCGCTTTGGGAGTTGGATGGGATCACCTAAGACCATGGGAAAACACATATTTCCCATGGTCTTAGGAACCAAGACACTGCTCCTCTCTCCATCTCCAGGCGGGTCCGCCCACATGCAGATACGCCCACATACAAGTATTAAAGGGTTGTGGCATTAGGAAGGTTGAGAACCACTGTTTCTAATTCTTTGTGGGGTGTGTCAGCTAATATGTATGAGGCTATTTAAGCATGTGTGTTAATGAAAAGTTGGTGACCATCCTTTGACCCTAGATGGTTTGAGCCAGCTTAGCCCAGGCCTCTTCCAAGGGTAAGCTTACAGATTTTTTTTCCAGCTATATGATTGGATAGGGTCACTCTTCCTTTCCTACTCTCATCCTAGTCCTTCTATATTCGGTCCACTGGGTTCATTTACCACTTTGCCATCCTAGACTCAATGGTCAACCATTTCAACAGTGTTTTCAATAGCAACCTAGAAGTATTTGTTGTTTGACATATTGTACTATTCCTGCCCGTCTCTAACACTATAAATTCCATAATCTATTTCCTTTCCTCCCACTTTTAGACTGCTGCACTTTGCTAAAATCACTTTGTCATGAGAACTGTTTCTGTTAGACATTCATGCTATCCTTGTGTTACAAACTGCCCCCCATCTTTTCATTGTTATAGGGAACTCCTGCTGGAGAAACTTACTCCATCAAGAAACCAACTCTGAAATTTATAGTCTTAAGAGATTTTCCTAGGGCATTAAGAATATAAATGACTTCCCCAAACATACTCAATAAGCAAGATCTAAACCCAGGACCTTCTAATTCTCAGGCCTGTTCTTCATCCACCACACCATAGGTGTCAAACATGCATCTATAACATTTCTGAGTTTAGAGTTCAACAAGAATCAGATTAAAATATAATAGGAAACATTTAATAAAATAAAAATACAACAGCACATAGATAATGCTAATACCTGGTTGTTCTAAGTCAATATGTGGCCATCAGGGATCCTTACATGTGTTGTACTTTTTGATCAATGGATGAGTGCTCCCTGAAAACATATTCATGTACTAGCTTTCACATTCATTTAGTGGATCAAGCAATCACAGATCTACTACTGGAAGGAACCTCAAAGATTATCCAGCCCAACCTGCTCATTTTATAAATAGAAAATGGAAGCCCAACAAGTGTTAAAAGTTGCTTGCCTGAAGTCACACAAGCAATAAGCTTCAGGGATCATATTTGATCACAGGTTCACTGATTTCAAAATTAGTCTCTGCCTCCCATATCATATCGCTTCCCTTAATTTGTTATATTCATTTCTTGCTGATACTTACTAAAATACATACAACCTAAATCTCATAAACAGCTATTCCATAGCTATTCTATTCTTCTCAATCCCTCATATCCAAACCATGATTCTTTCACATTCAGCAGATCACAGGGATCAAGGCTTTCTAATTTGAATTCCTATTACTTCCTTCCTCTCTATCTTAAAATTTCTGTATTTATCTCTAATTAATTATCTCTAACTTTACTCATCTTCTTCTTTACTCCTTTCTCCATAAAGAAGAGGAGGGTTCTGCCTCATTTCTAATACTAACACTTCAACCCTTCCCACCTCCTTAGAGGAGTTATGGCATCAATGATCACCTCTTCCTGTCATTGGCTCACTTCCCTCGTCCTACAAACTTATGGGAGTCTTTCTAAGTCCAACAAAATCTTTCCTAAAATTTGTTATCGTCTTGAGCTATGATCCCATAGCCAGATTTCTGGAAAGGATTGTCTATGTTTGCTGCCACTATTTACTAATATTGTTGATTTAAATTCATTATTGTTAGTTACAGATCATAGAGATATTTTCCAATTATTAATTTGTTATGAAGTTTCTTCACAATGACTCTCATTTTAGAGTTATCCATAAATTTGATATGCATGTTTTCTATGTCTTCATTGTCACTGATAAAAATTTTGAGCTGTATAGAGCCTATACAAACATAAAATTTGGTGACGCCATGGTATAAACTTACGGTAAGGACAATAAACACCTCTGGTCTCAGAGGGTTTGTAGTTTGGTGGGAAAACAACATGCAAACAACTAGCTATGGATTGTGCACAGGATAAATTGGAGATGACCTCAAGGATAAGTCACAAAGATTAAAGAGACCTGGAAAAGTCTTCTCGAGGAAGATGGAACTTTAGCTGGGATTTGAATGAATCCAGAGAAATTGGAAGGCAGAGATGAGGAGGAAGAGAATTCCAAATGTGGAGGATAACAATTGAAAAAGCCTGGAGTTGGGAGATGAACTGAGTAAAGAACAGTAAGGATACGAGTGTCACTGTTTCACTGAGTATATGGAGGGCATTAAGGGGTAAAAAGACTGGATGTGTAGGAAGGATACAGATTGTGAAGGATCGTAAAAATCAATCAGAGAATTTTATATTGATCCAGGAGGTAACAGAAAGCCATTGGGAGGTGGGGGGTAAAAGGTGGGGCTAACATGATCAGACCTGCATTTGAGGAAGATCACTTTGACAGATGAATGGGGGCCGGATTGGAATAGAGGGAGACTTGAGTCAGTTAGCCAAATCAGCAGGCTACTGCAATAGTTAAGGCATGAAGTGATAAGAAGGTGGACCAAAATGGTGGCAGTCAGAGGAAAAAAGTAGAAATGACAGGATTTGGCAACTGTTTGGATGTGAGAGGTGAGAGAGAGTGGGGAATCAAAAATGACACTTTATAAGCCTGAGTGACTGTATTTCAATTATAAATGTAGTTAAAAGAGAGAAAAAAAAAAAGGAAATGGTGCTATATTTATACACACATATATTCACACATGTACATATATACATATATATGTGTATATATATATATATATACATTATATGTGTGTATCACCCTTTTGTGGTGCAAAAAGCTGGAAACTATGGAGATGTCCGTCAACTGGAGAGTAGCTGAAGAAATTGTAATTTGTGGAGTGATGGAATATTATTGTGCTATAAGAAAAGAGGAAAGAGGTATTTTCAAAGAGACATAGAAAGACTTTGTAGCAATTGATGCAGAGTGAATTGAGCAGAACTAGAAGAATAATTTTTAATATACTATCAACATTATAAAAATATGAAATTTTGAAGACTTTTACAAACTGATGAAAAATGAATTTAGCACAATCTCAAGAACAGTTTAGAGAATAACTGCAATACTGTAAGGACAACTCTGAAAGCTGTAATAACCAACAATGATTCCACAGGACTGAATGAAGAAGCATACTGTCCACATTGTGACAGGGAGATGACAGTTTCGTGGAACAGAATGAAACCGAATATGTTTTGGTATGACAAATAAAGAAAATTGTTTAGCTTTTCTATAAATTTTTTCTTGAAAATTTGCTTGTTCTCATTCTTTTCACAACTCCAAAGAATGGGGGTGAGGTTAAGGAGAAAGAGAAAATAGATTTCTTCTAATTAAAAAGCAAACAAAAATATATAGATGTTGGCAACAAACTATAATAGTATTAATAGTGCCTGTGATTTTGTTACCATCTAATGTCCTGGTATCTATCTTATTTTTTTCTCAAATATGGCAGCAACAGTAGTTCCACAGTTACATTTAATGTGCTCTTGTTCAGTCATTCAGTCTATCCTGCACCATCTCTTGAAATCTGTCCAAGTTCATGTTCATTGTTTCTATTATACTATATATTCATCTCATCCTCTGCTATTTCCTTCTCCTTTTGCCTTCAATCTTTCCCCAAAATCAGTCTTTTCCAACACATTCCATCTTCTCATTACGTGTCCAGAGTATGTAAGCTCCAATTTCAGGATCTGACCTTTCAGTGAGTAGCCTACATTGATATCTTTAAGTATTGATTGATTTGACCTCCTTATTGTCCAAGTGACTTTCAAAAGTCTTCTTCAGCACCACATTTTGAGAGTATCAATTCTGTGTCATTCAGTTTTCCTTATAGTCTAACTCTCACAGACATATATTGCCACACCATTAAATTTAACGATGAACTTATTAAGCACCTGCAATATATCCAGGGTACCATGACAGACACTGTAAGCTCCAACAATACTGTGGAATATATTCCACCCTGGAGTGAAGCCATGGATAGAGTTAAAGGACAATAAAGAGAAAGAAAATCCCTGATCTCAAAGGTTCTGTAGTCATGTGGGGAAAACAACATTCAAACAGTGAGCTGCAAATAAGTTGTTCACAAGATAAGTTAGAGATAACCTCAAAGAGAAAGCATAAACATTAAGGAAGCTGGAAAAGGCTTCTTGAGGAAGGTGGGAGTTTTGCTGGGACTTGAATGAATCCAGGGAAGCCTGGAGGCAGAGAAGAGGAGAAAGAGAATTCTAAGCATGGAGTAGCCATTGAAAACACTTGAATTGAGAGATAAACTGTCATGAACAAGGAACTGGTAAGGATGATGGTGTCACGGTTTCATGGGATATATGGAGGGCTTTAAGGGGGATCTTCACATTCCCCCACTTATCTTGGATTTCAATTCCTTCTTAATCATGTTTATTCCACTATATTCAGTTTGAAGAATATTTTACATAATGGAAGAGACAAAAACAAAGCATGAGTTCAGTAGTTCTGCTTTGCTTCTGTTATGTGTTGACACAAGACTATCTCCCCCCAAGCAATAGATCAAGTCTTTCCTTGTTCTTCTGATTATGAGTAGATAGTAAAATCCCTTGTGCACTTCTTAGCATTTTCTTAAACCCTCAGTTTATGCTGGATATTCTTGCCACTTTTCTTACAGAGTCTTGCTATTTCTTTTACAAAATCCATCCTTAGCTATGTATTCTCCCTTCCCATCTTTTGCACATGTCCTTTCTAAGTATGAGCTCATTACACAGTTCCCAATACAATTATATTATACCTTTAGACAAATTTTTTTTTGCCTTTTAAAATGATTTTGATTCTGCAGTTAGATTATTTTTTGAGCCTCTCATTCCTCTTGGGCCTCCTAATCTTTTAGTCACTGGCCATAGAAGACTTACTTTTCTCTAATTTTTCTCTCATTTTTAAATAAAATTTTACTGATCGTTTTTGTCCAATATTTACATCCCTCTCCCCCTTTCCCTGAGAACATTTTATGGTAAAGAATAAAATGGGAAAACAGTTCAACAAAATTAAAGAGTACAACAAAAAAGTCTGATATTTATAAAGTGTTCTCCGTTCTTAGTCCCCTATGTTTGCAAAAAGAAGGCCTTTTTTTCCCTTGCAATTTTGGAGGAGGTTATTCCTCATAATTCTTCTCTGGAACCCAGTTTAGTTTGTTATGGTTTCTGAGAGTTCAGTATTGATTTCTTATTGTTCTAATTTCAAATTAAACTTTTATACTCTGTGTGTGTGCATATATATATATATATATATATATATATATACATATATATGTATATATACACACATACACACATATTCCTAGGGTACAATTCCATCTCATGACATTCAGATACCTTTGAATGTTTAGCCATTCTCTCATCTTTGGGCATCTACTTTAATTCTAGTTCTTTGCTACCACAAAAAAGTGCTGCTATAAATATTTTGTATGTAAGCTTTTTTTAATTTGTGTTACTTACTTCCTTGGGGGTATATTCCTATCAATCAAATATCTGAGTCCAATAGTATAGATATTTGAGTCACTTCAGATAATTCCCAACTGCTTTCTAGCGTGGTTGAACCAATTCCATAGTTCTACTAACAATGCTTTATTAGTGTGCCTAGTTTACCCCAACTTCTCCAACATCAACTATTCCCATTTCACAGATGATAAATCTTTACCTATTAGACATGAAGTGAAAACTCAGAATTATTTTAATTTTAACTCAATAAACGTTCGAAGTAATTTTTTTATAGTTCATTTGCAATTCTTTTTTGAGAACTATTTGTTTATTGGCAAATGGTTCTCAGGCATATATATTACTATTAGTTGTCTGTGTATCTTGGATAGCAGAACCTTACCAAAGATACTTGATATAGATATTGTTTTTCATAGTTGACTCAAAAAGATAATGTACTAATAGTGGGTTTCCTTTCATATTCCAGCCGCTTATGCTTTCAAACTAATCCTTTGGGGGGAGTAATAATTAAATAACCCATAGTAACAATAAATACTATTCATTGTGCTCTCAATTTTCTGAGAAATTCTTCTGCTGTAATTATCAGGAAGGCAAATCAAGAATTGATCAGACATTTTTCTTTTTAAAAAATAAGATATATTATAAATAAAAAAATTAGTTTAATTTTGAATAAAATTAGAGATCTTTACTAGGATTACCTGAGTAAATACATTTTTCCTACATTCTGTCTTTCAATATTTGATCTTCCAACTACTGTACATGCAGTTGGATCATAAGATTTTATAATTAATCTTTGCCCCATTGTCCCATCTAAGACTGATTACTAATATAAGTCTCATATGCTCACTGAGGGAAAAAAAATCATTTCTAGGGAAAAATCACAGATATCCTAATTTGGTCATGATCTAGTCTAATGTTCACCATTCATGTACTAAGAGCTTTTGATTCATTTTTGAAAGTCTTTGTGTAAGTCATCTTGCCTTGCATTTTTCCTCATCTATAAACAGAAGGAAATAATAACCTATTGGCAGATTGGCTGCTATAACAATTTCTTTTCAATGTTCTTAGAAACAGCATGGGGTGCCATTCATTATTCAGTATGACCATATGAACAGAGAGTTTGTTCTTAAGTACTCTAAATAGCTGGTAAGAATTCTTCCTGGAGCCCAGGTTGGGAAGAGACCAGGTCACTTTTTCCTACATTTCCTTCCATGATACATAAGGTACCACCCTCATGATGGGACCACAGCCTGGCCCACTCAGGCTGGATATGGAACAGTGAAGCTAAAGGAAGACCAGAATCTATAAAGTCTGCCCTTATTGCTGAGGGACATTTGAGCTTGATTTAAATTCTCTTTTAATAGAGGAAAGGAGCTCTTTTAGAGACCTATTTAATTTAGGGGATGGGGGAGGGTATTTGTAGCCAATTCGAACCAGTTTGCTCACCTATTGTTAAATTTTCATAGTAAGCATTTGCACAGCAGAAATTGACAAACACTATAAATCAGAGCTTGATTTATTGTTTTGTTGATTGTTGAGACTTAAGAAAATGGTGTAGAAATGTTAATAAAGCAAGTTAAACTTAAAGACATATCCTTCATACATTTTTGGGGGGAAAGCCAGGTGTTAAACTTTGACCAGCACATCTCTACCCAAGTTCCACAACATTTCTCAGTAACTAGAAATAGAAAGGCTTCATCTTCCTTCCTCTTTCTCTCTCAGTTACACCTGGCTCCACATAAACATTGATATGTTAAAAAAAAAAAAAGGCAAAGAAAAAGGTCTGTCATCTACTCTCTTTCCCTATTGTAGAGTTTCAGCTGTATTAATGAAATAGATGGCAGGCCCCTAGGCTCTTCATAGAATTCCAAGATTTAGAGCAGGAAATGCCCTTTAAGCTAATTTAGTTCAACCTTGACATTTTATAAGTAAGGAACCTGAAGCCAAAAGACATTATGTATCTTGTTCAAGGTCACATAAGTAGTAAATAGCAAAATGGGCATCTGAAACACAGATCCTGTGCCTGCAAATCCCTGTTTTTCTCTCCTGCGCTAGGGTTGACCTAAAATATAACTCACATTTTCTGCCTTGCTTTTCATGTTTTGGACAATTCCTTCCCCTCCTCCCACCACCCTCCACTGTATCTCATACCTTGATCTTGACCTTGGCCCCTCTTTAGGACTCATTTTCTCCCAGCTTATTCAGTAAATATAGATCAAAAACCTTCTGTCCTACACATAGTGAAGGGATGAAAACAAAAGAGGAGATAAAACTATCTGCTCTCAGAATTCAATACGTTTCTTTGGAGCACCATGCTATCTACAGAACAGATTAGGGTGGTACTAACTCATTTATTCATATTTAAGTGAAGTAACAGGCTTAGAAATATAAGGGGTCTAGACCTTCAGCCTTCATCATAGACCGGGAAAACAGCAAAGCCAACCCTGATGGGCTGTGGTAACACTCCCTAAAGAAATTCTCAACTCAAAGTTTGAAAATGTCTGCTTTCTTCTAGAAACTCTCACACATACAGACAAAATAGCCCTGAAAATGCCAGGGTCAATGTGAAAAAGCAATGTCTCCCAGTCTTACATGAGTGCTTCCTTTCCCAACATGCAGTTAATAGTAGTCATGACAGCTGCAGAGACAAGAAGGACCCATAGTAAATCTTTTTCTTTTACAGCTGGTGCTGGTTTAGGAAGATTTACTTTTATAACAACTGTGGAGATTTCTACCTTATCACCTACTGCTCCTTTAATGCCTTCCTTCCAAAGTCCTTTTCCCACTTTTTTTTTTACAGCCTCTTATAGTAATGACAGGTCCTCAGGGTCAGAACAGGAAGTGGGTTCTTTGTATTGCTGAAAGTGTTTGATTTTTAAAAATTATTTTTATTGTCTTCAGCCGGGCCTGGAATGTACTTGATTTTAGCTTGGAAAGTTTTCATTCTGTGGACTGTGTTTTTTTAAATTAAACTGTGATTTTTTTCTTCTTTAGAAAAACAAAATGTTCTTTATTCATTAGTAGATATAATCCTGATTCTGACACTGGCTCCTTTGCATCAATGCAAAGCATTGCTCTTTCAGAAATTTAGCAAACTCACAGGTCACAATTTATCCAAATACAATAACTTGGTAGTTTGTTCATTTCATAGTAGTAATTTACTTTTGCTTCCACTCAGCTAACAAGATAAAAATAGCCTTATGTTATTAAGCATTTTTTATTAATGATCTTGGAAGAGAGATAAACAATGAAATTAAAATTTTCTAATGTAACTAAATTGTGCTGTATGCCCACACTGCAATATTAAGATTTTATTGCAGCCCAGGAAAAAAAAATTATACAGTGATTTCAACAGGTCCAAAAGTGGTAATTAAACAACAAAGAAGATTCCTCCTCACCCCCAACCCACCAAATATGTAAACTTTGGAAATGAGTTGGGCTAAAAAAATAAAATAAAATTAAGAGATGAATACTGATCTTACCTCCTAAGTGTAGGTCCATTACATAAGTTTGTAAATTGCTAGAATGAGAAATAATAATTATAACTGAGCTTCATATAGCTCTTTAAGGTCTGCAGAATGCTTTGTGTTTGTTAACTCATTTGATTCTCTAAGACTAACACCCATACTTTTTTCCATAGTTTAATTTTCCCTTGTGTAAAAATGATCATGGGAACATACACCCATATTTATCTAGAGTTGGAAAAGACCTTAGAGGGCATCTGATCCAATTCCCTCCTTTTACAGATGTAGAAACTAAGACCCAGAGAGACTATTTTGCCCAGAGTCTGTCTGTCTCCCTCTCCCTCTCCTTCTCCCTTTCCCTCTCCCTGTCCCTCTCCCTGTCTCTCTCTCTCTCTCTCTCTCTCTCTCTCTCTCTCTCTCTCTCTCTCTCTCTCTCTCTCTCTCTCTCTCTCTCTCTCTCTCTCTCTCCCACACACACACACACACACACACACACACACACACACACACACACATACAGACAGAGTAAAAGAAAGAACTAGGATTCAAATTTGGACTCTTGAATTCCAAATCCAGAAACTTTCATTAATGTTTGTAAATCATTTTGACCTGTTAATATTCCATAAAATAATAGAAAATACTAATATAGTGATAAATATCCTTCCCAGAGCCACTTTCCCCATACAATGCTTCACTCCCCAACTTTTAGGTGTATTAATCTCAGGAAACATATAATAGATCAAGTCTTTTCCGCCTTTACCCAGGCATGTAGGTGACTTAATGCATAGAGTGTTGGACCTAGAGTCAGGAAGATGTCAAATTCAGCCTCACATACTTCCTAGTTGTGTGACTCTGGGCAAGCCACAATCTTTTTCTGCCTCATTTCCTTCAGCTATAAAATGGGGATCATAATAGCATCTACCTCAGATAGTTGCCATGAAGACCAAATGAGATAATATTTGTAAAAGGGCTTTGCATAGTGATAGGCACATCACTTCTAAATGCTTATTTCTTTTTTTCTCTTTCTCCCATTAGAACGTAGCTTCCCTTTCAGTAAGTGATGGCTAACCTTTGTCTCCCCTAATCTTGCCTCAGCATATAACTGAGGGCTTCCAGGGATAACCACTTTATAACTTTTGGTTATCTTTAAAGAACAATTTTAACACATTTGAGAGAGTTCAGTCAGGAGGAAGGTATGGGTAATGGAAGAGTAGGCCAATGAAGGAGGCTTTTTTGTTTGTTTTTAAGCAGATTTTGAACACTATTCTGAACACATAGTTTAGGCAGTCCCCTACCAGCCTAAATATGGATCTTACCCTGTAGGTGATTATTAGCCACACACAGGAAGTCATCGTTATTTGGATCAGGTTGAATTCTACCTATGATTATAAATCCATCAGGATTCATTTTATACAGAAAAAGTTGAGTAATTGTTTAAAATTTGTTCTAATGTTTAAATTTCTTGAAGAGGTATCACATAACAATGCATATTTTGAAATACAAGAAGGAAAATTTAGGATAATTTTTCTTAAGTTTTCTAATAAGGAAACATTAGGGGAAAATTTGAAGCCCTGTAATTAAAACATTGTTTATATGTGTGTAATCTTTTCAGAGGTTCATGCTTGATGGCAATGCCCAAGAAAACTGGGGAATTTCCTATGTTTCTGACTGATTGTTCCAATTCAGATAATGAAAGAACTTTACTATCTGATACCTCCTTCCCTTAGGTATGGGCAGCACCTCCACTTGAAAGCACAAAATTCAAGGAGGAGAAAGTTTATTTTCAGGTTTAATTAAAAATATTCATATTAGAATGGTTAGAAGTCCCTGCCACAGAACAACCCTTTCTCAGAGAACTACATGGCCTCAGCCCTTTAGAAATAGGTGCGTGAGTTCCCAACTAAAACTTTCTAATGGGGTTTCTTAATATTTCTCTCTTATGAAGCTTCTCATGGATGCTTTTCAGTAGTGTTACCTTTCACAGTTCCATATTAAAAAATAAAAGAGTCTATCTTTTCATTTATGTAAGTGTAATGGTAATGAAATTTGAAGATCCCTTTGTATCAGAAAGCCAACAGGTATTTAGCACCTAGTTTCAAATTCAGTCTCTGTTAAAGAAACGGAAGGTATGAACTCCTGTTGCTGATGTAACAGGAAGGATTCCATTGAACAGAGAGGAGCAATATTGTATATAAGGATAAACCCTAATTGGGAAAGGCAGAACTTCATGGGAACTTGTGGAAGAGCTTTTTCTGAAGGCCAGCCAAGCTTCTGAGGACTTCTGAGGGCCAGCTGGAGTTGCTAAGGCTGCTGAGGATTTCCTGAGGACCAGCTGGAGCTGCTAAGGACTTCCAAGGGCCAATCAAGTTGCTGAAGACTTTCGAGGGCCAGCCAGAGCTGCCAAAGGAAGCATGACTATGGTGTCGGTACTTTGTGGCTTTGTTAAGCTCAGACTTCCCAGGAATAGAGATTGTGAAGGATTTAAGGTGGACTGGACACTATGAGCTTCACTGGAGAACAGGAACTGCATGGAGAGCTAGAAGCATTCTGCCTTTGAACCCAGGTGACAGTTTGGTGAATTCAGGTAGGTTCTGGGACCATGGAAGGGAAACCATGGAAGCTGAGAGGCAGCCTCGAGTCAAGCTGAAAGAAGACTTTACTTGGCTACTGTGTACTGACTGAGAAGATTAAGATTTTCAGTGACCTAGGGGTAGAAAACTGACTTTTGTACTTTGTGGTTGAATTAAGGAATTTGTGATTGACTAAATGAATGTACTTTGTTTATGACTGGAAACTAATCTCCCACTGAGACTACCCCAGGGGTGGACTTTGACTTTTGTATTTTGTTTCCCTTAAGGAGGTAAGCCTCCTTAAGGATGATTGGGTTAATATGTGATTGATTTACTAAATGATTTGACTTTGGTCAAAACTATGTGACCACTGTGGTGAAAACTATGTGACCATTTTAGTGATAAGTTGTTGAGTTGCAACATAATGAATGCTGTTTTGATTTTCTATGATAAGTTGTAACATCGTGAATGCTATACCTTGATTTTCTGTGAATGTTTTGTTCTGATTTGTTATTGAATAAATAGAGAGCTCACTATACTCTATAATCAGAACCTTGAAAGCTGTTCACAGCAGCAATCCTCTGGAAAGCTGCTCGTGGGGCTTTACAGTAAGAAGCCCCCAATAAAGAAAGTCCTTCCGCTAAAGCAGGTCATCAATTGTTCCACAATAATTAGTGTTAGAGAGAGTTGTCTGGGGCATTGGAAGGTCAAAGTGGTTTTCCTTAAGTCACCATGGCATGTATCAAAGAAAGGAATTGGCTCCAGGTTTTCCCGCATCCAAGGCCAATCTCTCTACATTGCTACAACTACTTGTCAAAATAGAAACACACACACACACAGAAATGCTTTCATAATGCCATATATTTCTATATATGGAGCTCAAAAGGCAGTCCAAGACCAGACTGTCTCCATTTCTAAGGAGGTTGCATATTATACTTCCAGAAATCTTGACTTTATTCAAGTATTCACCCTGAATCTAAGAGCATTGTTATGCCTCAGTTATTGCTAGAGGTCCAAGTGTTCCTCTTGACCAAATATTCCAACCTCCCTCTCCCTTAAAAACATGGCTTAGCTTTCTGCTAATATCCTCAGGAAAGACAATGAAGCAGAAAGTGAAGTAAGAAACTGAGAAATTTTATCAGCAAGCACCCTAGCATACCCAGGATGGCAGCTAGCACAGGTTCTTAAATCTGCTTTTCTAAAGGAAAGCAACTCAAAATGGGTCAATAATCTTACTTTAATCAATCAAACACATATATCATTTACCTAGTTCAGGGGGAAAAAGTCAGCACCCTGAACTTCAGAGAATGCAAACACAAATTATAAACACAAGTTACAAGCAAACAAAGAAACAGATCATCAGATGGGCTTCCAGTGTCTGACCATTACATTCATACCTATTCAGTTATCAGAGAGGGAGGCACCAACATCTGGGTTTTTCAAAGCCAGGGGGCTCAATGGCTTCCCATAGTCTCATCTGGCCAAATCACACAACTCTTCTCAAAGTGAGCCCCAAAGCAAAACCTCACATCAGGGCATATATATAGCCTTCTCCTGACTCAAAGAATGTCACAGCCCTCTTGACCCACTGCCCAATCACAAAGTAATAAGGTGTGGGCATTCCTGAAGAACAAGCTTCCTGCCATAGGCTCCATGTGACCACATTCAGCTTATTAGGGGACAGAGTATACTTTCAAATCTGGAAAGGTTCTCAGAGTCATGTAGCCACTCCAGCAAAAGGCCTAGGGGCAGGGAAGAACTTCAGATTCCCATAACAGCAATTAATTGGATAGTTTAATTAATAGTAATGATCTGAAGACATCAACAACTATGCCTTATCCCACCTTTGTTTCAGTCCTAAGGAAATGGCATGTTTACATTATGATTATTCAATAATCATTTTAACTATCTATTTTACTTTCATCATAATTATCATAAAGGTAATTTATTATATTTTATATGGTCCTGGACTTGGAATTAGGAAAATCTAAGTTCAATTCTCACCTCAAACTCTTACTGGCAGTAGGATGCTGAACAAGTCAAGAAATGACTCTGGGCCTCAGTTCCCTCATCTATATTTGATGGCAATCAAGATCTCTCCCATTTCTAAATCTAATGTCCTATAATCCTTATGTGAAATGAGATTTTATATAGAATGAATCAGACAGAATTGATCTTTCTCCAGTAAGAATCTAAGTCTAAATCTTTTCAGACTCAGCTATGGTATCATTTTACATCAAATAGGAAAATCAAATTTTCACAAATTAAGTTTTGGGCTCTATAAATCTGTGAAATATTCAACTTTTGTATTTTTCCATAAAGAGATTTTAGCATTCACACATCACTAGAACTAGGACAAATAAGTCTTCTTTCAATGAGCTAGAGAAAATATCAACATCTTTTCTCTGCATCCCCTTCACAAATCCTAGCTTGTTGTGGGTGTTAGGAATTGTTCACTTGTTCTCTGCTTTTATTTGAAAAGTTTAATGGTGAGCTTTAAGAATTATTGTTAAATGAAACAGGTTCATCTTCTCCCCCAAAAAGAGACCTTTAAATGGAGGAAAAAAGTTCTCAAAGTTCTAACCAACAAAATAAGCTTTTTCTAGTAGAAAACATTACCTTTCTTTTCCATTTTCTTCTTTGTTCTCCTTCTAACTCTGTTTCTATTAAATCTTTGGTTCAATATATCTTCCATGAGATTCTTTGAAACTGTGGTTTAGCACTCATTAGCATGTGCTTCTAAGTGCTAATTAGCAACAAAAGCAAACCCTCTACCCCCAAATTCTCAGTCCTGAGGGTAAAGTCATTTTGGTTGCTTATGCCAGACTAAGTGAGCTGCCTTTAAATTTATTTCAAGGTTTTACCTGACTCCCTTGGCTCTGTCCTTAAATTTTGCAGCATTCAATGCAGTCAGGCTGTTAGAACATGGTCAAGACTTTAATAGCAAGGAGCCATCAACTCTTCATAGAAAGATGGCCAAAATAAACTAAAGCTCTTCTATGGTACTGATCCCACAGAATGAATGGAAATAATTACACGGAAGTAATTGTCATGTATTTGCAAAATTAGAGTTGTGTCAAAATGATCCTACATTTCACATTCCAGCTACCTTAGCAGATGGTTGAAACTAAATAGTTATGGGACATACTTTATATTCGTTTAGCAAACTATTCAGTTTTTAGAGTAATTTTCTGATCTATAGATTAGAAAAAAAAAAGGAAGAGCAATAACCACAACAAAGAGGGAAGAAGGGAACAAGCATTTAAGTACCTATTATGTGTAACAAATATTATCCCACTAATAAATATTGTCCCACTAATAAATGTTATCCTACAATGCACATTCAAATATACTCCTGAGATTTTTAGCCATTTGGATAACAGAGTTTTATGGGGGAAAAAGAAACTCACTTTTAATATCTCAAGCTAGTCTACTTTTTTTCTTTTCAAGTGCTAGTATAATAAAACTATTGTCTGCTTTGAGGCAAATGACTATTTTTTTCCCTTTAAAAAGTATGGTTGTGGGCTGTTTCAGCATAGTGTAGTAAACAGAGCTATGGATTTGTAGTTAGGAAATCTTGACTTAAATCTAAACACTGCTACTTACTGCTACTAAACACTGCTACCTTTTGTGATCTTGGGCAAGTGATCTCAACTTCCTAAGCTTTGGTTCTTTAAAAAAGATAAAGGCAAGATAAAGGCAAGAAGATCTCTTCTAGCTATAAATCCTACAAACTTCTAAGTAAGGAGTTAACCTGAAATGCCATAAATATCACCTTTTGTTTTATAATTATAATTTATTAAATGACAAAAAAGTATTCTTATTGGTCAAATTACATCTAAAATAATATACAGGGTGTCCAAAAAGTTTGAGTGCAGTTCTAAGCTGTTAAATAACACACACACACACACACACACACACACACACACACACACACACACACACAGAGTATTTATAGCTTAAAGCTTCAGTAAGAATTGGATCATTTTGGAAATTTCTGGACATGACATTTAAATCATGGCAGTTATAAGAATGGAAAGCTCATCACTATTACAAAGCTATATGTGTGTGTGTATGTATGCATGTATATTTATATCTACATATATAATATGCATGTATGGATATGGATATATTATAAATACATACATATGCACACATAGATATATGTATATATACACACGTAGGCATATTGTAATGACAATAGGAATTTGAAGATCTTCCATGCCCCTTAATAGGCTTAAGTGAATTTGAGGACCTTCCTTGATTTGAAAATATATTCCGTCCCCAGATAGGTTGAATGTGATCACATGGGGCCTGTGGTGGGAGGCTTGTTTTTCAGGAGGCACAACTTTTGGTACTTTGTAGTCAAGTGGATCATGAGAGTTGACCTGACCTAACCCTGGAAAAAGCTATATATACCCCAATGGGAGGTTTTGCTTTGGGGCTTGCTTTGGAAAGAGTTATGTGATATGGCCAGATGAGATTCTGGGTAGCTGCTGAGCCCTCTGGCTTTTAAAACACAGGTGTTGGTGCTTCTCTCTCTAGTAACTAATTAGGCATGGATGTAATAGTCAGACAGCTGGAAGCCATGTCTGTTGGTCTGTTTCTCTGTCTGTATTTTTTGTCTGTTTGTAACTTCTGTTTATATTCTCTGTAGTTCAGGGTGCTGACTTTTCCCCCTGAACTAGGTAAATTATATCTATGTTTGATTAAAGTAAGATTGTTAACCCTTTTTAACTTGCTTTCCTTTAGAAAAGCAGATCAAAGAATCTATGCTAGCAGCCATCCTGGGTATGCTACAGTGCTTGCTACTACACATATATACACACATATAGATAGAAAATAATTTTATGTATTATATGTGTATGTAATGATTTTATAATAGTGATTAGCTTCTCCTCTGTCCCATATGTGTGTGTGTGTGTGTGTGTGTGTGTGTGTGTGTGTGTGTGTGTGTGTGTGGAGAGAGAGAGAGAGAGGAGAGAGAAAGGGAGAGAAAGAAAGGGTGCATACATACACAAATGTACACATATATATCCTCATTCCAAATACAAACACACACACATGCGCATATGACTTTATAATAGCTGTAAACTTTCCCTACTTAGAGCTTTCATGATTTAAATATGATGACTACATGTTAATCCCAGGGTGATCTAAAAGATTCAGTGAAGTTTTAAACTATAAATATCATTTTAAAAGGAGATTTCTATATTCTATAACAAATGGAATAAGATACTAGGATGATGAAGAAACATGAAATCATGGCAACTCTAGGAATGGAAATCTCACCACTATTATAAAGTCATATGAAACATATAACCAATCATTTTATATATATATATATATATATATATATATATATATATATATATACACACACACACACACACACACACACACACACACACAAATATGTTTCTATTATTAGGCTTAAGAAAAATTTAAGAATGCTGAGTGTCTATAAGATTTCTTTTGCCACAAAATTAGACAACCACTCTTTTGAATCAGAATGCTGAAATGCAAGATGAGCTAGTAGATATTTCTCTGTTGAAACACTAGGGAAAATATCTTAGAACTGAAAATAACATTGGAACTTGTTTTTACTTTGAAAATATAAAATTGATGTGTACATTATGATGACCCTCAATTTCTTAATATAGAGTTAATTTTCCAAGCAAAATAGAAACAGATAAAATAATTCTATCTTCATCTTTCCAAATAATAATTATAATGGAGTATTTACTTTAAAAAAATTGTGAAAGGTTTTCTCTCTCTCTCTCTCTCTCTCTCTCTCTTTCTCTGTGTGTGTGTGTGTGTGTGTCTTTCTCTCTCTGTCTCTGTCTCTGCCTCTCTGTCTCTCTCTGTGTCCCTCTATCTTACTCTCTCTGTTTATCTCTCTCTCTCTCTCTCTCTCTCTCTCTCTCTCTCTCTCTCTCTGTCTCTGTCTCTGTCTCTGTCTCTCAAAAGTCTTCCATTTAAATTATGTGTTTTCTAGGGGAAACTGCATTATGTCCTGACCAATACATAAAACTGAAATGGATAGTTTTATACTGCTCTATTTCTCATTCCTTAAGATCTATGGATGAAAAGCACTGAAGAACAAAGGGAATAATATATGGAGATTTTCAGATCACTTCATCTGAATGAGGCTAGTTATATGACTACGCCAGTGTCTTGGGGCTGAAGAGGTTATTGATTGCTCTTAATATGTCTGCATGGCCATGGTTCCCATATCTCAATTGCTTAGTCCTTCCTTGACTGTCTCTTCAGGGAATATTTCCTTTAAGTCTGAATCTCCAATCTTCTTTTTTCCAATGGCTACAAAGACATGAATAGACACATTTTTGCCTTGTGAAGATTTTTTTTAAATTGGGAGAGGATACATCATCATCTTGTCTCTTCCATCTTTTAGTTGTTTTTAACATGTTCCTATCTAGTATATAAGGGATTACCTATATCACACAAGTTCATACCTGATTGCATATTATATTATTTTCTGATGGTTTTAAGAATGTAAATTTTAAACATAATTTGTATGTAAACTTTCAGAAGTTGGAGACTGTGCATCCTACTACTTTTATATCTCCTGTATGGTCTAAGAATGTTAGGCTCACAATGGCATTTAGTAAATGCTTTTTGAATGAATGAATATATAAATAAATGTGAGTGAATGGAGGGAGTGAATGAATGAATATATTTTTTCTTAGAAAAAAATAAGCAGGGGGCGGAGCCAAGATGGCGGCATAGCAGCAGCAATATATCGCAGCTCTCACATAGCCACCCCCAAATACCCATGGAATAGGACTCTGGACCAAGCTAGAACTTCAAAAACGCACACAGATACTTCCCACTAAAGTCAGCTCTGCTACGAGGAACTATCAGCACTGCCAACCGAAACCAGCCTGGCCTGAAGCTC
>CM053589.1:51175390-51215079 GCA_028646515.1 Pseudochirops corinnae | reverse complement strand
TATTCTCTTCAGAATGCTTTTGAGATTCTTTTTTCTTCTGGCAAAGTCGACTTTTAAAGGCATTCTTCTCCTCATTGGCTTTTTGGGTCTCTTTTGTCATTTGAGTTAATCTATTTTTTAGGGTGTTAATTTCTTCAGTCAGATTGCTGACTCTCTTTTCATGATTTTTTGGCAACATTCTTATTTCTCTTCCCAATTTTTCTTCCACTTCTCTCATTTGGTTTTCAAAATCCTTCTTTAGCTGATCTCTAGCTTTAAGGCAATCTTCATGTTTACTAGAGGCCCCTGGTGAGGGAACTCTGGCCTCTTGCAGCTCTCTGCCTTGGTCCTTCTTTTCTTCAAAGAAGGAATCTAGGGTTTGGTTGCTGTTCTTACCCTGCTTCTTATGCTTATTCTTATTCATGGTTGGTCAGACCATGATTTTTTTTTTAAGTTTCTGTGGAGCTCTGCTTCCAGAGGGGAAAGCTCTGTCCCAAATTGCTGGGGTCCTCCCAGCTGCCGTAGCTCTCAGGGAGATGCTGGGTCCCTCTCCCACTTCTGGCTGACTGAATAAAGATGGACCACAGGACCAAAACCCAAGACCGCGATCCGGATCCAGGCCGCTCAACACGAGAGCACTTGGCCTCTGAACAATCGCTTAGTCCCCCTGCAGTCTGCAGGCCGAGGGTGTGGAAGCTGCAATGCAGAAGCGGGTGCAAAACCTCCACCTTTCACTTCTCAACCCTCTAGGCAGTTTGGCCGGACTGCTTTTCTCTCACTACCTCGCAAGCCCCACTCACCTAATTCTGGATCCTGCCACAGCTACCGCCAATCCTCTCACCCAAAGCTCCAGCCCGGGGCTCCTTGCATGCAGCTGGCCCCAGGACACAGCCAAGGTTTCAGGCCAGGTTGGTTTCAGTTCGCAGTGCTGATATGGTTCCTCGTAGCCAAGCTGACTTTAGTGGAAAATATATTTGTGTGCATTTTGGAGTTCTAGAATTAGTTTAGAGTCATATTTTATGGGTATTTTGGGGTGGCTATGTGAGAGCTGCAATATGTTGCTGCTCTTATGCCACCATCTTGGCTACACCAGGGAATAGAATCTTTGACCCAAGGGCCCTTCTGTCTCTTGATGTGACATGGTCTCCAGTTCTTTCACCATCCTGGTGATCTTTTTCTGGATGATCCAGGGGTTTTTAATAACCTTCCTAGAAAGTGGCATCCAAAGCTAGACAAAACACTTTAGATGTAGCCAGAGCAGAGTGGGACTACCAGTTCCCTAGTTCTGGAAATTATACCTCTGGTATTATAGACTAAGACCATATTGGGTTTTTTCAGAAAATATATCGTATTATTGACTTATATGAAACATGAAGTCAACTAAGACTTCTAGATCTTTTTTAAATTGTGAAAAACATTCAGATAAATTCATCTAATTTTGCCAAAATTTAGCAAATCTTTCCTATGCATTGTGAAAGATAGCTGCAGGGACCTGCTTTTTCCAAGTACCAGCCCCCCTGTTATACAGTCTGGTGGAGCTTGAATAGTATCCCTGCCTATAGGGGTAAAGGTGGGGGTGGGGAGGGAAGAGCAGGTTGATGTAGTAAATATTTTTAAATGTTCTTTATTTATTTAATTAAATATTTCCCAATTACATTTGAAAATTTATGATTTTTTTTTAATTTCAAGTTACAAATTTTCTCCCTCCCTCCCCATCACTCCCTCGTCTCTTGAAAAGGCAAATAACGTGATATTGATTATAGATGTGAAGTCATGTAAAACATTTCCATATTAGCCATGTTGCAAAAAAAAATACACACACAAAAACAAGAAAAATAAAGTGGGAAAAAGTTTTCTTAGATCTAAACTTGGAGTTCATCAGTTCTCTCTCTGGAGGTAGATAGTATAGACATAGTGAAAATTGACTTTTCTTGGCCATTGTGAATTGGACTTTAAGGCACAATCCTATACTTCTCTAACTAATTTAGGTTGGATAGCCCTTGTCCTCAGGAAATTGAGAGCCATGTTTGTTTGTGTGATATGTCTAATAGAGAGAAGTTCCTTCTTGGGGATATCCATTATTAAAAGGCAGATGAACTGTAAATTCTGAGTCATGCAGAGGAAAAAGAGATGCAATCTTTACATTGAGATTAAAACAGGACAACAGGTAATTTGACTATATTAGAAAACAGTCAAGGACATTGAGTTACTCTAAGCTAGATGGAGGCAGTGTCAGTACACTGTATATCATGTTATTTAGTGGGGCTCACAGACTTGATAGAGCAACTTACGCTGGTTAATGAAAGTGCCAAAGATAGTTCCTAGTTTTGTTAGGTTAGGAATTAAACAAGGAAAGAGCAAGAAAACCCATAGCCAATGAAAATAAGTGTCAGCTCAGTCTGGAAAGGCTGGGGCCTCATATGTCTAATGTTGTTCCAATATAAACACCATACCTGGAGTCAGAAAAAGTTGGCTACAGGCAAAGGCCTAAGCTCACTCTGACTGAGATATGCATTGGACAGCAAACCAAACTCCCAAAAGACCAAGGCTGCGGCTACCAGGGCCAACCCAGGAGCAAAGGCAAATACCATGTGTGGGATAGCTACTGTATGTGCATTGCCTCTAATCTTGGCAGTGTATTAAATAGAACAAATATATTAAAATGCCCAAGGATGAAGGCACTACTGAACTTGTGAAAAAGTGAATTCAATTAAATCCTTGGGTATCTAGATCTCTGTCATCAACTCCATGCCATTACTTCTGTCTCTTCCATCTAAATTGGATGGTGTTTGAAGATAGAACAAAATGATATTACCAATCTCTCTTATGCAGAGGCCATAACCCACATTGATAGTTAGTGTCATCCTTTTCTCATGCTACCTCTTCTTATAAACTCTTATCCTTATCCAGTTTAATTCTACCACTCTAAATATCCTTTCCTCCTGTGCCTTTTCTTGCTATTGTACCATCTGGAACCACTGATCAATGATTAAAACTATGTCTTTACATTTTTTTTTACAAATTAATTTATTTTTAGTTTTCAGCCTTCACTTCCATAGGTTTTAAATTTTCCCCTCCCCCTTCCCCAAGATGGCATGCAATCTAATATAGGCTCTACATATACATTCTTATTAAACATATTTTCACATTAGTAGTGTTGAATAGAAGAATTAGAATGAATGGGAAGAACCACATGAAAGAAAAAATAAAACAAAACAAAAAGAGAGAGCAAATAGTGTGTTTCACTCTGCATTCAGACTCCATAGTTTTTTCTCTGGATGTGGATGGCATTTTCCGTCATGAGTCTTTTGGAGTTGTCTTTACATTATTGCTATTCATTTTCTTATTTCCACCAAATCTAAGAGCTGAGGATTACTAGGACAGGAATAATATCAGGACAGGATGGTAAGGGAATAGAGGGTACAGTGTGGCATACAACTGAACTGGTCCACTACATGATCTACACTATGAAGAGAATAAAATGAGACCAGAGCAAGAACGATGGAATGAAAGGAAAAAAAAAAACAACACAGAGATATAGGAGTAGAGTTTGTATTAAGTTTAGGGGAGTAAGCCAAATGCATGTTTTTCAGAGTAAGAGATTAAGATCAGCAAGAAGTTGTGACTTTTAAATCATTGAGGTAGCACAGTTAGAGTGATGGCAAGCCATAGGCTGTAACAATTCCTGTTGGATAGTTGTGATAGAGTAAAGCTGAAGGTCATGGGAGTTGAGGAAGTTGATAAACTTGAAGAGGAGTGAATTTGAGGGAGTATGTAGATTGAAATTCCCAAGTTTGGAGGCAGGGATTAGGCTGTAAAAGGAGATAATTAACCAAGCACTAAACTCCTTGAGAGAGTTATCTGGAGGCTAGTAGACTGTAACATCAAGGTAGTAGATTGAGTAGGTGATATAAATGAATTGAGAACCTCAATGGAGGAGGGATTTCTGGGTGATAAGAGTCCAGAAAGAACAAGGAGTATGTCAGCTTCTTTTTAAAAGATCAACAAGTGAATAAAGGAAAGCTTATTCATAATTGAGCAGAAGATAACTAATAAGGGCATTTAATTCTTAAAAAAAAAAACCTTTGCTTATGTTAAACTTTAAACTATCATTCTGTATTTCTTCACCCCTTCACTGACGCACTCTTAGAATTATTTACACTTGTTGACTTTAATTTTTCACCATCACTCACTTCTCAGTCATTTGCAATCTATTTTCTTATCTTACTACTTGACTGAAATTGTTCTTCAAAGTGACCTCAATTGCTGAAATGGTCTTTTCATGCTTTGACAATCTCCAGCTTCTGATACTGTTGACCCTCCCCTACTACTTCTAGACACTATTTCCTCTCTTGGTTTCTATATCTGATTGATTATTTTTTCTTAGTATTACCATTCATCCCCTCAGCATAGGTGTTCCCCAAAGCTATATCCTAGGATCTCTTTTATTCTCCTTCTAAAATTGTTCTCTTAGAGATTTCATAAGTTCTCACGGTTTCAGTTATCATCTATTTCAAATCTATAATGGAGCCCTAATTTTTCATTTAAATTCTGGTTATGTACCAGTTGGAGCTATTTCTTTAATTTCTGGTATGTAATGATGCAGTTTCTGCTGTTAGGGCCTTTTCTTGGGTTGTTATAAAGATAGAATTTGTTTCAGTCCAAAGGCACCATTCAATGTTTTTATTGTGGCCCCCAAGCACAAACCAATCTAGCAATATGCCATCAAAGAAATCTCTAAAATCATGGTGCTGGGGGAGATGGCATACCTCTATCAAAGAAGCTTCACAAGGCTCTATCCCCCTTTATGAAATATAAATCCCTAGACAATAATATATATTGATGAGAAGTAAACTTTCATATATTCATATATTCAACTATCAGGCTTAAATGAAGGAGCAGTGGGGGATCTTATCATGGCATCTGCTTAGGTCCCAAGGACTATGAGGAATCTAGGACATGTGTATGTGTGTGTGTGTGTGTGTGTGTGTGTGTGTGTGTGTGTGTGTGTGTGTGTGTATGTGTATTATAGATGTTACATAGTATAGAATAAATATTCATTTTTTACATTGAATTGTTCTTTCCACTATCCTTCCTCTTTCCATTGAAAAAGAAAGGAAAACTGAAAAATAAGCCCTCAATACTTAGCTGTAAAGTCCAGCAAAACCAATAGCCACATTGGCCATGTCTAAAAATGTATATTTTTTCCTGCATTTTAAATTGTTTCTTTGGTATGCTTCATCTTCATTCCTTTATATTCAGTGTTGATTAATTTGTTAATGATTATAGCTTATTCACATTTCGATATAGAACCCTCTATCTCATTTGCTCCAAGAAAATCTGACAATCTCTCGATCTAAGAGTCTCAGAAGATGGGTTAATTGATATCATATTCTTCAATATGTTCCAAAAGTAGGCATTTTTAGCAGAGTATGTACAGGTTCTAAGTTAGAGGCCATGAACATAGAGAATGGAATTACAACCAGCCAAGACAGTGGCTTATAAATACGAGGTATCCCACATACCTACTGCTGCAAATTCCTGAATTTCACACCAGATTAAAAAAAATTTGTTAGGAAATTCAATGAGAAACTATACTAAATAACTTATTCTACCCCAAAAGTGTAACAAAGTTCTCAAACCCAAAACTACACCAAAGTTCAGCCAGAAGTCCTCAGGCAAAAGCAAAGGGGATCCACTGGCAAAGCTGGTGTCAGGACAGAATTATCTCTTATCATGACCAAGCATGACCATATCATGTCAGGGACATGTATAACCTAGCTGGATCAGTTCAAGTTCAGGGGCTCTGGGGTCTCTAAAATTCTGTCCTAGGATACTAGAAAAAGGCTCGAAATATAAAAGATTTTGAATTTCAAAGTTCCAGGAAGTCATTATAGGAAACCAGGGAACCCAAGGCAAGACCAAGTCAGGCTATTCTCCCTCAAATGTGCAGTGAGATAAAGAGCTTGACTCTGGCATGAAATTCCAATCCAGGAAATATAGTTGAAGAGATGAATAAATCAAAGAAAATACCAAGTACTGTAAACATTGTTGAAAATTCAGTGAACAACAAACAGTGAGTTTCTCTATAACAATTACAATCAGAGACTCAAAGGAAAAAATGGGTTTCCACAGGGGCTACACAAATACCTACAGGAAATGATGAGAGCAGAGACACATTCATTACTGGTGATTGTCCAGTTTTTGAAAGATACCTTTGTTATTGCCAGAATGGGTAAGTCATTGTACATCAATAGAAGGAAAGACACAAGCAAGTCTTCAGCATGACTAAACTTGGTTATTGTTGGAACAGCATGTGGATTAGTACATCCCCAAATTAGCTACATAATAACTTTAAAGTAAAGAGAAAAATAGAATATGGGCAGGTTTGTTGGGGGTTGTCAGTTTGTATAAGTTTATGTAAGTATAACCTCTGGTCTTACTGTCTCAACCCCTACTCCCATTACTAGGTCAGATCTCCAAGAATACAGATACTTAGGTTTCTAGGAGTTCTAATTCTGAGGAGTTCTTTGCTTATTTTCCTCTCCTCTCCTCCTCCTCTCCTCTCCTCTCCTCTCCTCTCCTCTCCTCTCCTCTCCTCTCCTCTCCTCTGCTCTCCTCTCCTCTCCTCTCCTCTCCTCTCCTCTCCTCTGCTCTCCTCTCCTCTCCTCTCCTCTCCTCTCCTCTCCTCTCCTCTCCTCTCCTCTCGTCTCCTCTCCTCTCCAAATACAAAGAGACATTTATTGAGAAGACAGAGCAAAAACTGAAATATAAATATGTCCAAAACTGAGATCACACTCCTATATCCCCTTGGTCCCTGGAGAAAGTGGGCTCAAACTTAAAGTGGTGGTTATAAAATATTGTACCCATGAAGTTCACTTATGCATATGTCATGGTCAATGGACAGGTAGTTCCCTTGCTTGTAGAACACAGTGTCTTGGTTAGTGGATCAAACAAGTCAAGCTCTGGGTTGGTTCATCACTGGGCTCAACTGCTGAGGCTGCTGACAGACTCTGCTATAAAAAGCCAGTTGCTGTAACTCTGCTAGTTCTTCTGACTTTGTAAAACTCAATGAATTTTAACTTGTTCTGTTCCATTTTGGAAACTCATTTACCTAAAATCAAGAAAGAATAGACACAAAAAGAAATATTGATGTGATATATTCTTGTACACATGGAAGTCTGGGGAAGCAGATAGGACAGGCAGTCACAGAAACACCTGCTGTGACTGTTGCTGCTGCCTTTCCCACACGGACATTCATAGCATTTCTTCTTCCTCTTTCACTGAAAGACTCCAAGGGAGAGAGATTGATTTTGTTTAAGTTGACAGGAAAGAGTCATGTTTTGAAGTGGAAAGAGAATGGACACACCTATACCTCTCATTTCCAGAAGCGGGTTCATCAAATCTCCACATTGTCAGCCAGTAGATACTGCACAGGCTCTAAGAACTGGGCCTTCATTGGATAGTTTCCCCATTACAAGATAAAGGGAAAAGACTCAGTGACTACAAATCATTAAATTCAAATTAGAACTGTTTGAAATTTATCAAAAAAAATCAACTACACAGTGGGAGTCAAAGGGTAAGAGTAAGGTTAATGTTACAAGAAGTTAGCAGAAGCTCAGTAGGAAGTTATGTAAGAAAAGGTAGTAGGTAATTCTAGAAGAAGGAAGAAGAACTCTCTTTGTGGTCACTAAGTACTGGAATAAGTCAATGAGAAAGAGGCACAGAAAAAGGGAAAAACTCCATCTTGTTTTCACAAAATTTCATATATCAGTTTTTAACGATAGTTACTCTCCATAATATATATATTGAACTTTCCTAGTAAATATGCATTTGTGATTTCCAAGTCAAGGGATCAAAATTTAAGTATGAAATCAAGAAAGTTTTTAGAAGAAAGAAACAAAAACTCAACCACATAAGGAAGAGCTGTCTGCTTATAGCTTTATGAGAATAACTACACACATATATGTATATGTCTAAATATATACATTAACATGTATGTGTGTAGCTATACCCATTTCTGTCTCTCCGTCTCTCTGTCTCTCTCTCTTATTTCTATATCTACATCTCTAGTGTTTTCATTTGTCACATCCTTTTCTGGCTGAAATGAGGCTGATTCAACCCTAGGTTAAGTTGGGAAGTCTAGGAAGTATTTTTTCTCTGTCTCCAAATACTGCTCTAGGAACAAACTTCCCACAGCTCAGCTGCCAAAACCCCCTGTGTTTTGTTTGTTTGCTTTTCCCCCCACCATTTCCCCATTATCATAAACAGGAAGAGTTGGATGTTCTTTACATTCATCATTTTACTTTACATCACACTTGAATGAAAGTTCATTCATTCTAAAATGTTACTTCAACTAGGAATTTGTATGATAAATTTTTCATATTGAATTGTGAAATTTAAAACTCTTTTACTTGTTAAAGAGAGTATAATTAAATTTGGGGTGTCAAATTGTCTTTTAAATGCTCTCAGAAGTATTCAGCAGGTCCTGAATTTAGTCTTTTTTGTTGATGATTTGGGAGGAGGGGAAGGAGAAATGGAAGGATGTAGTAAATGGTCTCTCCTCATGGTGTAACACTCTGGTTACTTAGAGGACCTTAGAGATCCATTGAGTCTAAGGCAGCATATTGGTGAGGTTGGATACTAATAGGAGCTACTTGGAGGCCTAATCCTCTATGCAGCTGAGTACAGGAGAAACCATTCATTTCTCTTCCCCCCCCCCCCCATTCTTCCAATACTCAGAGAACACTGTGCCTTAATTCATCTTCTTTCTAGGACTAAAATTAGGAATTCTGGCACGTGGGGCAAATCCTTTTAGATGGGAGGGGGCAGGTATAATTCAGAGGGTGCTCCGCTCCAGAAAGGCAAAATCCTGCATGGAAGCTCAAGGAAGAAGGCACAAGTGATACAAGTAATAGGGAAGGTGCTATATTAAGGGAAGAAAATGGTAGGACTCTCATGACAGAATGTAAGTTTGGTCTTGAGATATAGGGCTAGCAAACACACATCATGTCATGGGAAAGAGATTCACCTCATAGTTGCTGTCATCCTGTGATAATGCCCCTGTTACTACATCCTGGGTACAACTCTACTACCTTCTTTCACACTCAATCCTTCCCACTTTTATCTCCTTCTTCCATTCTTAGGTTAATCTCTGCTCTCTCTCTTCCAAAATATTTTGAGATAGATAGATATACTCTAGCTAGGAATTAATGAATTTTAACTATTAATCCATTAACCATCCTCTTTTCCTCTCCTTCCCTCCTTAATCTGATGTACTACACAGCATTCTTACTCCTCTGCCAACATTTCTCCCTCTGGTTACGAAGCTTCTGAAAATGTATCTGATTAGTGCATACCTGTGGTTAGTATAGGTATTGCTGTAGATATTTTGAAATAATCATATAATTTAAAATTATGGAGAAAAAGTATGTGTGTGTATGGAATGTATCAAAATATTGAAAAATGAATCCTCAAGGCTTATACTATTTCCCTCTTCCTGATTTTTACTTCAACAAACACCTACTATGCACAGGACACCCTGCTAACCACTAAGGAGATACAATTTTATTTTATTTTTTTTTTTAAGAGAAGAAAAAATACAGGACCTGTCTCACGGAACTCAGTTTCATAGCTACATAATGACAATTACACAAATGACTATTATAAAGGTATTCCTTATCTAACTATTATACGAGTATAAAAAATTCTCTGCAGTTTGAAATGTCTTGCACCATTATGAAACACATTAGATTATCTCTTTTGAGAGACTTTTGTTGTTGCAGTTGTTAAAGCATCTAAATCACGGTGAAATTTGTTCTTTTCATAGAGCATTTATTTTAGCTGCAATTTTCAATTTTGCCACTAGATGGAGATATTCTACTTTGTTTAATTTATATTTTCCCTTTACAATTTTTTTTTTTAAAACCAAGATTGACTGTTCCCCTGACTAGGACAAGACTGTAATAAGCAAAAGAAAAGAGCTGTTTGCCTTAAAAGTAAGATTTAATGTTCTTTTCTCTAGCCCATAATTTCTCCCTCACTGTTTGTAATGAGCTTTCATCACTGGTATCAAAAAGAGATCCTTCTATCAATGATAGAAGATTAAACAGGATTACAGTTAAATGCTTTGTACTCTTTTATAGACAAAGAGCTGCCTAACATAACATTAACCTTCCCTACAAAAATGTACTCATTAGATAAAATATCATATAGATCCTACTTCTAAAGTAATATATAAAATCATAAGGACAGATGAGACTTTGAAGGCCTTTTTAATCCATACCCTTGACTTCCAGAAGGAACACATCCCAAACTTCAAGACAAATATAATCTCTCTTGTTTGGAAAATTTGAGAAAGAGATTCTATAATCCCTTTGATTTGTCATTTTCAGTATGTCATGGGTTTTTCTATGCCTTTATATAGGAAATTTATTTCAGTTTGTAAAATAGTATACACTGCAAAATCAGAAATGACCTAGAATTGGAATTAGACCTGGTCTTCGATCACCTCTCCTCCAGTGCCTTAGTAGAGTAGCTGCTGCTGACCCTCTCCTTGTAGGTCTTGTTAAGGAAAAAATGATAAGGTTATAAAGTCTTACCCAAGAAAGTCTGTTTGTACAGGACCAGTATAAGCAGGTTTGGAAAAACTCATGTACAATCAGTGCTAACGAGTAGAACCAATATTATCATACACACACCCCTCCCTGCCACACAAGAAAAACAATCCTCAATGATTATGGGAGAACAATGCTGTGATAGTGAGAATTTTCTTTAGCAACATAAAAGAACCAACTTTTCCAAAAAGGTTTTTGTTGGGACAAAATCTATATTAGAGAGAAGAGAATTTATGTTGCATCATTTTTCTAGCATGATTTTATTCAGTTGTCTAAGGTAAAGCACACCAAGATATATCCTGCCATTCTTTTTCATTTAATTTTATTTCTTTTTCAATTAAAAATAATTCTTTTCTTTCCCCATCTTCTTCCATTGAAAAAAGAAAAGAAAAATAAAATTATTGTAACCAATATATGTCATGAAGCAAAACAAAAATATCTGCATTGTCTATGTCTGCAAATTTCTCATCCTGCACATTGACTATATAACCTCTTTGTCAGGAGATGAGTAGCATTTTTCGATATTAGTTCTACAAGGTTCTGGTTGGTCATTACAGTGATAATAATTTTTCAAAATTGTTTTTCCTTATAATGTTCATCCTACAGTGTAAGTTCTCTTGGTTCTGCTTACTTTCTCACACACACTCTCTGTCTCTATCTCTGTTTCTCTCTATTCCTCTGGACGTTGATACTTTTAATTGAAATAAAAATGTTTAGAGAGAAAGATAACAAGATGTTTTACACATATTAAGTTTGAGATATCAAAGACATCTAGTTTGAAATAGGCAATTTGTGATGTGGGACTGAAGCTCAGTAGAGAGACTGGATCTTGATATATAGATCTGTGGTTAATTAGCATAGAGATAATTAAACCTTTGGGAGCTTATGAGGTCACTGAGAGAACATCCAAAGAGAGAAAAGGGCTCAGGATAAAGACTTGGGAAATACTCATAGTTAGGTGTCTTCAACCAACCAAGAAGAGATCAGATCAGTAGACTGAAAACCAGGAGAGAGAATTGTCATGAAAACTCAGAAAGAAAACCAGTCAGTGGCATCAAATACAGAAGATACAAAAAAGAATGATTGTTGGAGTAAGATCTTGGAAGAAGTGGAAGAGAGCAGAATTAAGATGGAGAAATTAGCCTTAAACTGGAGTTTGATATGTCATCTTCATGGCTAAGATTTCCCTAGCTTCAATCTCTTCTGATTTTTGGTTTTCTTGCTCTTGTGTTCCCCAGGAACATGGAAAAATCAGCTTCAGAAGTATAAGTTGGAGGGTGAGGAGAGAGACTCATTATCTGCTCATTTCTCTTTGCATCACTTCATAGAAATCTTCCCAGTTTTCTCTGAAACTCTTCCTTTCATCATTTCCTATAGAATAATACTATTACAGAATTCCATATACACTAATACATACTACATGTAAGTCATAATATAGTCTACATCCTATTATCATAATTTGTTCAGTCATCCCCCAACTGATGATGCCTATCAATTAATGATTACTAGATTTACTAATTTAAAGTTGTTATGTTGGTGCTAACATGACCAACTTTCAACTAAAGCCAAATACTACAACTATTGGTTGCTCATATACATAAGAACTGTCCATTTGATGAACCTTATTGGAGTTTCCCTAGTTGAAAGTCTTGGTCTAACCATCAAGTCACTTAGAAACTCTACTGTTGCCACTGTAGCCAGTTGATGCTATTTTCTCTTGATCATTCCTATATACATGAAACTAATAGTGGGTCATATTTTTTACCTACCTCATTTTAGTCCTACTGATTTTTTTGCTTTAAGATAAATGTTCCATATCCTTAATCTTCTTAAATTCTGCACTGCATAAATTTAAAATAGAATGAACTTTAAATAGGGGCATAAATGATTAACATGAAATAGAAAAATTCTGTAATTTCTCTAATGTCAGCCATTATTTTTAATCATTCTCCCAAAGAAGCAGAAACTTTATTTTGAACAGTGATTGAAATAAATTCTACGAACAAAAAATCTGTGTGTGTTTGTGTATGTGTGTATATGTATGTGTGTGTTTAGTATGTCTTAAGGGCAACTAGGTGGCACAATGGAGAGAGTGCCAGGCCTAGAATTAGGAAGATTCATCTTTGAGTTCAAATCTGACTTCAGAGACTTACTAGTTGTGTGACCCTGGGCAAGTCCCTTAACCATGTTTGCCTCAGTTTCCTCATTTAGAAAATGAGTTGGAGAAGGAAATGGCAAATCACTTTAATATGCTTGCCAAGAAAACCCCAAATGAGGTCACAAAGAGTTAGACACGACCAAAATGACTAAATAACATTAACTAAAAGAGCAAAGACAATCCTAATTTGGGTAGGTTCACTTTCTGAAAAAAATCACTCTAGGAAGTATTTTCTTTCTGGCAAAATAATTTTCCCAAATCTCTACTAGAAATATGTCATTGTATTGTCTCTAATACTATGTATTTGAATCCAGTATGACATAGTGGGAAATATGTTAGCTTTGAAGTCAGAAAACACGAATTTGAATTCTGGTTCTACTAATTGCCCTGTGGGACTTTGAGCTAATCACTTAACCTCCCTGGGAACTTGGTTCGTCATCTGTAAAATGATACCGGGAACTCATAATATCTTTCCAACTCAAAATGTTTGATCCTATGGTCCATCTTTCCATGTGAATATTTTCCAGGAGTGTGGTGGTAAATGCTTAACAACTGAGTCTCTGGAGTGGGATGGGGAGGGTGTGTACATGACACGCTTTAAAGTTTAATCCAAATAATTAATATTTTCCATCACTTTTGAGATTTCTAGACAACCAACAAAATTTGTATTTATAACATTGGCCAATTTCCAAGAAAATTTAACAATCAGCTCTCATAAGCTGGTTGGAATCAGCTCCCTGATATACCTGCAATAATGCAGATTGAAGCCAATCCATCTCTGTTCAAAGATATAATCTTTTTAAAAAAGTATTATTATTTATAAGAATAATTTTTTTCAAGCATCTGGAACACTTATTATATTCATTATATATGAATTAGGTGCTGAAATAACCTTTTATTTCATATGTTATTTTATCCAGATTCAGCATCTAGTCAAAAAAACTCTTGAAATTATATTTTTATGTGAAAATAATATGCTTAGTTTGGTTTTCTATACAAATATCTCTTCTTCTGGATTTCGATTTTGAAAGCTAATTCTGACTGTGCCCCCATAATTTTGTGAATTATTATAATCTAATTTCGTGGAGGTAATCTTTCTATCATAGTCTACTATTTTGATTCTTTATATTATTTTTATGTCATTTGGAACTGCAAATATTACTAAAGAACTTAATTTTGGGTGTGATTTATTAGTCATTGAACTAAATATAACCACTACACTCATCTGCTTTTACCTTCTTATCTTTAACATCTACTGAACCTACTGATTCAAGGTACTCTATGGATAAATCATTTCTCTAAATCATTGCTCATAAGTCTCTATCAATATATTATTTTTTTACCAGCCATCCGGAATACCTCTTAATCAAATGGATTATCTAAAAAAAAAAGAATGAGAAAAAAAATCTTTTTATGTGCTGGAGTATTGAACTAAACACACAAATTACCACAACATCAGTGGGAGAAAGTACATATATATTACCAGAGAATAAGCGTGGTTGAAACGTATGTAGAGAATATGTGAGATCAGAGAATGTGGGTAAAGAGAGGCACAGGGGTGGCTCAGAGTCACATACGGTGAGATAATCCATACCTTCAATGATGCAGAAATGTCATGATCTTCTGATAATTACATAAAGCTGCTTACCCTCTCTGGGGTATCTCCACAGGTCATGTGGCCACTAGGCTTCTTTGTGCTCAAGTATGCTGGGATTTAATTCTCTAGAGACCCTAGGGGTTGGGAACCTTCAACCTCCAGGCAACATGTGGCCCTCTAGGACCTCAAGTGTGGCCCTTTAACTAAATCCAAACTTCACAGAACAAACCTCCTTAATAAAATATGCCCTGCCTAGAGACATCTATGGTTTTCTGCACCTATCTAATCAATTGTAGTGACTAGGAAGTTTTTTTCAGAAAAGTTTATACTGGCAGCCCTTTTAGTGCATTTCCATATCATGAGCCTTAGCACCCAAGAAAGGATATATCAAGAGCTAGGAGAATGTCTTAGGTTAATATTTTCTGTTATTGAGATTTCCTCTTTGTGTAATTCATTCAAAATTAGCTGTCTCAGACAACTAACTCCCATATAAGTCCTTATGGGAATCCCATATTTCTGGGAGCTTTACTAATGAAACCACATAGAAATTACATGGACCACAAAACCCACTTCTTTCCAAAGATCCTATCTATGAGGCACAGTAAGAGCAGGGACTTGCCTGTGATCTTCCCCCCACCCCCATACCTGTAAAAATGACTCTAAATGAATTCCAAAGCTATAGAACCCACAGAACGACAGAGTGAAGCAAATCTCCAGCCCAAGACAACTTGGAAGGACCACAGGAAGGGTCTATTGCATCGGGCTGGGAGCTAAACAAAGTCTAGTGTGAGCTGCACTGGCACAGACAGGACAGTAGAAGACCTCAGGGGACTGAATCACTGTAGCTGTGATGGTTTTCAGGCTTCTCAACACACAAACATCAAACAGCATACAAGGTCAGTAGAAAAACTCTGTGGGACCTGGATGAAAGAGGAGCGTGATCCAACTGGGGTCTGGCCCCAGCCCTGGGGGGTGGAGGTGACAGCCACATGCAACAGCAGCAGCAGCTTTTGGAGTTCTGGGCCTACAGACAGCAGGAGATCCAGTGGCTGATATAAAACCCTTGAATCCTGGGACAGAACACTAACTCCCTCCCTAACCCCACAACCACTGAAAGCAGAGCTTACCCTGACTAGAAAGTCAAGTATTTGGCACAGATGAGCCAACAGTGTAAAAAAAAGTCAGACTATAGAATCTTACATTGGTGATAAAGAAGATCAAAACATACAACCAAAAGAAGACAACAAAGTCAAAGCTCCTGCATCAAAAGCCTCTGAAAAAAATATGAATTGGTCTCAGGCCATGGAAGAGCTCAAGAAAGATTTTGAAAATCAAGTAAGAGAAGTAGAGAAAAAATTAGAAAGAGAAATGAGAGTGATCCCAGAAAATCATGAAAAATGAGTCAACAGCTTGCTAAAGGAGACCCCAAAAAATTCTGAAGAAAATAACAGTTTATAAAATAGACTAACCCAAATGGCAAAAGAGGTCCAAAAAGCAATAAGGAGAAGAATGCCTTAAAACACCAAAGATCCTGTCTAGATTAGCATGTAAGTAAACCCAAGCAAGGATAAGAGTTAGGTGAGGATCATTGCCTTCACCTGTCCTGTCCACATCCTTACCTTTATTATAGATGAACAGACAGATAGATAGATAACAGAGAATTTTTCTCTCTATTTAATAAGGATATGTATGCATATGCATTAGTATGTATATGTTTACATATATTACATACACAAATGTGTATTCCACATGTGAACCTATTTTTACACATACAGACATATTAGTGATAAGACCCTCTCCCTCTGTGCTATATTTAGGTTAATGCAAAACTTTATTGTCTCTCTATATGAGAAAGTATCATTTGAAGGTTGTCCACTATGTAGTAGTCATCCTACCCATGTGTGAATCTTTAAATCATCATTTTCAATGAATATATAGATTCCTCAAAAGACACATGGAATAACATAATACAGATTTTTCCATTTGTCCTTATTCCTTAAATACTTCAAGGATCCTTGATCTCATTTGTGGGGGCACTGTCTCCAACAATACAGAAGGAAACCTCTTCATATTTTGTTGATATTGATGGTTGAAAAAGTTGCTATAGCTTTCTCAGTCATATATACACAAAGAGCTATCCTTCAGTATATACAACCTGCCATGCTTAGTGCTTGGAGAACAGACTTAAATTGTTGACCTATACTGAAAACTTTCCCAGTTTGGTAGGGCATATCAGATTTAGTGTTGTTCAGTCATAGCTTTTGAGAATCTGATTTATCGCCATGATGAAAAAAATAAGAACATTCTATCAGAAACATGTAGATACATACTGTATGATTACATGACACAGTGCAACATTCTTTTTGACTTGACCTGAAGCCACTGATTGCAGCATCCTCCCTCACCCAGGACCCAAAGGATCCTGGTCGTTCTCTGAGTCTTGTTACTGATACCACAGACCCAGATCTCCTAAAAAGATAAAATTTTATAAAGAATTTAAAGGCCAGATTACTCATTTGAGAATTGAAAAGGCCAACTCTTGAGCATGCTTATTGCCATTTTTAGCTTTGGATTAGATAAGTAAAATCAACAAGCACTCATTAATCATGTACAATGTGTCAGACACTGTTATAAGTACTGGTGATACAAAGAAAAAAGACAAAAACAACATTTAATCTCAAATAGCTCAAATTATAACAGGAGAGAACATGGCAACATTTTGATGGGACAAAAACTCATCATTTCTGCTTGCCGGGACACTACCTTTATTTGACAGCCATGTTGCCCACCTGGAATTTTGGTCCCTAGTGAGAAGCAGCTCCTCTAATCACGCCAATCACAATGCTGCTTGTTCCGTTCTTGAAGAGATGATATCAGGAAGGTGATGCCATAGCATGCAAGTGAATTAGATTAAAGTGAGGGAGGACTCTGTAAAGTCACCAGCCTCACTTTCTCCTCCAAAGCCATCTGAGTTCAGTGGCCAGATAAGGATTTCTTTCTTTCTTCATCTCTCTCTGTCTCTCTGTCTCTGTCTCTTTCTCTTTCCTCCTTTTTCACTTCTTTCTTTCTTTTTCTTCCTTTTCCACTTTTTTCCTCTTTCTTCCTTTTTCACTCCCTTCCTTCCTTCTTTCTTTCTCTCTTTCTGTCTTCCTTTTTCAGTTCCTTCCATCTTTCTTTTTTCTTTCTTTCTTCCTTTCTTCCTTCTTCCTTCCACTTTCCTTTTTTTTATCCTCTCTCCACATAGAGTATCACACCCTAACCTGCAGGTGCTCTGACCAAAGGGAAAGTAAATTTTAATCTCTGAAACTTTTCTTTTCTTTTCTTTTTTTTTTCTCTTACAGATCACCCTTAACCCCAAATTACTCTGGTCCCAGACCAAGCCCTACTTGGTCACTGTTTGGGACCTGATTGGTTCAGAATGAATGTAACTAATAGTGTTTCTGATTTGGTCAGAAACCCTGAGGATCTTCCCCTCCCAGATCTATTCTTTGCCTCATTTTTTAAAATTAACCCTTAATCACTGAATGGACATTGCCTCAGTCAACTGAGACCTATTAAAGACCTTAGCTTGAAAAGACTAAGGTCCCCCACTGCATCCTAGGCCATCTCCAGTTGTCCTGATCCGTATCTGGACACTGGGCCCAGATGACTCTGGAGGAGAAAGTGCACAGCCCTCCCTCACTTAAATCCAGTTCATTTGCATGTCACCACATCACTTCCTTGACATCATGGTCCTCTTTGAGAATGAAGGACAAATAGCAGTAGCAGCAGCAAGAGGTATGGTGGGAAAAGGCTCTCCTTTTCAATTTATAGTTTATTTTTTTTCTGCTTAAATCTTCTAAATCTTCAAGAGCCCCTAGTCTTTTTCCAAATCCCATGTTAGCAATTCAGGATTTAGAGTTTTCTTGGAGGGATTAGGAGAAAGTATAACTTCCACATTAAAGGTTCCTTCTGCAATTTCCCTTCACCTCTACATCTCGTGAAACTATAAAATGAGACTGTATTTCCCTTCATGTCTCCATTATCTCAAAGTGAACTTAAAGAAGAGGAGTTTAGTTGTCATCTCTCCCCTCAAAAATTTGCTGATGCCAGTTTAATGGGAATTTGATGAGTTACTGTGCTCAGGTGATACAATACCTTATGTAGAAAACGTCTAGGGAGCCTACTTCTAGAAAGGTATGGTGAGGTGTAATAGAAGCACCTTGGAGAGATTTGGAATATGTACAGTTCTATAACTGTTTCCAATCTGCTAATGGAAATGATGAAGAATAAACAGGTGGATCCTAGTGTCCTGAAAGATTTCACTTGCACAGTCTCCAAGTTAAAGAAAGGCACCTATTGGGGTGACAGACCCACTGGGCCCTGCTTCCATGTGGGAGAGATGGCGCCATTAACCAGGTTATAGGTCTGGTTTAAATACAGTTTTACAGGAACAGGGGCAAGGGGAGCAAGAGAATGGGAGGAGGGACAAGCACAGATCTGTAATACCTGGAATATCAGGTAGTCTGGAGTTGTCTTTGCCATACAGATTAGCAAGAAAAACAGGAAAGGGGAAAGTTGTCCTCTCAAGGCCATACAGATAAGCAAAGAGAACAGGAAAAGTCAGGGGAAGAGTTGTTCTGGAATGTCAGGTAATTGTGAAAGCCCACAGGTAAGTCCACAGTGGGGGGCTTTAATAAATAGTCTTCCTTGATCACTTTTTTGCCTGGTCACACCCTGCATATTGTTTCATGTATCACATCCTGCCTCCTGTTTGCTCCATCTAACTCAGATACTCCTATCTGCCTTGTCTCATCAAAATGATGAAGAGACTTTTTGATTGTATGTGTAACTAAACAAGATGTGTCTTCAAAAGCATGAGTCAGTCCGAAACAGACCCGTCACATGACAGTGTTCTGGTGAGAGAAGTGAGACAATGCTATAAAGCAATAGCCTTGGACCCCCACCATCTGATACTGCAATATGGCTTATTAATTTGAATCTCAACTCTTTGCCATTTTGTACTTAATTCTTTCCTGATTCAGATGAAGGAGCCATGACCTTGAGAACTTTGAAAAGTAATGAGAGGTCCAGGGAAGGAGTCTGTGCCATATTTAGTGGTTAGCCTAACCAGCATCAAACTTCAAAAAAAGGGGGATGACCTTTAGGACCAGTACTAGGGGTAGCTGAAATGAGAATTTTTCCATGAAATGATACATTTCGGATGAAATTTTGTGAGACCAGTGCTGTGTGTAGAAACTCTTTTGTCTGAGTCTAACTCTCCCAAGAGACCAAGGTGGTGTGGGGTTGAGAGAGCTTCTCAGGCGTCCAGGTGAGGAGATTATTTGTAATTCTTTGCTTGCTATAATTTGAAAGTAAACATCTGTTTGGAAAATCAAGTTGATGCTTATTGGAAGTGGGTCATTAATCATTAGCAGTTAATAGTGGAAGCAATGTTCTAGAATGGTGGCTTGAGATAACAGTACTAAAGAAGAGACATTATTACCCTTCAGGGATGCCCTCAGAACTTACTCAGAGAGAAATGCTATACTAGTAAAGCAAATACCCTAGAGTCATACCTAAAAATGCCAAATCCCTCTTATATGCAAGCAAAAAATAATGTAATCACTAAAACCTCAAATGCACCTGTTTGCAGCAGAAGGCAGAACTATTCCCATCACAAAGAATGACTTGTGATTTTTGCATGCCACAGATATATCTATATAGTTAATGGGTTTTTAGGTATCTTTCAGGTTTATTTATTTATTTTCTGTGTCCTAAAGTGGTTGGTAAGTAGCATAACAGTCTAGGTATATTTTTCAAGAATTTTTACTGACATTTTTAGTGAGCTGTCAAGACTTATGTTTAAGATAGATGAGCATTGAAATAATACCTTGCACCAAAATCCTTCACATTTGAACAATCTGATGCCTCTAAGACAAAAATGCAGCTTACTATAGGTTTTATATGTTCAGTGTAGTCTTCTTATACAAAAACGGAAAAGCATCAACTAGAAAATCATCTGTTATAATCTGGCCCAGGTAATAAGAATAAATAATTGCTCTCATAGGGCGAAGTATGGTCAGGAGAAAAGAGAATGCTGAGAAAGATAGAAAAATGGGCCATGGCTTAGGAAAAGAGACTAGACATTGTAAAGCTATGGACAGACAAACTAGCCAAACCTGTGACATCTGCATAAATTATTCAGTTTCTTTACCTTTAACAGCTTTATCATCTGTAATCACAATATTGTTTTGTGGAATTAACATTATGGTAAATTATCAACTATATTATATTTTCTTGAATATAGAACAAAAGTACATGAATTTAAATGGTAAGAAGAGTTATATTTTTTGTTAGACTAAGAAGTCCTTAATCCACAAAAGTTGAAATAAGAATATTAAAAAATAATAACAACAAATTACTAGTTATTCATTAGCACTAGTTGTCAAACTGATGATCATATTTTGACTCTAAGATGTTCCAAGGGAGAACACATTAAAGGTAATATTGTTTTAGTGTTTGGAGTATTGCATTTTATTCTAAGCCTTCGAAATTTTATCATCGTTATACAAAAAAAATTTCAGTTAACCAGGATGTTTAGTAAATTAGAACAACGCTATTCACCTATTCCAGAGAAATCAAACTATCACACAACCTTTTCTACGTAGCATCTCATTTTCTTCACGTCTTTCCGTGGCTCGTCAGGCCAACCTCGTGGTATATCTTGAAGGGTCCATTGTGGAATATCTTGACGTTACTCTAGCTGTAGCATGCTTGTAGCTTTTCATGCTTATCAGGGATTTTAGGCTAGTGGCAGGTGGTATCTTCTACACTTATTTTCTATATCATTCTGAGCAGGTTGAGACAACCTGACCTCAATTTTGACAATTCAGTTTTGCACAGAGCCCTGCTTTTAAAGGTTGACTATACAATGCCACTTGTAAGTGTCTTTTACTGTCAGTGGATATGCCTCAAGTTTTCTCGCAGCTTCTTATCTTTCTTTCCTTCTCAAAATATAAGTGCAGGTGGTTACAGTGAAATTACAGACTTGCTTCAGTATATTATCTTTTGGATTGATTTTCTAAGGGGATGAAGTCCAAAAATTGTAATTTTGAGAAAGCATTTACATTCACGTCAGAAAACCTTGTATTTATTTATTGAAAATAAGTCAATTTAAAGCTCATAACTGGTAATGAATTGACTTGCTTCCATCTATTCACACAACAGTCATAACAGAAATTCTAACTTTCCAAATTTGTTCTGATAGCCTATCTCAACAGTGGCCAGAGGGACCATGTCTGGAGCTTCAGGGAAATTTAATTTTCATATCCATTTAATCCTTTTCTTGACACAAGGGCTAAATCTAGTATTTTTTACCCCTATTCCCTGAACCATATATCTGATCCCTATTCCCTAAATCATGAGGCATCTTAAGTTATGAAGCGATCTACTGTTTCAAAGTTGAAAACACCAATCTTTAATAATTCATATGTTCTCCATCTATAGTACACTTTGTACTCTCAACCACAAAGTGGATTGGACTCAGTGGGGCTCTTAGACCTTGCTAACCTAATTTTAACATACATTTTAATTTACTAGAGTGGACAATTGTTCTTTGTATGTCTTTCTCCCAGTATAATAACTTCTTATTGTACAATCACTCTCTCCTATTGCAGGGTCTCTTATTCTACACACACACACACACACACACACACACACACACACACACACACACGTGTGTACATGCGCTCACATGCACAATTTTAGGATATAATAGATTTTCCATCAGTGTAGAAGCTGAAGATTCAGGTCACATAGAGATATTATAGAGTGGGGTTTTATATGCACACACATGCATATACACACATGACTTCTCTTTCACATATACATGGATAGATATGCATGTGCACACATATATACATATATATTTCACAAGTTATAGCCAAGATATATAACTAGGATATGTGTTGATGCATGTGTTATATGTATATATATATATATATATATATATATATATATATATATACATATGTGTATATAAAACATATCCACTTACCATATATTCTTAAGTTAGTAATTAAGGATTAATGACTGGCAAACTTGGCTTATTTAAGCTTCTAGGAATTTGTCTTAAATCATTTGAAAATTAAATAGGTGAAAAAAAATCAAAGTTTAGAAATTTAGCTTCTTGGTCTTCCCTATCTCTTAACACCCTAACACCTTCAAACAAACCTTTGTTTAATGTGGGGTTCTCTGCAGTGGGTGAACTACACAAGAAACATGTACAACATATGGTTCCATCATAGACTATATAGAATTGGAAATAACCTGAGAGACGACTATTTCCAACCTCTACATGAAGCACGAATCCTTTTACTCTAGAATATCTCTGATTAATAATCTGGTCCTATCTAGTGTCTTCAGTGGCTTTCCATTCACTATGTCCCAAGATAGCCAATTCCATTTTTTTTCTTGGATGGCTCTAAATATTAGAAAATTCTTCTTTATTTTAAGCTAAAATCTGACTCCTTAAAACTTTCACCTATCCATCAGTTCCAGTTTTGCCCTCAGGAGCAATTAACTAATCAAGGAAGCAAAATTATTCTGGTACCTTTCATTACCAGGTTCTGTGCCCAGTGCTCGGGATGAAAAGATACAAATAAAATAGTTCCTATTCTCAAGGAATATTCATATTACTCAATCAACAGTATAAACGTAATCCCTCTTCTATGTGACAATGTTTCAAATGGTTTAATGTAGCCATCATTTACCCTTTAAACTTTCCCAAGAAAGATAAACACACTCCCACATGAAAGGTAGGGTAACTAACCAATCACTTACACGAATATTATGAAAATACAAATTCATGTTTTCAAATGCTGCTGATTACTTTAAATGAATTTGTTTTTAATTTAAATTTGAAATACATAATAGAGAAGTTAAAACTTTGAAGTATCTAAACTTAAAATGCATCATTCTTGCCCTTCCCTTCTGCCCTGAAAAGGAACTATCTGATTCAATTCAATTCAATTTCTTTCAGAAACATTTATTAAACACCAAGTACATTCAAGACTCTGTGCAGGCATTGGAATATACAAAGCTAAATAGGGCACAGTGTTAATTGATTCCCCACATTTATCTAACATAGTATTTCCCAGAGGAAATACTTTTGATGAAAATCTCAGGTTTTGGTGAGTAATATAATTAAAAATTAGAGGGGATAGCTTCGCCAGCAATTTTAGGCTTTGAGACTCCTATTAATCAAATCATAAAGTGTGTGTATGTGTGTTTATCACCTTTGCGGTGCTGCAAAAAGAAGATAGTTACGAACCCTGCAACCAGGATTAGACCAGGGCCCCTGATGAGTGGCGTCAATGCCGTGGCTGTACATAATGTACTGCTTCCTAAGTGGGAAGAAATGGAGACTCCTGCCATTCTGTAGCATCACTCAGCAAGGTGCAAATGAAGTATGAAATGAAAAAATCCCAACCCACTCAGTACACGGAGAGAAAACAGATACTACTTTACAATCACTGCTGTGCTCGGCTATTTACTGTCATAGTCAACTTAGTCCCAGCTACACAGGCTCCCCACCCTGCCCCAAATCTTCCTAACTTTAATACCAGAAGACTGTGTTTCATTCTGGACTATTTTGGATATGTTGGTATACACGGCAGGAGACCTTCTGTCCATCAATAGAAAGCCTATTGCTATTCCTTAAGAAGGATCCATAGGAAACACAAAGGTAATAGTAGGGTTAAAAAAAAAAAAGGGGGGGGGGAAAGGCCAAAAGAGATAAGGTAGTAATAACGGGAATTGATTACTCTCTCTGTGAGGAGGAATAATGGATCTGATTGAAGATAGAGGATTTTGAAATATGTGAAAAGGATAAAAATGGGTAAACAAATGATTCTTGGTTAGTTTTCATAAAAATAAAAGGATTCTCAAAACATGCTTGTTCTATTTTTTAAATGTATGATACACCTAACATCCATCACCTAAATATAGGTGAACAAAATTCTTAGGATAATATAAGGAACTTAGCAAGAATTCTTAATATGATATGATATGTATGTATGTATGTGTGTATATATATATATATAATATATTATAATTTTTAATTTAAGAAACATACCTAATTTGGGCAAATTAATTTCATCACACTTTTAGGTTATTTTGATTATTTTGAAAGTGTTCCTTTCTCTCCCTTTTAAGATAGCTATCTTATATTAGATTTTTAAAGCTTTAGTATTTTTGTATTATCATCATTGAGGATATTTTCTTCAAATATGCAGATCAGATTTTAATCAAATCTGCCCATTTGATGTGAGTCTTATCCTTCAGGTATATAAAGTTTTTCCATCTGTTGTACTACATGAACAGATCTTTCTTTCATTCCTTCTTTCCTTCCTTCCTTCTTTCCTTCCTTCTTTCCTTCCTTTCTTCCTTCCTTCCTTCCTTCCTTCCTTCCTTCTTTCTTTCTTTCTTTCTTTCTTTCTTTCTTTCTTTCTTTCTTTCTTTCTTTCTTTGTTTCTTTCTTCTCCTCCTCCTCCTCTTTCTCTTCCTCCCCCTATTTTTTGCTCATACTTCTCTTCAATGATGCCCTTTACACTCATATTGCACACAATTGCTGTTTTATATAGAGTTGCAGTCTTCTCACATTTATCATGTCTTTTGGGTGGTCTCTATAGTCTCTTGGGTGATCTTTAATGTCAGTTCTTCAGAGACTGAAGCATTCAAGGACTTACAGACCTATAATGTAGAATTAGACTACTTAATTCACTTTCAAAGTACCAAGAACAAGAATTTTATGGTGTTACAAAGACTCAAACTTCACACAGAGTAATGGGGTTTGGAGGAAATACAGGCAAGAAGAACAAGATGACAATAAATCCTGAAAACATTGAAATTATAGAAAAGTTATAAAGAAATGAAGCTTTAATACTCTCAAATTCAATTAAAAATCACATTGAAAATCCCTCCTATATACAAATTGAGAAGCAATATGGCTTAGTAGGTAGAAAGTCAGCCTTGGAATCATGAAGACTACCCTATGTTGAAAAATGTTTCAGTTTGTTTTCAAATTGTCTTTACAATGATCTGCCATAAAAATTTAGTAGTAGGACCCAGGACCTAAATGCAACATACATTCTTTTAGAGGATTTGTCATATAATCATGCTAGAGGCTAAATCTGTTATAAAACCTGCCATAAATTATAGTTAGCTAATATTAATACAGTAAGGTAATATGGCATGGAGAATACAATTTTGGGTGGTCATGGGTTTATGGTCTACCTTTCACCCATAGTAGCCATATGGTCTTGGACTGGGGCTCTCACTGTTTTGAAAAATTTCTAAGATCATTGCATATATGAGTTAGCCTATGTGAAATGAATTTCCATACCAAAAGTTCCATATATTAATGAAATGAGAGATCCATTAAAAATGGTTTTTGGTTTTGACTTGGTTGTCCAACTCAGAAAAGGTAACTCAGGAAAGAACACTATCAGAAGAGAAATGTATATTACTTTGCAAACATATCAACTTAATTTAAGTATGCTCTATTTATATCTGACCCTGATGGCTCACTAAGGCATGGAAGTAACCCTGGGCCATTGAAGGTTTTGCAGACAATTGAGTTTTCCTATATCCTACCAAGCTGGAGTAGCTCCAAGTATTGGTCCAACAATGGATCATAAGTTTATTTTCCAAAATCTAGCTGACTTAAGTTTGGAATGGTTGTTCAATAGGTTAGTCATTGGTTAATTATTTTTTGGCTGCACCAACTCTAAGGCATGTCGAGATTATGTTTTGTCTTGATGAAGGATTCCTTACATTGATTAAATTATAAATCAACCAATCAAGAATCATGAAACATATTAAGCACTTACTATATGCTAGACCAGTGGTTCTCAACCTTCCTAATGCTGTGATCCTTTAATACTGATATGAGGGTGTATCTAGGTGTATCTGCATGTGGGCAGACCCGCCTGGAGATGGATAGAGGAGCAATGTCTCGGTTCCTAAGACCATCGAAAATATGTGTTTTCTGATGATCTTAGGAGACCCCTATGAAAGGGTTGCTTGACCCCCAAAGGGGTTGCGACCCACAGGTTGAGAGCCATTGTGCTAGACAATATAGATACAAATACAAAGACTGAAATTTCTACTCACAAGGAACATGTATTTTGATGAAAGAGATAATGTACACATATATACATTTCAGGAAAAATATAACGGTAATAAACAAATATATATGTGTGTGTGTATGTGTGTACATGTATACACACAGACATGAACAAATAGAAGGTATTTTGGAAGGGAAGTCACTAGACTTTGTGGGGAGTCAGGAAGGTTCATGTAGAAGATTGTGTTTAAGTTTCATCTTAAAAGAAGAGACGAACTCAATGAAATGGAGCTGAGCATGAAGTATCTTCAAAATATTCCTGATCCAGAATTGAAATGAATGAAAATGGGAAATGGAGTCTTGTGTGTGAAGAAATGGGCAAGGCTAATTTGGACACTATTGTCAATTTATGCATAGCAGTATCTGAAAGGATTTAAGTCAATATTAAAGCTACTTTAAAATCAGGGGTAAATTCTTCATCTATACTCATGGATGAGCTCTTATGTGTATCTCCAGTATTTCAAGTATCAATCAAATATCAAGTATAAATTCATGGGGGTACACACATCTTCTGTACAGATCACATCTCCTCTGTGCCTAAGTGAGTGATATTCATGATTCTCTATTGGTCAAAAACATCCATTTGTCCCTTTCTATATTGAATTGAACCAGTTTAGTCTTTGGATGACAGGACAATTCTAAGTCTGTAGTCAAATCAGATACTTACTAGCTATGTGATTCTGGGCAAATAATTTCATCCTTTTTGCCTCAGTTCCTCATTTGTAAAATAAGTTGGAGAAGGAAATGACAAACCATTCCAATATCCTTGCTAAGAAAGCCCCAAATAGGTTCACAAAGAGTCAGACCCAACTGAAATAACTCAACTACAGCAATAACAAATGAGAATAATAATAATACTTCCATCCCAGGGTCATTGTGATAATAAGATGTAATAATATTTGTAAAGTGCTTAGCATAATGCCTGGAACACAGTGGTGTTATCTAAAGACTTGTAAAAACAGCAACAATAACAAAATAAAACCACCTCTGGGAGATAGGTGATAGTATATATCACTATATATACTATATATATATATATATATATATATATATATATATATATATATATATCTGTATAAGATGAGAAAACTGAAGCAAACAGTGAAGTTAGTTTCCCAGAGTCACATAACTTGTAGGTGTCTGAGGTGGCATTTGAATTCAAGTCTTCCAGATTCCAGGTCGAGAGCTCCATCCTTCAAGCCCTCCAGCTGTGTTTACAAAACCATTCACATTCAACTTCTTCTTTCCATTTATACTGTCACCATGCCAGTTCAGGCCTTAATTACCTCTCATCTAGATAATCACAAGAGCCTCTTAACTGGTCTTCCTGCCTCCAGGAATCTCCATCTCCAATTGCTCTTTTAAACAACTCACAAATTGTTCTTGCTAACACACAGGTCTGACCAGGTTAATTCTCCTACTCAAAAACATTCAGCCTGCTACTTAAAACCTTCTACAATATGGCTCCCAGGTGATAGAATGAACACATTTTCCCATCATCTAAAATACAGAGCTTCTTCTTGTCAATAAGAATATCATGTACAGTTTTGTTAAATTTCCCATTCAAAAATCTAGATATATCTTATTTCTCTGTTTAAAAAAAAAAAAAGGAAATGGGGCAGCCCGATATGACTTGTTCAAAGTAATGTATACTTATTACCCTACTTTTACTAAATGCTTATACATCATTTAATAACTATTAGCTCTAGAATTTAGCTGGGAAGAAAAAATCAAGCTCATTCTTCTAACGTTTGTAGATCTGACTTTCTTTCTCTTTTGAAAATAGGGGCAGTATTGTTCCATGGCACCTCTCTATTGTCTATGACTCTTTAAAGATTACTGATGATTTTTCAGGGCAGTTTCCCATTGGACCCTGGAAAGCAATTTATAAGGGTGAGAAAATTTGAATTTAAATTGGATGTATTCTTACAACCTCTTTACCTGTCATGGACTTTAATTTCTTCATACCTTCTTCCCTTATCCTTTTCAATATGAACATATTTCTTCACAGAGAAACTAAAAACCAAATAGGATTTGAGTATTTCTTTCATTTTATCATAACTTAATGCCACAATATTCAGCAGAAACATCTAAAGTTTATTTTTTTAAAGGACTTTCAGCATTAAAAATCTTTTACAATGGAAAAATGCAGCAGGATGTGTAATGGAATCCTCTTTATCATTCTTAAAATAAGTTCTTCAGCCTTGATCTTGTTGAACATCAAGAACAGATTATAAGTGAGATCCTTTAGGGGCCCTCTAAGGTCTATGGAAGCCATAATTGGGTCTTCTCAGACCTTATTTTCTTTCTAGGATGAACATAATTAGTTCCTTGAAGGCTTTTCTATAAGATACTTTTCCTATATCCTGAAAAAGCTATGCTACTCCTCTCCCAAGTAGTCTTTCTCATGTTCCCTGAATAACTTGATGGCCAATACCAGAGAACAGATAATGACACATAGGCTCTAGAAGTGAACCCCTTTGAAGACCCAGATAATGGAATCACATATTTCTTTGATTTATAACTATAATTAGTTAGAAAACCTTGCCAAGTTTTTAGTTTTATAAGTAATTCTCCTGAGCCAGTGGAGTTTCTATAGATATGAGCTGTCCACTCTCTGAATCTCTGCTGTGGGAAACAGAGGAGCTGAAAAGCCAAGGTTACGCTTTTGAGGATTTATTATAGTTTTACTTCCACTCACAGTGTATTGAGCAGCCCCCAAAGTCAGACACTGTATTACATAGGATGAGTCAAGTGTTATAAATAAGCATGAAGCTGGAAAACACTTCCAGGGCCAAATTGCAATAATATCATTAGGTTTGAAATGCTGATGGGGATCAGTGGAAAAGAGGGAGAAGGAGGGAAGGCAGACATATTAGCGTTTCGAAAAGCAGAGTTAAGGGGATAGGAGATAGCCTTAAGAAAACTAATTAGAAATCTGCAATCTAAGAGGATTTCAGGAAGGAAAAGTAGGAATTTTTCCAGAAATCTTTTGGAGGTTGGTATGAGACTGTGTTCCAATATAGGAAAACAGAAGGCTATTGGGGATCACTTAAGAACAGGGTTAGAAAAATGTCATCACTATACCACCATTTGTTCAAACCTGAGCCAAGTTATGACTGACACATCAGTTTTCTGAATCCAAGTCAATATCAATTTTTCTCACTTGCGGAGATTCTGAGTTTTTTAAAAAAAAGCCTTCTGTTTCCTTCATCCTATTCTCAGTGCCATGAAATCAAAGATCATAGAAAATATCACTTTCACCAATTTGTGTAAGGTATAAGGAATAGTGTAATGATATATTCAGTTTAACTTAAAGCCCCTATAATCCTAAATCTAGATTTGGAAGGGTGCTTAAAGATCATCAAATCAAATGATATCACTTTACAAATGAGGAAACAAAGGGAGAGTAGGTGACTTGACCAGTCACACTGGAATCCAATGAATGATAATAGGATTACAGATTTAGAGCTATAATTTTTCTTAAGACCATCTAGTTCAATCCTCTTGTTTTATAGATGAAGAAATTGAGACCCTAAGAGGATAAGTGTCCAATTAGTAGGTGGAAGAATAGGGATTTGAACTCAGGTTTTGTGACTCAAAATTAAGTGTTCTTTCCACTGCATAACACAAAAGGAAAGAAAAAAATTCTGTAGGTCTCTCTTTATCCATCAGAAATAGTGAGGTAGGAAAGGCATGTGAGGGAATTTGAGGAGAAAACAAAACAACAACCAAAATATTATTTCTCATTTGGGGAGATTAATGAAATGAAAACAAAGATGTTATTAATCCAGTGGCACTGCTGATATTCTAAGATGCTATATTACTTCCCCAAGGTTCCAAAAGCAATTTCTGGGGAGGATTTTTCAGACTTTGTAGAATCTTGTAGAGTTTTAGTTATTGACAAAACCTACAGTGTCAAAAATCAAACAAAGTTAAGGGGGAAAACACATAAGGAGAGCATAACTAGACAAGACATTGGATTAAGCTTTTTAGCTCTATAGAACACACATGGACTCATTAAGGGTGAATCATCACTGTACTTACAAATAGAAATGTAGGCATAGAGTGATAATCAACATCTTTTTACCAAAAGTAACTGACTAAACTACTCCCCTCCTACTCACATAAACAAAACATTTATCATTTTCTGAATCATCTACTTCGTGTTAACTATATGGCCACAATAAAGAACATTCTATAATCTTTACTGAAAGGGATTTATGAATTTGGAAATTGCTTCTCTCTTTTCAACCTTTTGTGGCCAACATGGAAAGAAACAAACTGATATTTCACAATTTAGACAAATATTGTGGTCAAAGGCAAATCTGCTTTAATGGTAATCATGAAAGGGGAAGTTGCTAGGATTAAACTGAGCCCTTTTAATTTTGAAGAAGATCTACAAACTATTGTCAGGGTTTCCAGCTTGCCTAATCAAGAAGTTGATAGTTGCACATTAATTGACCACAAATTTAAGGCTAAGTTTATTATTAGAGACATGAAACTTAGAGTGATTATGTGGCAAATCCATTGACAAAATGGATTGTTTTGCAATATGGGGTCTACTACTTGATCACACTTGGAAAATAATTGTAGAAAGATAGCTCGAAAACAAATTGTATCTTTTTTCATTGAAATAAATTTTACAGTATTTCCTTGCTCTTATTGTTTGGCCCCTAAAAGGTACCTGGATAGGTAACTCCCTAATTATTACTGTAATTGAATCATTGAGAGTTGCTTGAGGCTCTGAGAGATAAGGAGCCATTTCCACAGTCAAACATCTAGTAATTGCCAGAGACAGGATCTGAACTTAGATCTTTCCACTGTGTCCTACTATCACTCTGAAATATTCAAAAGGATTTTTGAGCTTAGGGACAAATGAAGAAGAAAGAAATTCACTCTTACCCAAGTCATGGAAGAAGAGTGAGATTTCTATTCTTTGTATCCAGGGTATTGCAAAAAGAATTTATTTTGGAGTCCAAATACCTAGAGAGGTCTTCTTAATAGCTGAGTGAACCCAACACCCATTACTTTAGATTTTTGTTAAACATACTTAGCAGCCAGGCAATATGCTATGTGCTAGGGATACAAAAGTGAAACAGTCCTTGACCATAAGGATGTTACATCTGATCGGTATAAACAATATACACATACATGGATATGTCCAGATAAATAAATGCAAGGTAATTATGGGGGAAGGCACTTGCAGCTATACTATTCTCTATCAAACTCAGGTATCTCATCTGAAAAATGAGACTAACATGACTTATACTATTTTTCTTCTTATACTATTATTCTTCTTTGAGGCGAATATTTTATAAGTCCTAGATATGAGTTATTATTATTATGCAGTTATATATTCACTTGAATATTTGAGTATAATGGCTTGTTTGAGAGCCAGGGATATCTGAAAGATCTCAGGTAAGTGAAATAATTATACAGCATATTTTTTTCAGGTTAAAGATTAAAAGGAGAAAGAAAATCAACTGTAAGTGTACAAATTCACAGAAAAATTACCCAATAAGAACTAAATGCATTAACAATAGAGTAAAATACAAAACAAAGGAAGTATGATGCTGTGACACCAGTCAGATCTTATTGAGAGGTTTCTTTGAACTGGAATTGTTCCATATCTGAGCCAGGTTTAAGTCAGGGAAGGGAGGTGGGGTGTGAGAATTCTATTCTCTGTATTTAAAGAATGATCTTCATCACCTGTATAAGACCAAAAGATTTGAAGAACAAGAATACTTGGAAAAATGATATTGATATCTGCTATTAAATACATCAATCACCATTTATTAAGTTTCTACTATGTGCCAGGCACTGTGATCAGTGGCAATATATGTTCATTTCCTTTCCTCTGTACTCTCACCCCCAAATCCTTCTGCCCCTGACTGTCAAAAGGACCAGGACCTTATATCATCTTTGTCTCAGACTAATGTTCATGCTATAGTTGAATGGCAAGCTGACTGGATTTGGTACCAGGAGACATGGTTTCAAATACCAAGTCTACCACTTATAGTCTATTTGTTGCTGGACAAATTTGTGCCCTTCTATCCCTTAGTTCTTTCACCTGTAAAATGAGGTTATTAAGTGAGCTCTAAGATCCCTTCCATAAGCGTCCTGGTGCTGTCACACATGTTTAGATTCCCCATTCTGCTATTTACTACCTATGTGCCCTCGGAGAGGCTGCATAAACTCTCTGGACCTCTGTTTCCTCATCTATAAAATTAGGGAGTTGGACTAGATAACCTCTGAGGTTCTTTTCAGTTCAAAATCTATGGCCCTATAAATACAGTCAGCTTTCAAGAGCTGAAAACCATTTCTTTTTAATTCTGCTCACTACCCTTCAAGTATTATCTTTGTCCAGCATTAATGCCAATTTAAGAAGCTCCCCTTCATACATCTCCTAGTTTGGATGGATGTTCTTCCCTAAGAGAGGACAGATGAAAGACCCCTTTACTCCAAGAGAAAACAAACAACTCTTTTCTGATGTCACCCACAGAACCAAAGGAATACCACTGATTTATGGAGTCAAAGTACCTACTCAAACCACCACCTCTGACACTTACTATGCTCATGTGACCTTGGACCATCATGATGTCTTCTGGGGCTCAGTTCCTTCATCTGTAAAATGAATGGGGTGAATGAGATGGTTTCTAGAATCTCTTTCAACTGAATCTAGGATCCTAGAATTCAGCTTTTAAAGAGCATTTTCCGTTCTAATTTTCACTTGAACTAGAAACCAGTAGATGGCACTCTACTTCTGTCACAAATTATTGAGAGGTGCTGTGGCTGTTTCAATCTCAGTTTATTACCATTCAGCTACAGAGATGCGGGGGAACACACACACACACACACACACACACACATTCTCTCTATGTCTCTATCTCTGTCTCTCTGTGTCTGTCTGTCTGTCTCTTGCACACACTTACACACATTCTCTCTCTGTGTCTCTGTCTCTGTCTCTCTGTCTCTTTCTTGCACACACACACACACAGAAATACATACACACACACACACACACACACACACACACACAGATTTTTCAGAGGAAATTTTTGTTAGGTGCAGTCTGAATACCAGCAATACAAAATTGCACCTTTAGTTTATTCAAAGACAACTTGCATGGGCCTGGTCGATGAAGTCTCTTCTCTGTGCCCCTCAATCCCAGTTCCCCATTTGCTTCACACCTCCCCAGCATAGCTTTCTTTATCCGTGAGTGTGGCAGCGGCAGCTGATGTTTCAATGCATCTTTTAAGGAAGCAGAGAAAATGGCTGGTTTCTCCCTGCCTGCCACAACCATGAATTTTTTTTTTTTTTGCAAGTTGAGGAAATGGAGAGTGTTTGCTGAAGCAAGCCCAAACAAAGGAACAAGGGGAGAATATTTTCCTATCACATTGCCACACCTTACTGTACCCAGCAATGGTTTAGAACAGAAGCCGAAGGTTTTTAGCTTAGCATTTCCATTCTAAAATGGATGATATTATTTAATTTCTCCAACACACAATATCTTCCCTTGCCCCAGAGTAGATTAATATTACTAATCTCGCTTATATAGCAGCCTTAAAAGGGCACAGGCACAACGATGTTTCTAAACCAGATTGTAGTCATTTCTGCAGGTACAGAATATTCCCAGCCCACGCTGAAAAGTAATTGTATTGGTAATCTTCCCTTAGCGGGATCCTGCGTCATTCTCCAGCTACATAGGAGCTGTGGGCAAGAAAACATAATGGATGAAGTGATGAGAAGGAGTGTGATGATGGATTCATATCCCAGAGGACGGAAACTAGTCACAATAGAACTAGGCCCTCCACTGCACCACCACACCCCTGCCCCAAATGCTCATTGGATGTGTTGAATTGTGAGATGAAATGTGAGACAATTGGAGAGCTGGTAGGAAATTGGAGACCTGACGAATCCACAAATGACACAGTAGCATACACAAAGGAAAAGAAATGACATCCATTTCTTTATGCTGTTTTGAAATAAATCCAGGGACCAAACATCAGTGATATTCAACCTTTTACTTAAGAGTCTTTCTGGGTTACAAGATGGCAAGCAAGGCCACCCCAGTTAAACTTGCTATACTCTCTTTGATCTCAGTTACAGACCACTCCAGTATCTTTGCCAAAAAAACCCTAAATTGGGTCAAGAAGAGTCAGACAAAACTTCACAACAACAATAATAATAACATAGTAGAGAAAACTATTCAGGAATACCTGCCCCCCTTCCTATCTGTTAAGTGTATAGTTTGGGGAAGAATATGCCATCCAGGTAACCAAAAATGGCCAAGCTCCTTGTTAAATGTTTTCCTTTGTCATAATAGGAGTATTGGGAAACGTTAAGTCAATCAACAAGCATTTTTAAAGTGCTTTATATGCATTATACTAAAGGGGGGAGAGGCAAAGAAAGGCAAAAACTGGCTCCTGTTTTCAAGGAGTTCATGGTCAGATAGGGGAAATGACATACAAACAACTATGTACAAGTAATAGAGAGAATACATTTGAAATAATCAACAGAGGGAAGGCAAGTCACAAATGCACATAATTTCTACTGGATTATAAAAGTCCTTTAACATCGTCCCACTGCCACCCCCAGAAGGCAAACTTCTGGAGGGCAGGGACCATTTCATCTTTGTTTAAGTATATTTAGCATCTAGTACACTAGACACTAAAATTCTACACACTTAATAAATGTTTATTGATGGTTCAACATTATCCTCATCTTTTTCTACTTTGATTCCAAATTACTGTTGTTAGAACCAAAGCATTTTAATAACTATCCACAAAAGATTTGGAAGGAAAATACATTTAAGTTTCCTCATTTTTATTTCCATTATTTTTCTTTTTATTTCTTTCTTAACACAATCATTTAAATGTTTATTCCATTAAAGGTAGCAGATAGGTCCTTGTACAGAACCAGAACCTAAGTTCTAACTGCCGGAACAAAAGAATGAGAAAGCTTAAATTAATTTGAGAACTATCCCAATTCAGGGTCAGATTTGTGATTAGGAGAAAGGACTTTTCTTAATAAGAGAATTGACAAGGTGTCATTTGGATTTATGACCTAGAACATCTGTGTTTTCTTTATCATTAACATGCCATAACACAGTATATATCCATAAAATATTAAGATAAGAAAAAGTAGCATTATTCAAGATAGTGTCTCAGGCTCAGGGTCTCATCCTTGACAGAAGAAACAATGCTCTTACATCAGTCCCATCTGGGATTATTGACATAAGAAGTATTCTCTGAGTTTACTCAGAGAACAAGGAAGCTGTTGGGTCCAGGCTCCTCTGGCTGATTAGTTGAGGCTCTGGCCCTTAAAGGGATTATTAAATGATTGTCAAAATGCATTCATTCCTTTTACTCATAAAAGGCATAAGACCTAGAATAATCAAGCTTAGTATAAAAGGAACATCTCATTTTGAGGTCATTTTTTTCTAGGCTTAGTATGGAGTAGGGAAACTAGACAGTACTTAAGAGGTCAGAGAAACTGAATAGTTTTCCAGCTCCTCTTCAGTTGAGTCTTTTCCTTCTTTATTCCCTTTAAAGTATTGCAGGTCCCCAGAATATCAGACATGCCCATAATTAAATGCAGTGATTTTCCATTTTTAACTCGACAGGCCACTTTTCTTTCCATTAGACTGATGACCAAGAATCCACTATATTTATAAAATAATTACCTTTTCATTAGTACAGATAGTCCCCTGGAACAATAACAACAAAAAACTTGAAAATGCCTTTTATAAGAGTAAGGATCCATGATGCCCTCCTTTCCTTTTCAAGGGATAAATAAAAAGCAGATATTTGGCTTCGTGGGAATCTATCCGAATCCAATAGTGAAAGCAAGTATGGGGTGGAGTGTACTCTTCCAGGTGGGAAGTATGTTAGTTTCCAGCATAGCTTCTGGACTCCCAACAGCTTCCAATGAGAGGATCTATGGAGAAAAGTTTCCTAACCTTGTTTTACTCCAATGAGACAAGTAGATAGCTTAATAGACCGTTGAACTTGGAGTCAGGAAGATGTGAGAGAATTTTGCCTTGAACCCACACCAATTCTACGACCTTGAGCAAGTTACTTAATTTTTCTGTCTTAGTTTCATCATTTGTAAAATGAGGATGATAATAGCACCTACCTCATTAGGTTATTAGGAGGGTCAAATGGTCCAGATAGTGTCTATTTCAATATAGATTGTATATATAGATAGATTTGTAAATAAGAGGCAATTAGGTAGCACAGTGAAATGCTGGGCCCAGGGTCATGAAGACTCATCTTTGTGAATTCAAGTCCAGAACCAGATATTTACTAGCTATGTAACCCTAGGCAAGTCACTTAACCTTATTTACTTCATTTACTTTATTTACCTCATCTGTAAAGTGAGACAGAGAAGGAAATGGCCGACCATTCCAGTCTCTTTGCCAAGAAAACCACAATGGGGTCACAAAGAGTCAAACATGACTGAAATGACTGAACAACAAGAGATATGGATACAAACATATATCCATATACTTTCACAGACCTGAAAATGCTACACAAATGTGAGCCAATCATTAATTTATACTATCACATACAACAGGGTCAGGATGCCTAGCCTGCTTGCCAGTCAAAAACTCTTATTCTACTATTTCTTCTCCCTCCTGCTCTTCTGCTATTTTCTCCTTTCTTGAGTTTCAATGCCTGGCACAGAGTAGATACTTAATATATGCTCATTGATATTGATTGATTCCTTTATTTTCTCATCTGTGCAGTGTTTTCTAGCTCCCACTAGAACCTCCAACCCTCCCTAAACATTTAAGTCTGCTCTGCCCTTTTCAGGTTCCAAATAATGCTTGCTTTCAGTTCTCTCTCACCACATGGGACAGTTAAAGAAGTCTATTTTCTTTCACCAGGGGGCTGCCAAAGAGAGGAATCTTACTAATTTAATTCTTAATTTGATTAAATCAGTCTTCCTGGCTCTCTTCTCCCTTTTCCTCTCTTCCAGGTTCTTGGCTTGCTTCCTTATTCCTTAAGGTGGGTGTTCCCCAGAGCTCTGTCCTTATCTTTCTCTCTGCTCTTATCAGCTATATCATTCTCTCTCATGGTTTTATTTCAGTTTTTACCTTTGTATACAAGACTTCCAAACTGGTTTCTCTAGTTTGGTCTTCTCTTTTAAATTTAGGGCTCATGATTCTAACTTGCGAGAGGGTACTGCTACCTGGTTGATGTCCAGGCACATCAAACGTGACACTTCAAGCATATTCCTCGATTTAACTTTGACATCTCCTTCCCATTGGAATCTTGAACTCTGTTTCCAGGATCCTGGACTCTGAGAGGTACGCTTTTGCTTCCTCTTTCATGGAAGCAGGTCTCCAAGTCACTTCCCAACTATTTCTACCACATGCCATCATGTTTGTATGACTTGTCCCCTTACCTTTCTCTCTCCTCTTTGTGTATTCTCTTCACTCATCAGAATGCAAGCTTCTTTGAGAGCAGAGAACATTTTCCTTTTTTTGTACCCTAAGTGCTTAGCACAATGCCTTACACAGAGCAAGCACTTAAAAAATGCTTTGTTATCCATTCGTTTCTCTATCTCTGTCAGGGGCATCAATGCATTTACGTAGTCTCCCATGTTTGAAATTGTATTCTTTATCTTTTCCCTTTCTGCCACCTCTCCTATCCAGTCTTTTATCAAGTTCTGACAATTCAGCCACTGAAATAACTATTAAATGGCTCTCTTTATTCTCCCATGGTCACAATTTATTACATGCCCTCATCACAACCCACACAGACTGTACTTTTCTGTTCTCTTCTCCTTCCAGTCTGTTCTTCGTATTGCTGCCAAATCTTCCTTGCATCATTAATCAATGTAGGGCACTCTTTTGCTCAAAACTATTCAATGGCTCCCTATTGCTTACTAAGTAAAGTTCAAATTTCAAGCTGTTTAACTTGACAGTCAAGGCTCTTCACAAATTGATGCCACTCTCTCCTTCTAAGTTAATCTCCTTTTAACCCTGCCTTAGTTTTCAGTCAAACTGAAGGCAAGGCAGTATAGTGTCATGAATACTAGACCTGGTATCAAGAGAAATCCATATTCATTACTGTCTCTGACACTTATTAATTGTGTGACCATATCCTCTCTGAGAGTCAATTCCTTTAGCTTTAAAAATGAGGTAATAATATTTGCAGCACTTGCTTCAAAAAGTTGCTCTGAGGATTAAATTGATTATCCTATATAACTAATAGTTACCACTTTGCATACCTTAAAACTCTGCATAAATGTAAATTATAATTATTTTTACCTGCCCCATGGATATTGCATGTACTTTCCTGCTTCCCATCTTTTTCTCACATTTTCTCTTATACCACTAAATCCCTTCCCATTGTTTCTGTCTGTTAAAATCTTAAAATCTATCATTTATTATTTTGTTTTTGGCAACTTGGTGCTGCAGGGCCTAGAGTCAGGAAGACTCCTTTCCATGAGTTCAAATTTAGCCTCTAACACTTGCTAGTTGTGTGACTCTTGGCAAGTCACTTAACTGTGTTTGCCTCAGTTTCCTCATCTGTAAAATGAGCTAGAGAAGGAAATGGCAAATTATTCCAGTATCTTTGCCAAGAAAGCCCCAAATGGGGTCATGAAGAGACAGACATGACTGAAAAGTGACTCAACAACAACTTTTTTGCATATGTCATATTCATTCCTTACCTGCCCCCTCAAAATATCATAAAGTCCAAAATATATTTTGTACAGTGTCTGGCACATTGTAGGTACTATATAAATACTTATTCTTTTCCTCTTACCTTCCATCAGCATAAGAGCAAGACCCTTATAGTACTTAAAATGTGTATTACCCAAATACTTGGCACAGTGCTTGTTATGGGAATCTGAAGATCTTCCCTGCCCCTAGTACCTTTGCTAAAGTGGCTACGTGACTCTGAGAACCTTCCCCTATTTGAAAGTATACTCTGTGCCCTAATAGGGTGGATGTGGTCATGTGGAGCTTGTGGTGGGGAGGCTTGTTTTTCGGGAATGCCCGCGCCTTGTAGCTTTGTGATTGGGCAGTGGGTCAAGAGGGCTGTGACATTCTCTGAGCCAGGAGAAGGCTATATACACGCCCTGATGTGAGGTTTTGGTTTGGGGCTCACTTTGAGAAGAGTTGTATGATTTGACCAGATGAGACTCTGGGCG
>CM053589.1:51138805-51169420 GCA_028646515.1 Pseudochirops corinnae | reverse complement strand
AGGAGGATATTGAAGTAAATAAACCTCCAAAGAGTAATGTCAGATGATCACTTGCCCCAAAAGAATTCATAGAAGATCTTTAAAAAGAATTTAAAAAACAAATGACATTCAAATCCGACCTCAGACACTTGACACTAGCTGTGTGACCTTGGGCAAGTCACTTAACCCCAAATGCCTTGCCTTCCTCCATCGAAAAAAAAAAAAAAGAAAAATTCTTTGGTGTGGCTAGGTGGCAAAGTGAATAGAGCACCAATCCGAGAGTTGGGAGGACCTGAGTTCAAATCCAGCCCCAGACACTTAATATTTACTAGCTGTGTGACCTTGGGCAAGTTACTTAACCCCAATTGCCCTGCGTTCCCCCCTCCAAAAAGAAAAAAAACAAAAAACAAAAAAAACATACAACAAATGACAGAGATGGAGAAAAAACTAAAATAATAATAATAATAATAATAATAATACAAGAAAAACAAAAAAGATATGAAAGGAAATCAACCAATTAGAAAAGGAAATACAGAATATTAAGGAAGAAATGACATCTTGAAAATTAGAATTTGAACAAGGTGAAACTGGTAAAATTATAAGAGATTAAGAAATAATTGAAATATGAATAGTGACAATATAAAAGAGAGAATGAAACACTTTATGAGAAAAACAACAGATTTGGAGACTAGATCAAGAAGAGAAAACATAAAAATAATCCGACTAACTGAAAGTTATGATAAAACAAATCTTGATATAATAATACAAGAAATAAAGAAAATTGTCCTGAAGCTTTAGAACTTGGGGGTGGGGAGAGCTGGAAATGGAAAAAATACATTGATTGCCACTTAAAAGAGATCCTATAAAAAAAACTCATAGGAATATCATAATCAAATTCTGAAACCCCCAGCTCAAGTATAAAATATTAAAAGCAACAAAAACAAAACAATTTAAATATGATGGTGCCACAATTAGAATCACACAAGACCTATCAGCGGAGACATTAAAGATGGCAGGCCTCAGAACACTACATATTGAAGATCCAAAGAGTTGGGGCTCCAGCTGAAAATATCATACCCAGCAAAGTTAAGTACAATCTTGCATGAAAAAAAAAATGGACATTTGATCAACTGTCAGTCTTTCAAGACTTTGTTAAAAAGAACAAAAAAAACAAAACTGAACTTAATAGAAGATTTGACATACAAGAGCCAAGAGAAATATAAGGTATATATCAAAGACTGATTATAAGGGATTCAATAAGGACAGATCATTTGCTTTTCATGTATGTAGAATATAAAGTGTAAAATATTCTTATTAATAATTGGGTAGCTCATAAGAAAGATTGGGGAAAACATGAGCATGACATGAATTTAAAAAGTAAAACCATTTAGGAACAGCTAAAAAAAAATATTTTTTATACAAATGAAGTACAAGAGGAAGATTTGATACAGAAGAGTTAAATGGGGGAGGAGAGTTAGTAGTTTTCATAACCTAGGAATGGATTTAAGAGAGAACAATACATATATATTTAGAAGAGTATAAAAGTCTTCTAAATTCAGAAGAAATAAAATGGTAGGGTATAGGGAGAATAAAGAGAACAAAGGAGGGGTCTTTAGAGGGGAAAATGAGGGAATAAGTAAAAAGGGGATATAGAAGGTTGTTTAGATTTATGGGAATGGGAGGATAGGGGAGGGATCCTTAGAGGGGTGTGGGCAAGTAATAGGAGGGGAAGGTAGAAGGTAGAAGTAAAGTAGAGGAGCCACAAGGGATAGGAAATTAGGCATATGTACAAACAAAAAGAAAGATCAGGAGTAGAATTAATTTGGGAAAGTATATGTCTGTCTGTCTGTATATGTGTATGTATATATCTAGAGATGTAGAGTAATATATCCAAATTTAATAGTAGCCTTATTGGGGGGAGAGGAAATAAAGAACAAAGTAAAAAAGTACACAGCAGAGAGCAATACATAACTTGCAAGGAAGCAAAGATGGACAGTTCTCAACACAAAGTGTATTATTTATCCTACAGACTTTCTTGAAATGAAAATTTATTGTTACATATTTTGAATCTTCATTATGTTCTGCTATGCACATGGCATGGTTTTTTCTTTCTTAATTTATATTTCAGTTCCAATATTTAAATTTGTGACATGTTTTTATTTTTTTTTTCTCTATTCTGTACTGTTCTGGCTTTTGAGTCAAAAAAAAAAAAAAAGCCAAATTTCCCCACTGCATCCTGGGCCATCTCCAGTTGTTTTGATTTATAGCCACTGGACCTGGATGGCTCTGGTGACTTTGCAGAGCCCTCCCTCAATTAAATCCAACTCATTAGCAATTCATGGCATTACATCCTTGATGTCATGGTCCTCTTGGAGAATGGAAGACAAGAATCAACAATAACTGAGGAAAATAAAGAAAAGTAACTTTCACCAATACTAGATGATTTAATTAAACTTTCCAAACTTTGAGCTTTTAGGTATTTTATACAATTCACAGAAAGTAAGGCTAAGATACAATTCTAGGGTCTCTGCTGCATTGTCTTGGCATCCATGAAATAAATGTGTCCCTATGTATTTTTTACTATAAGGATGGATAGCATTCATGTGACATTTTAAGATTTATAAAACACTCTACATGTGTCATACCATTTGAATCTCACAACAACCTGAGGAAGTAGGTGTTATTATGCTCATTTTACAGATGAGGAAACTAAGATTGGGAAAGGTTAATTGCCTTGCCCAGGGTCATGCAGTGTATTAATAGGATTTAAACTCAGGTCTTCCTGCCTCCAAGTCCAATATTCTAACTATTGTGCCATCTAGCAGTGGAGAGGCCAGGAGAGAGTAGGTCAAGCAACCTTTATCATTGTTGGGTAATTCCCCCACATAACAAAGAGTCATGGGGAAAGTAGTCTGGTGTTGGAAAACTCAGAGATAGGTTTAGCAGCATTTCTGATAGATTCTTTCTGAAATTCTACTATATCACCTCAGGACCATGATTAGAGAAGCCAGACATAATAATTCTTAAAACAGTGCGAATGACTTTTTCCCCCAACCCTCCTGAGAGAAAAGTTGTGATGGTTCACTGAGTCATGGCACCATTCAGGAAATACAGATTGTGACTCTCAGGATAATGTCTTGGTCTATTGATATCAATAATAACCTGTCAGTTCTGCAAGCCGTAGTAGTCTCACCTCTATTTGAGTCCAGTATAGGCCTATTTACTGTCTTTATCCTTTAGATTAGTAATCTTTCTTTGCAAGTCTGAAAATGGTTTAACAATATAGTTGATCAAACATAGGCACATTTTATGAGAGAGAATTAAGGAGGGCCCTACTTGAAACAGGAAGTTTCCTTATTCAGGGATTTCTCTTAGCCATTTAAAGTAGAATAAAGTTCTTGGACATTTGAGGCTATTGATGAGACAATCTGAATGCAGGCATTATCATCCTGAAATGAGTGGAGGGATGTCCATAGTTAGCTTATTTTACTCAGTTCCATTAGCTGAGACTCAAAATGAGCTGAGAGGAGGAAATAACATTGCAAGTTCTTCAAAAAGGCATCACAGAGGATTGAGATAGCTTTAGTGTGGTATACTTTCTGGAGATTCAGCAGTCTTTGTTGATATGCACGTGAAATTAAATTAGTATTTGGAGGACAGAAGAAGGGGATAATTTTAGAGCCACAAACAATGTATTGAGTCCATTGTGGTGTTAGGAGAGTCCTGAACCCATACAGCTAGAAGTCAACCAAAGATTGACTTCATAAGAACTGGCAACACAAGAGTTTATCAGAATAGAAAACTGATTTCTACATATGTTAATTGACTTTCCTAAGACCAGGCACAAATCTTGATTGATTCTAGGATCATGAGAAACTATATCACCTATAGTTTAGCAGTGAAGTCAGGTGTGCTGTCTTTCCCAAGAGTTCATTGGTCAGCAAATCATTCCACTTATTTGGTTGAAAGGAAGAGGCTCAAGTCAGGTAATTCTGAAGATATCAAACATAATCCTTACAGGAATAAGGTTTGTGTTATTAAAGTTGAAGAAGTACAAACCCTGATTTGGTTAGATCATTGCACCTTTCATAAACTTGACTCAGGTACAAGGCATCAATGTTGTCAAGACTTTACTGTAAGCGTTGGAACTTTCAGTCAAGATAATCTGGGGGAAATTATCAACCCAGAGCCTTGGTTCTATGATGTTGGCAGCCTATGGTACTTTCTTTGCAAGAGTGAGGAGAAACTCAATTTAAAAAATGATCATATCTTAAAGCCTTGATAGCAGTAGGGAAGCTCAAAAAGGGCAAGTGTAGAAGCTGATAATCAACACTTGCTAGTTTCACTCTGAAAGTACAAATACCACAAAGGGTAAACGTATAGGGATTTGTGCTAACCACTCCTATAAGAAAAGATCAAGAAGAAAGAGTAACAGAATGAGCATTCTGTGGAAGAGAATATTGGGATATGTTTTGTTGACTCTTATTGTTGTTGTTTGTCCATCCTTCTCCAAGAGGACCATGACATCAGGTAGATGATGCCATGACATGCAAGTGAACTGGATTTAAGTGAGTGAAGGCTGTGTGAGGTTATCAGACTCACTTTCTCCTCCAGAGCCATCTGGGTCCAGTGGCCAGATCCGGACAACCTGAGATGACCCAGAATGCAATGAGAGACTTTGGCCTTTTTAAGCTAAGATCTTTTCAGGTTCTCACTTTGACTGAGGCAAGGCCCATTCGGTGATTAAGGCTGGTTAAGAAATGAGTTGAGAAATGGCCCCTTATATCTCTTCAATTAAAGAAAAATCAATCAACTTCCTGGGTTTCTGGCCACAATAGAAGCAATTACTATTTACATTAACTCTGAGCTATCAGGGCTCAAACAATGACCACTAAGTGGTGCTTGAACTGGGACATATTGTTGACCCATCAATGAGAGCCAGAGTGAATTAGGTTTAAGGCATGGTCTTTAAGAAAGAAATCTAGGTAATAAGTCCCAAGGTATCTTGCTACATTTCAGCCATGGAAATTTATATTACTTTGGGCAGAGCACCTGAAGCTAAGAACATGATACCCCATGTGGGGAGAAAGAGAGAGAAAGAGAGAGAGAGAAAGAGAAGAAAGGAGAAGAGTGAGTTACCCAACTGAAACCAGGCAGTTGGGTCTCCACTGAGGCAACCCTACCCTGTACCACAACAGTTTGTCCTTCATTCTTGAAGAAGACCATGATGTCAGCAAGATGATGCCATGACTTGCAAGTGAATTGGATTTAAGTGAGAGAAGGCTATGAAAGGTCACCAGCCTCACTTTCTCTTTCAGAGCTATCTGGTCCAGCAGCAAGATATAGTTTAGGACAAATGGAGATGATTCCCTATTACCTCTTAGTTATGCCAAAAAGCTGACTCTAAAGAAGGTAGCTAATCAACATATGGCACCTATGGAGATATTGGCAACCATGCCACATAACTACAAATTGAAGAATAGCTATGTCAGTGTATACATGAGCCAATTCTAAATTGGTACATGTAAGGAGGTTGGAACATGCTCTTCTCCAATGAAATGAAAAGAGGAAAAGGTATCTTAGAAGGTCAAATAATATAAACCTTGCTATCAGAAAGTGGTTGAGCATAGAGATGGTAGATTATAGGATCATCATTGGTATAGGTTTAGAGCTGGGAAGGATTTTAAATGTTATTGACTCAATCCCCTAGAAGCAGAGAAATAAAAATTCAGCTTCATTATACTTTTTTTCAACTCTGTGTAGGGATGGTATTAATGGAGATATTTAAGCAAGAGGAATAACTATTAACAGCTTGGCTAGATTAAACTAGGTTGAATGACTTTTGTGCACTTAAGAGGTTTGGATTGTCCAAAGAGTGATAATGATCTCCCATGAGCTTATGTCATAGGAAGGATATCACAGAGTTGTCTTGGTTTCCCTAGGCAAGATTTACCTGACACGTCTATGTTTACTTATCACTGCTCCAGTGTTCTAACTGGTTAAGGAAGTAGACAAGGGATAGATTTCATGTCTACATAGCCTTACCCCAGGCATTGGGTGTCTCGTAACAATATTTGGTGCCACCTACATCGTGTCAAAGTGTCATTGGTATTGTGATAAGGGCTGAGTCTATGATGGAATGTCTTAGAAATTCAGTCTTGGTGACATTTCTGTATTATAGGCAGCCAGGTTGTACAATGTATAAATTACTGGACCTAGAATCAGGATAACCTGGATTCAAATTTAACTTCAGACATTTACTAGCTATGTGATCTTCTCCCATTTCCTCATCTATAAAATGGGCACACCCATTTAGAACCTACTTGGCAGTATTATTGTGAGGATAAAATGGGATGATAATTGTAAAGTGCTTTACAAACCTTAAATGCTAACTATTATCATTGTTATTGTTCTGATTACAAGGTCATATTCCATCACTCTAAGAGTGTACTTTAAGACTCTGGACCACAAATCTGCCCATAAAGCAACAATTACTCCATTTCCATTGCTCTAAAGCTAAATGCCTTTCCTTGTCATTTCAGCTGTTACTCATTATCTAGCCACATAATACTTACTCACTTTCATTTCCCACTATTATCCAAGATGAGCCTTCTACCTTTCTCAGACCAACTCCTTTGCTCTTCTCCATACATGCATTACTCCTTCATACCTCTATTAATTGGATCATATACTTCCCCATTCTGAAATGCCAGCTCCTCTTTCTCCCTGCCTATCCAAATCCTATTATTCAAGGCCTAGCTTCAGTCTACTTCCTTCTATTCTCTTATTACTCTAGTCCATGTTGATCTCACTTTTCTCCAAATTATTCTCCCAAGTTCAAATGGAGTAAAACTCTCATCATTTTTACTGATCAGTTTATATACATTACAGCCAGCCTTGCTACAGAAGCAATCCCTCAGTTTTATGATCTGGGAACAACATAAATTGCTGATGCTAATTATACCCCTTCTCCCCAGGGTACAGTGTCCTTTCAATTGGAGCTTTTTATGTGATATGCATGATGTTTGGTCAATAATGCTCTAACATGACCTTAGCTTCTATGGAACCATTTTATAGTATTCAATTAGTATGTTTTAAATAGGAGTCCAACGCAGTGGAGGTTTTTGTCTGCATTGGAATGCATTTTTATTATTTCCTCCACAGTAAATACTTTTTTCTTCATATTTTATCTTAACTAATTTCACTCAGTATCAAGAAAGGTAATGTAGTTTAGCCCTGAAAGCAAAAAAGAAAGGAGATATGACCATTGTGCCAGCAGAAGACAGTGGCATTTCTCCCCATACTGAAGATGGATTCAGTAAGTACATTTAAGCAGAATTATTTTATTGCTGATATACATGAGACTTGTCTCTTTTAATTCTGATCACATGGAGCCCATTTCTGGGAGAAAAGTATAGGACACTCATTATAGTGAAGCAATGTTAATATAGTGGTCTGGTTTCTTCCAACTTGTAAAATGACTGAAAATAAAATTAGAAATAAGTGGTGGTCAGATTTTGCAAGGCCATGAACATCAAATTATAAAACATTTGTACTTTATAGTCTAGGTTAGTCTTCTCCAAAGTGGTTTATTGCTCAATTGTCGATCAACTGGCATTTATTAAGTTCTTATTATGTACAAGGAACTGTGCATATTTATGTAGTTATATGAAATGATCTATGGAGATGTATTTTATTTGGTATGTGGGTCATATCCTGCTTTTTCTATACAAACATAATCCCACTACCAGGGACACCTGATACTGCTATGAGATGATCTAGGGGTCAAAGTGTGTGTAAAAGAAGGAATTTCCCAGAGTTGTCTGCATAGCTGCCTTAGTTCCAATAGTTACAACTTTTCTGAGTCACTAATACTAAGACATATTCCATTTGCGTAGAAGACCACTTAGAACTTCATTTCTGGTCACAGTTCAAATTTGGAATGCTATTACTTTCTCATTGTTTCTACTAAGGGAAGATTGAGACCACAAAGGAAATAGTAGTGAGTCAGTCAGCTACAGTTTGAGGGCTTGCTCCTCTGCTGCAGCACCCACTATTATGTGACAGGGACCCAATACTCCCCCTTGTTGTCCTCACTGCCAACTCCTTCTCTCATCCAATCTCTTCTAACACCCTTGCAAGTTTGGATCATCCCATTGTGGCAATGACTGCTGCTTGAAGGTATGAGGAGGAGAGTGCAGAAGAAGAAGGCTGGGAAATTTATCCCGTTGACTTGGACCTAGAGACCAGGAGGAAAGGGATGATCATAGAAATTCTATTCCATTCAATGCAAATAATGGTTGCATCAAATTGGTTAATATTCTATCTCATCCAGTAACAGAGAGATTTAGAAAAGGAGGCTGAGAAAGAATGATTCCCATTGACAAATATTTCAGTGATAAATCAGTTTGAGGGATTAGCAATAATAATGATAAATAAATAATACTGCATATCTGTGTGACAATCTTTGTGAGTGAAGATAAGTCTGAGACAAACTCTGTCAGAACAGGTGAATAGCAGTGAGTTGGAAAGGTCGCTGATACCCTGAAGGAGAGGCATCACTCTCATGGGCCATGTTTGACTGATCACAAGGCTGTTTCTTCTCCAACTCAAGTTTTTCACCAATGAGGGAATTAATTTATGTATTTCTTCCATTCTCCAATGTTTTTTAATAAAGATAAAGTTCACAAGGCACTTGTCTATGTATTCATTTCATTAGTGAGATCTGTCTATCAATTTTAAAACAAGTGACAGCAAGCACAGTTGAATTTCAGCAGGAAGCAAATGGAACAGAGGTGCTATGAGAAGGATCCATCCCTTTGTGTGTAGCATGGAGCTTATCAAGTGGCCTTTCCTAGTGAAACTCATTTTTCTCAGCAATGGCCTTAGAACCTTTTAAATCTCCTAGACCTTTTAAATCTCTTCATTGCAAAATGTTAGATCAGTATTTTTAAAAGTAAGGAATCAAATTAATTACATTGTTCTCACAAGAAAGCTCCATAAACAAAATATTTTTAGTGAAAGCAAAAGAGATTTTGGTCCTTTAAAAAAATGCTTTAAATATTGTCTTTCATATGTAACTCATGCTTTCAAACATATATTTTTATGAATTTTATAATCATAAATTATAAATTTATGAATTTTATAATTATAATTATATAATTAGTATAGTCATACATATATTATTTAAAATAAATATATATAGCATGTGGAAAATGCTGATTTTTTTAAAACTGGGTAATAGTAATGGGAATTTGAAGATTTTCTTTGCCCCTTAATAAACTTAAGGGAATTTGAAAACCTTCTTTGCTTTGAAAATAAATTTTGCCCCCTAATAGGCTGAATGCAATCATATGTAGTCTGCGGTGGGAGGAATTTGCTGAAGGGTGGAGCAGAGACCACAGGAAGCTGGGAGTCAGAACAACTAGATGCTTCCAAGGGAGACAGTTAGGCTTTTGAGTAAATATTGGTCTTGTTTTGGTTTGTGGGAAGGCTAAAGGATGCTGTCACTCTCTGTGCTGTTGTGGCTTATTAACTTCTTTGCTGTTATGATGGAATTGGCTTACCGGTTTGGGGATTCTGTTTTCTGGTGTCTAAATAAATGTTTTGCTTCTGTCTTCTATATGAAGAGTCTGTTATATTTTGCAAACAAGCACTATTCAGGTATATTTATAGTGACCTTTGATGTTGCAAATATTGAATTGGCACTGCAAACTGATAGACGCACAAGATCAAAAAAGTTTTGAGACCTCTGCTCTAGGAAGTAAGAAATCATTGAAGACTTCTGAGCTGGGAACTTTATGCTAAAAGTGGTCTTCTTGGAATTCAATTCCACATTTGTGAAGTGTCTACTACAAGCAAGGATTTCCTAGGTCTTGGAGGTAGAAAGATGAAAGATACCCTAACAAATCATATAATCTAATTATAATCCTTTAAGCAACAAAGTATATGCTGTGAGTTAGAATGTAGTGAACACAAAGGAGAGACCCAAACAAAATTCTATAAGAAAAACTGAAGGGGAGGAGAGAAAGAGAGATGGACAAAAAGATTCAGATAGAGAGATCAAGAAAGACTTTTTTTAGGAGATGATACTTAATCTGCTCCTGATTTTTGTATACAGAATGAATTGAAGGGGGAAGAAATTGGAACTAGGGAAAATAGTTAAAAGGTTATAACAATAGTTTAGGCATGAAAGGATGAACCTGAACTAGAATGGTATGATACTGAGAATCTAAAGAAATAAATGGATGGAAGAGACACTCCAAAGAGAGACATTAAGTAACTATGACAATAGCCAGCATTTAAAAGTTTATTTTCCAAAACACTCAGGCAACAGAAGGTTGATATTCCTAAATATGGTCAAGGCAGCATTAAAATCATTGATATGTGTAACATCACAATTTCCTCCTGCTTTTCATTCCCAGTTATTATCATTCTGGAGCACACCTCTGTGCATAAGAGGCCTATTCAGTTATTTGGTTAAATTCCAACTCTACTGCAAACTCATATTGGATAAAATTAATGTCAATTTTGACTCACATATTTCCCCTCACAATAGCCTGCTTCTGATCTGTGATTATTTTTCTTCAGTTAATCTGGTTGTCAACTCAAAATTTCTTGTGTAACAGTGACTACTCTGGCCTCCTACTGCCTGAGAGCCGGGTGTGCTGCATTTCACCTTTCCCCAGGGTTCTCTGGTTGGGGCATATGAAGTGTCTAGTCTCTTCCATTAAGTTAAGTCGTCATCTAATGTGTTCCCTCAATTTCAGGGGGTCTCTAGAACTCAAATTTTACTTAACTATTTAAATCTGATTGGCTTTTATAGGAGAATATTTACTTTAAAAGTATAATAAGAACATACATACATTCCTCCAATACCTAGGGACCTAATCCCCACTTTTGATCTCTGGATAAGGGAGGGGACTTCATCTCACAGATTAGCTCAGTTTCAATATGGCATTAGCCCTACTAAGTCCCAAGTCCAAAGCATTGCTGTCCCTGAATCCTAGAACTTTGGTTTCTTAGGGCTTCCCAGCTAGGTAAAATAATGATAAAGGGAAGGACTACTGCAACAAAGCCATGTAGAAAGTGAGGAGGAATGTAATCAAGGAGAGTGGTGCATGAATTTGTCTAGGGAGAAATAAGCATCCCTCTTTTTTGGTGACTGGAGAGAAGGGGAAAAGAGTAGATGATAATACTAAAAACTATAGGGTAATGGAGAAGAGCTGAAAGAACTGATATCCAGTGACCTTATATAATCTATAATCTATAGCAGAAGGTTGTCATTTGCTATAAGTGTGGGAATGTGAGATTGGGTGATTTGGAGATGTCTTACCTCAAGAACAACCCTTGATGACTGGTTGGTTGTTGTTCTTCACTCTCAAAGTGGACCAAAATGGCATCACTATATTAGAGTCAAATTATAGTTTTCCCACTGTAGCTGATCAGACCAGTACAGAATGCTTTGCCACAGGTCAGGCACAAATAGTACCTATGAACATTTGTGGTGATGTCTCGAAATTTGTACATTTCACTTTTCTTTTGAGTTACTGCATTTCTGTGCCTTCTTTGGTGCAGGCACACTATCCTCACTAGTCCTTTGTCAGCATCTCCCATGTCACTCAATATACATTATGACAGAATATAAAACCAATCACAAGCAGCTCTCCTGAGGACTTACAGTTATTTTTAAGGAGTAGCAGAAAATACAAACACCATCCACCCCTAGGTCACATTGTGGTAAGTTACAATCTCCTCAGTCAAGACAGAGTATCCAAGTAAAACCCTCTTTCATCTTGTCTAGAGGCTGGCTTCAAATCATGCTTAAGCCAACACACTTAAGGGATAACAGAAAGTACAAACACCACTCACCCCTAGATCACAATAAGTTACAAATTTCATCAGTCAATGTAGAGTATTCAAAGTAAAGTCTTCTTTCATCTTGACTTGAGGCTGGCTTCCAAACCCCACAGCTACTTCTCCACAGGCTGACCTCTCCCAACTCTTGCCTGTATTCACACATAGGCAGCTCTCTGTTCCTGTTCCATATCTCAGCTCAAGCTCTTCACAGTTTCCATTTCTAGGAAAACAAAGTTTAATAGGGCTACAACCATATTTACACACATTACCAGCATTATTATCTCAATTCACTTTCTGTCTGAGAAATCAACACAAAATGTCAGACAGGGTTTTTGTCTGAGAAAGTAACCCAGAACAACAGACAGAGCACCAACATTACAAACATTCTCTCAGCCTGCTCCCAGCTCTGCTTGAGCTCTTATCTGCTCTTTCCTGTTCCACTCTTTTTGTAAGCTCCTCCCACCATAGTCTCCCATATGATTACATTTGGCTTATTAAGAGGACAGGGGGGATCTTCAAACTCCCTTAAGCCTATTAAGGGCAATGTATATTGTTTCCAGTAAAAGACTTGATACAAACAAAGGTGAGTTTCAAAGGCACTTGATTACCTAAAACTCAATCTAGAAAAAAAGGTAAAAAATCCTATTTTGCTTGCCATTACACAGAACCATAACTCTTTGTTATGGTAATTAATTTGAATTTGAAGAACCCTTTTTGTATTGGCAAGTAGACAGGTACTTAGCACCTTGTTTCAAGTTAAGCAAAGGTAGCAGATACTTAGCACTTAATAACTGATCAAGCCTCTGTTGGAGAAACAGAAGGTATGAACTCCTGTCTCCTGTTACTGACATAAGAGGAAAGGGCTGGCTGAAACAGGAAGCTAATGCTGTGTATATATAAGGAAAAGCCCCAGGAAAGGACAGTCAGAATTTCTTGGGACCAGCATCTGGTGACAGAACAGCTACAGAAGAGAACTGAGAGTTGAGAACTGAGTCAAATCTTAGAACAAGCCCGAGGAGGCTGAACATGAGCCCAGGAGGCCAGGAGGCCAGGAGCCCCTCCTCACCCCTAGGCTGGATAAGGTGATTCTGATTTTTTGAAAAACTGCAGAAGACTGAGGAAACATGACCAGGATGCCAAGACTTTGTCTGTTTGTGGCTTGGTTGAGCCTTGAATTCCTGGGAGCAGAAACTGTGAAGGATTTGGGATGGACTGGACCCTGTGAACTCCCATACAGAGAAGGAACTGCCTGGAGAACTGGACAAGGACCTGGGAGCTGTCTGCCTCTGAGTCCAGGTGACAGTTTGGTGAATCCAGGTAGGATCTGGGACCATGGATGGGGATCCAAGGGATCTGAGAAACTACCCTGAGTCTAGCTGAAAGAATTTACTTGGATACTGTGTACTGACTGAGGAATTGTAAATTTACTAGTGACCTAGGGGTGGATGGTCTGTATATTTTCTAATGATTGTACTTAGTGATTAATGATACTTAGGAATTGATTGCTGAACAAATACTGATTGTTACCCCATATTGCCCCAAACTTAGTTGCCCCATGAGTGGAAGACTTTGACTATTGTACTTTGAGATGACTGAATAACTGAGTAAGGAGGCAAACCTCCTTAAGGATACCAGATGATTGTTCTTTGTTCAAAACTTTGTGGCCACTATGGTGGAAACTATGTGTCCATTTTAATGATAAGCTGTTGTGAATACTATATTTTGATTATCTATGATAATTTGTAGTATTGTGAATGCTTGATTTCTGTGAATGTTTTGCTTTGATTTGTTATGGAATAACCTTAAAAGCTGTTCACAGTAGCATTCTTCTGGAAAGCTGCTTGTGCATGGCATTACACTCTTATGTTTACAGAGTCAGCATTGTAATCAGTTAGGTGCTTCTACTCCACTTACCTTCATCATATGGGCTAGTTAAAGGCTATTGAAGATGGGATCCTGAGCTAAAGAGGTAGCAAGGTTCAGTTAATATCTTGATCTGAGGACAGTAAGAATAAGTAAGTAAGAAAATCCATCTTTTTCTCTTACTAGCAAATTATTTAATCTCTCCTAGCTTCAGTTTCTCCATCTCGAAGATGGGATTAATTCCTTCTTCCCAGGTTATTGTTTAGCTCAAGGGACATAATGTATATAAAGTGTTTCCCAACTATAAAGTACTATATAAGTATTGGTTATGGTTGCAGAACAAAGTCAGGTGGTGAAGAGAGTACTTGGTAGTGCAGTGGATAGAGTGTTGGATCTGAAGTCAGGAAGACGCATCTTCCTGAGTTCAAATCTGGCCTCAGACACTAGCTGTCTAACCCTGGGAAAGTCGCTTAACCCTGTTTGCCTCAACTACCTCATCTGTAAAAAAATAAACTGAATAAGGCAATTGCAAAACACTCCAGTATCTTTGCCAAGAAAACCCCAAATAGGGTCATGAAAAGACAGACACGGCTGAAACAACTGAGCAAAAAAAAAAAAAAAGAGTCTGAAACAATACAACTGATATTTGAATATTTTCAAGTTTGCAAAGTTATTTGCATACATTATTTCATTTTGTCATCCCAATGATGCTGTGAGACAATCACCATAGGTCTTTTTACTCTCATTCTTAGCTAAGGAAACTGAGAACAAGATGCTAAGTGATTTGTTCCAAGTTATATAGCTAACAAGTGTCAGGATTCAAAGCAGGACTCAAGCCACGGTCCCAGATTGACTCCAAATTTAATCCTTAGTCCACTATGCCACATGGCTTATAATGGAAATATACTCTTTTCCCAAGGCAGCCTTCCCTCAGTCTCTACACGTCTTCCAGTACCTCCAGTGATAATGGCCTCCTTTCTGTTCCTTGAATATGCTACTTCCTCCAGACTCTGGGAATCTTTCACTTGTTGTCACCCATGACTAGAATGCTCTCCCTCCTCATCTCTGTCTCCTCTCTTCCCAAATTCCTTTAAGTCTCATCTGAAGTACCACCAATCTCAAGAAGGCTTTCTCGATCTTCCTTCACTCATGATTATTGCTATTTTGTCCTGTATAACTCATTTGCACATAATTGTTTGCATATCGTCTCTCCAGTTGCTCTGTGATCTCTTTGAGAGGCCCACCTATTTTTTGCCTGTCTTTGTAACTCAGTGCTTGGCATGTTATTATTATTCAGTTGTAGTCATGTCTGACTCTTCATAATCCCATTTGGGGTTTTCTTGGCAAAGAGACTGAGTGGTTTGCCATTTTCTTCTCCAGTTCATATTATAGATGAAGAAACTGAGGCAAACAGGGTTAAGTGACTTGCCCAGGATTGCACAGCTAATAAGTATCTAAGATGAATCTCCCTGACTTCAGGTCTGGTACTCTACCCATTGCAACTACCAGCTGCCCCAGTGCTTAGCATAGTACATGGCAAAGAACAGATGGTTAATAAATATTTGTGACTTGACTCACTTACAAAAGATGTTATTTGTCCCATAATGGTAACATACTACTACTCCCCAGAAATGAGCCATCCTGATTCAAATAGGTTTCTCTGTCTCTTGTCCTCTTAAATACAGCTCCTCAATATTCATTTATCTCCTAATTTACACTATTCTTTGGTCTCCTGTCTGTGTAAGGAAAAATCTCTACCCTTCTAAACCTAACTTATACTATCAGCTCTCTCTTGAAATCACCTTAAATTCTCCTGTATTTTCACTTGGTCCACCCTGTCCCCTTAGCAGGGATTATTGCTTATAATGAATGACCATAGGCTTACAGAGTGTGAAGTGAATTGAATGTATTGATTCCAGATCCTTAATACCACAAAGCCTGGTATATAACATAAAAAGTTAAGTGGAGAGATGTTGCAAAGAGAAAGAGAAGGAAGCCTAACTAGAAAAACAGAGTTGGAGAGGCTCGAAATAGAAGGACACAGAAAAGGCTAGCTCCTACTCAAAAGACAGTAAGACCTGGATTCAAATTCCTCTTCCGATACTTATCAGCTATATTACTGTGGACAAGTTGCTTAACCCCTCTTAGATTCAGGTAGCTGTGTAAGTATCATAAGCATTGTCTGTGATACATGAGATGTAACTAGTTCTATTTTTATTTCTAATTAGTTTTAAATTGAAGTATATATGTCTACTACAAAGTTTCACCCTTGACCCATTTTTCATCTTCTCCTGAAGAGTGGGAGTGACCCTAGAGGAAAGTAAGCCCTAGAAAAGTCATAGAATTCACATAGGATCTCATTGGCTTCCAAACACTAACAACATTATTAAAATGCTGATAGCAAATGCTTAGATTGGCATCATAGAGAAGCATTCTAATATTTTTGCACTCTTCTTGGTCTCACTGAAAATTCTGCTTTCCAAACGGGTCAAAATGACATCAGCATCTGGTTCCCCATTCAGCAAGCACAAGCACATTCAGCAAGGAACTCAAGCACAGAAGGATTAAACTGACTTCAAAACAGAAAAAGCATGTATAAGCAGATGAGACTGTAGCACCTAATTTTTCAAAGCTAAGTGCATTGTCAAGAGTGCTAAATTAAGTGGTAAGAAATCACCTGGAGAAATCTACTGAGAACATCCCCTGCGCACCAGAGAAAGTGGGCAGCTCCTCCTGTCTGTAGGTGGGTAATGTATGCTCCTTTAAGAATCTATTGTGACTTGAAAATTACTATTAAATTAGTTTCCAAGTTAGGTAGGAAACATTCATAAGCAAGAATGAGAGGTAGGATTTGAGAAGTTGCTACTAAATTACATGATAATTTTTTTTTAAAAAGTCATTATATAAACAATTGATCCTTTCCTTTTCTTTAACTTCTAGATGCCTTCCATTTTTTCACGCAGTCAGTGACTGATAATGTCACTCATCCATCCTTGAACATAATAATAGAGACTGACTCATTGAGAGCTTTAATGTTAACAGTACCAGTGTTATCACATGGCAGTACATAAACCTATTAAATTATTTTGAATTCCAAATGTACATAGAGATAAAATGGGGTCACCCAATAGACTGAATGCTATACTTACAACCATGAAATATTCAAAGACCCAGAAAAAGGACCCAAGTCTATTGGGAAAGTCTTTTATGGAAGATCTATGGAAGGGCAGTTAAAAGATTCACCCAGGATGACAAGATAGATGAGTTGAGATCTGAACCATTGGTAGTAGTACCTCATTAATGAGATCAAAGATCCATTCGAAGCAGAGGAAGACTGTTGGGAGGTTGGAGGAAAGAGGTGAATTAGTTGGCATAATAGAACAGAAGAAATTGATGTTTAAAAAAAAATTACATCATAAAATATCATTAAAATAGTAAAGGAAAAGAACCTAAATGTACGCAAATATTTATAGCAGCTCTTTTAGTAGTGGCAAAGAATTGGAAAGTGAGGGGATGCCCATCAATTGAGAAGTGGCTAAACAAGTTGTGGCATATGATTGTGATACAATACTATTGCACTATAAGAAATAATGAGCAAAATGCTCTCAGAAAACCTGGAGAGACATATAAACTGATGCAAAGGGAAATGAGCAGCACCAGGAGAACACTGTCCATAGTTACAACAATATTGTGTGATGATCAACTGTGAATCACTTAGCTATTTTCAGTAATACAACGATCCAAGACAATTCTAAAGGACTTATGATGAAAAATGCTATACATCTCCAGAGAAAGAACAGATAGCAAACTGGCACCTTCCCTATATCTTACAGGCTTATGGAGCTGCCTAGAGCATTAAAAACTCAAGTGACTTCCTCAGGTCACACATCTAGGAGGTGACAAAAGTCACCTTTCTGGCTTTGAGGCCAGCTCTCTATTCACTACACTTCTCAATTTCTAAAAATAGAAAGCAACAAACAAAAAAATTTAGGAAGATGGAAAAAACATTTTTGCTATTTATCCATTAATTTTAATATACATTTAAAAATAAACTGCTATAAGACAACTCTACAAGTCTCAGGATGGAAGGAGATGTCTACATTGAGAGAATGATCTAGAAAGAGCAGAGTTTAAATGTAGACTGAAGCAATCTACATACAATCGTTCTTTTCCATGTTTGGTTTCTTCTTTCCAATTGTTCACTCCATCAGTTACAACCCTTCTATACAACCAGACTAATGTCCATTGTGAAAGTATTTGCAGATCCTATACTTGACTGCAAGCTGCCTTGGGGAGGTGGGGAGGAGGAGGGGGGAAAATTTGAAACTCAAGGGATTGTGGAACTGAATCTTATAAACTAAAAGTAAATAAACAAATCAATTAATAAAAAATAAATATAAACTACATTAAAAGAAGTATATCATTTCATATACAATCATCTCTTTTATTCTTTTAATATTAAGTTGCTGATATTTGGTTATAATAGTTAAAGTCATAATAAAAAAGGAAAAAAAATAGCTTATTACAAATGCCTCACTACTAGGCCAAACTAAGCAGTCAAGATCTCCTGGAAACAGTGGATACAAACATCAATGAAAGTGGTTTCTTTAGCCTTCCTTCCCTTAACCAGAAGTCATTCAGGAGGATTATCATCACTGAGCAGTTCAGGGGATTTAACAAGGACTTTATGATTTTTCTTCATTTCTCTAAGCAGAGAGGTGGTAGGCTATAGGTAAGGAATGAGGTGTATGTTGTCAGATAAGATTAACTTATTCATTTGTATGGCTGAACTATATTTTATTGTTATGAAAGAGAGTTCTAGGGGTGCTGAAGAGTGCATCATTAAGAAGTGATAACATTTCAAAAAGCATCACTAAAACATTTAGGGGGAGGCAGCTAGGTGGCACAATAGATAGAGCACCAGATCTGGAGTCAAGAAGACTTATCTTCCTGAGTCCAAATTTGGCCTCAAGCCCTTACTGTGTCCCCCTGGGCAAGTCACTTAACCCTGTTAGCCTCAGTTCCCTCATCTGTAAAATGTGCTAGAGAAGGAAATGTATCTTTGCTAGTGCAGTATCTTTGCCAAGAAAACCTCAAAATGGGGTCAAGAAGAGTTGGACACAACTGAAAATGACCTTCTTAGAAGAACTTGTCATTGACAAATACTCTCTATTCCAAATATTAGAATAATAAATTTTGAAATATGGATTATCTTATCAAATTTACTCCTATAATTGTGCAATCATTTTATATTTACCATAGTAAATATTCTTTTGATTTAGGTTCAAATAGTAAATACTTGACTTTGGGCTGGTCACTTCACACCTCTATATATCAATTTATTGGTAAAATGAGAGGCTTAGACTCTGTGTTCTAATTAATACTAAACTGAGTTGAGATGACTTTTTATGTAAATATATAGTTAGGGTTTATGGTTTTTCTTTATTAAGTTTTGAAAATGCAAGCAATTTATAATGAAATAATGAAAACCAAAGGTCATAAATTAAAGTTACATTAGAAACAGAATATTTTTATACTTGTTAGAAAAATGAATGAAATGTTTCCAATACTTTACTTGAAAAGGAGTGTTTCCACTAACAATGACTCTGGTATAGCACAGTGTAAGACTTGTAGCCTGAAAACCCTAAATTCAAATTCTGTCTCACACATCTACTAACTGAATGCACTCACTTTCAGCCTGAATTTCTTCATCCATACAATGGGTATAAGACGGATCATCATAGGAATAAGAAATTCTCACAGAGTTGTAAAGATCATGAGATAACATAGGTAATGGCTTTAAATGTTTTAAGACTTATAAATAGTAGTCATTATTATTATTATTAGTTTTACATAGATGTTATGAAGAAGTATAGTCCATATGTTTTTGTTTTTGCTTTTGCATGACAATTGCAGTTAAGTGAATTGCCCATGATCACACAGTGAGTGAGTGTCAAGTGTCTGGGATCACATTTGAACTCAAGTCCTCCTGACGCCAGGGCCTGTGCTCTATCTACTGTGCCACCTGGCCACCCCATCCATATGTTTTAAAGTAAAATTTTAGGAAGAATAAAACAGTATTTTTTTCTTAAACTATCATTACTAATGATTAATTCAAATAAATATTGATGGAAAAATCTTAATAATTGTGTTTGGATTCAGTTTACAAACATATTTCAAATAATATTTCTGGGCCATTAACCTCCTAGCAAGCTACCCCTTGTGGAACTTGCCACAACTAGAAATTTCCAAAGTGGGGTGATTTCCCATTCTAACCTTGAAAGAGAACTGCAGCAGTAACTTTACAAGTATATAACATTAAGGGTTAAAAAGGCTATTGCACATGCTAATTCATTTGATCCTCAACAGCCCTCTAACAATGTGGAAGAAGCATTATCTCTGTTTTATAGGTGAGGAAACTGAAGCTTACAAAAGATTAATGACTTGCTCAAGGGAAAAAAAATCTTAAAAATTAGAGGCCTCTAAAAGTGAAACAAGATGTTAGTGGGTTGTCTTTCATTGAAAGTCTTTGATTAAAAGTAGGAGGACTACTTGTCAGGTATGTTTTAGAGTGGTAGCTAGGTGGTCCATTGGATAGAGTACTAAGTCTAGAGTCAGGAAGACCTGAGTTCAAGTCTGATCTCAGAGGTTTACTAGGTGTGTTACCTTGGGCAAGTTACTTAACCTTGTTTGCCTCAGTTTCCTCATTTATAAAATGAGCTGGAGAAGGAAATGCAAACCACTCCAGTATCTTTGACAAGAAAACTCCCAAATGGAGTCAAGAGTTGGACACAACTAGAAAAACAACAAATGTTTTAGAGAGGATATTTGGTGACTTATGAGTTAGACTAAATTGCCTTCAGGATACCTTTCAGTTGTGAGATTCTGTGATTATTTGAAATAATGAAACTAGTAAAAGGTAGAATTGGGACTTAAAAACACACTCTCACCTTTCCCTCCCACTTCATCCTGACGAAATCTTCTTTTCACGTTTCCATTATTTGAACGCTGTCACCATATGAAACAGTTAAGGCAGTTCACAAAGAAAAAAAAAAGATGTCATCTAACATCAATTACATAGTCACTAATACTGAAAATTTGATGATGGTGATAATTTTGAACAAAGAACATACTGAGATGCTTCATCAAGAGTGTTCAGAAAGAAGATGTTCCCCACCCCCTCCACCATTCCAGTATTCCTAGACTTTTATTTTTGCAAGCATCTAACACAGAAATTGCTTTACAAATGTCTATTGAATAAATGAATCATGAATAAAAATGAAACTCCCTATATCATAGGAAGAGATCCTAAACATTAGAGTGAGTATAAGAGTTTGACTTCAGCATTGGCTTAATTTTAGTTGAAACTTAGTTATTGATTCCAAGGAGGTCCCTGTTTTTGATAGTTCTCTCTTTTGAGAGTCACCAGCTTTGCACTTGATCAAATGAATCACCTCCAATTTAGGATCAAAGGCATGTTTAATAATAACTGCAGGCTTTATGCATCCACACAGAAACTTTCTGGCAGTGCTCCCTATCAGTCATAAGCCTGATGATTCATTTCAGTCATGATGAGTAATGCCTATCATTTTGTCAAGGCCGTCACTGGATGAATAATCAATGCTGTGCACCCCAGTAAGGTAAGTCACTTGTGGTTAATGAGATTGGTGTTGTCATATCTGCATAAACAGTGAAATTGCAATTATTTTTAGAACAGGGTAGGGAGAGTACTGACTGTACTCTCAGAACTAATCCCTCTCCTATGAATAGGAACATAGACCTCTGAGCACATTATGTATGTATATACATACATATGCATTAAATTGTGTATTCTAGTAAAGTCCCCCTTTTATAGAACAGACTGAGGCCAAGGTCATGACACAAAAATGGATTTTCAAGAAAAAAGAAAATTAGAAATTTGTCCTAAGAAATTTATTCAGGAAAAAAAAAACCTCTTTAAATAATAATGGGAGATTAGCCATGACAATAATCCCTTTTCCCATTAATGAATTAATAGTTACCAAAACTCAATTAAAATGGTATGAGGATTGCAAGTACCATTCAACTCCTTCCCAGCCACGAGTAAAAGTGGTATTTAATCAAACAGGCACTGCCATTAATATGCTATGAAATAGGAACAGAGAGGCAGAATGGCACAGTAGATGATGAGCTTGCTTGTCAGGCATGAAGATCTTGATTCAAATACTGCGTCTGAAACATACTAGCTATGTGACTTTGGGTAAGATGCTTAATTTATCAGTGCTGGTACACAACTCATTCAGTCCATAAGGGAGTTTCCTTGCTCAGGAGATAACTTCTATCCCAGTGAAATCAATGTACTGTAACTGCCTGTAATGCCATAGGAGAATGCTTTTGAGATTCTGATTATACAGTATAGTGAACACTCTATTTATTCCATAACAAATCAAAGCAAAACATTCACAGAAAATCAAGGTACAGCATTCACAATATTACAACTTATCAGAAAATCACAATATAGTTTTCTCAACAGCTTATCATTAAAATGGCCACATAGTTTCACCAAAGTGGTCACAATATTTAGAACAAAGAACAATTATCTGGTATCCCTAAGGAGGTTTGCCTCCTTACTCAGTCATTCAGTCATCTCAGAGTACAATAGTCAGTCTTCCACTCATGGAGCCACTAGGTTAACTCAATCACTTATTTAGCAATCAGTTACTAAGTATCATTAATCACTAAGTACAATCATTAGAAAATACACAAACCTCCCACCCCTAGGTCACTAGTAAACCATGATTTCATCACAGCATTCAATACCAAAGGAGAGGTCTTTTCTTCATCTTGACCAGAGGCAAGTTCTCAGCAACCTCTGTTCCTGGGGAGACAAAGCTTAGCAAAACCACAACATACATTGCCAGTGTCCTCATCAATTCACTTTCTGCCTGCAGAACGGTTTCAGAACCCCTGAAAACATTAGCAAGTCCCTCTTCCAGGATTTCTGTAAACGTACAAGAAAATTCTTCTTCAGGACTTCTGAGCCAAGAGCAAGGTTCCAGGACCTCTGCAACAACAGCACTGTCCTTCACCAGTAGATGAGTCTGCCAAAAAAAACATCAAAACAGACAGAAATCAGGCAACACAGCCATGCCTCCTTAGTCCTCTGGCAGTTCAGCTGGCCCTAGGACCCAGAAGAAATCTAGCTGGCTCCTGGCATCAAAATCACTCCTTCCAGGTTTTCAAAATCAAAATTGTTTTCTCTAGTCTAGGTGGGGCTTTCTTCTTCAGCCTTTCAGGCAGCAGCAACTTCAGCCTCCACCAGATTCTGATCCCAAGAAATTCTGACTGTGCCTCTCTGGGGCTTTTCTTATACACACACACAGCACTGGCTTCCTGTCTCAGCCAGCCCCTTCCTCTTATGTCAGCAACAGGAGACAGAGTTCACACCTTCTGTTTCTTTCACAGAGATTTGATTAGTTACTAAGGGCTAAGTACCTGCTTACTTGCCAGAACAAAAAGGGGTCTTCAGATTTAAATTAATTACTATTACACTGCCCCATGTGAGACTGGAATCATACTACATATTTTATACCATGCATTATTTTCTTTTTTGTCTTGGTATCTTGTAATCAGGAGGAATTTATGGTTAGGTTTCAGGTCTATGGGCTCTTACAACAGAATGTGTCTGTCTCTGTTCTAGACATACCCTATTCTTCCACCTACCATCACTTTACTTTTCTGAAGTATGCCAAGACACTTCCTTACAAGAAACATCAAAATTCCATAAAACACTGTTTAGTATCATGTGACATCAGAGGCAGGTAATAAATGATACATGCTTGAGATTTTGACCCTCTGCACAGTGTCTGGTTTTCTTCAGCATCTTGGAGTGACCCTGATTGATGGAAGTATGATGGAAATAGTGGGCATAATTTGGCAGAACAATTTACTGAGCCCTAGAGGTAACCTCTTAAAGGATCTTCTATCTCTTCCTGCCTTGGCATCCTAGGTCCCTTTTAAATTATAATTGTATCCTTACTCTGTCAATGACTGTGACCGTACCCTGTATATCCTGCCTCCTATGAATCCTGGTTGGGTTCCTTGTCTCTGCTTTCTCAAGGCCTTTGATATATAAGTTAATTAATATAACCTAGTCTTGGGAATTAAAAAAAATTACCTTTTGCTTTGCTGATTGGACTGGCAAAGTCTTTTGGGAAAACCCTTTTCAAAGTGAAGGTAAAAGTCCACCTTTTGTGTGTGTGTGTGTGTGTGTGTCTGTGTGTGTCTGTGTGTTTGGAGGGAGGAAGGCATGACAATTGGGGTTAAGTGACTTGCTTAAGGTCACACAGCTAGTAAGTGTTAAGTGTCTGAAGCTAGATTTAAACTCAGGTCCTCCTGACTCCAGGGCCTGTGCTCTATTGACTGTGCCATCTAGCTGCCCCAGTCCACCTCTTTAATGTATATATTTTGTCTTCATGTGAAGATTCTTTTAAGCAAAAAACAACAAATAAAAAACTTTTGCTTTTCCCCCCGTATTATTTAGGGTATCATTGTACATACAATTGTCATTTGGTTGATTATATTTTAGCAATATGCTATGCATGCTATACTGATAGAAACACAGAGAAAACTGATTTTTGAGAATATGATAATTAACTTCCCCCCCTCTCTTTGTAAGCTGGTGCATTGGATTTCTCCTCTACTTACCATCTCGCCTAATGGAATGTAAGCTCCTTGAGGTCAGGATTTTTTTTACTTTTATCCTTGCCTCTTCAGAGCTAGTACCATGACTGGCACTGAGAATGCTCTTAATAAAGGCTTCATGATTGACAATTCCGTGCACATAGTTGAAGGACTATCCTTTTCTTTTGCCTGGTGCATTCCTGGTGGCTACAGGAAACTCCTGTATCTCTAAGAACTGACTAGAAAAGAATTCCCTCTACAATTGTACCATAGTCAACAAAACCTCCCTCACCCATGCAGTTTCTGCTACTTGATTCCACACAGATCTATCTTGAATCAAGAAAATACAGGAGAATCTTTGGAGAGGGGAATGTTTTGTTTTGTCTTGTTTTGCTGAGCTATGATCACTGACTGTATCAAGTATTCATCAAGCATTTATTAAGTTACTACTTTGCTCCAAGCACTGGGGATACAAATATAATAAATAAAACATTCCTTACTTTCACAGAGCTTACGTTCTAATGGAGGAATGAGGAGAAAAGAATGTAAAGTTCCTGAAGGCATTAACTGAATTAATCTTTGTATATTTAGCACCATACATAGAGTCCTTCCATAGACTAGACACTTAATAATGCTTATTGGGTTAAATTGTAAGGCAGCCACATTCACTCCACTATCATAATGATCTCCTGTCTCTGTGCATTCACTCAAGCCGTACCCTATACCTGGAACACACTTCTTTATCATTTCCATCTATCAAGATCCTTACCTTCCTTCAAGGCTCAGCTCAGCATATTCTTATCTGACATCTCCAAATATTAGTATCCTCTCCCTCCTCAATGTATGCATGTATGCATGTATATACACATAGTATATGTGTGTATACATGTATGTATACATACATGCATGTGTGTATAGATACACACAATGTGTGTACACCCCTATATGTATGAATGAGTATATACATGTATGTGTATATACAATACATATATGCCATATCCCCATAGTAGAATATAAACTGCATGATGGCAGGAACTATTTTATTTTTGTCTTTGTACCTCATTTAAACTTCTCTGCTTGGCATTTAAAGGTCTTCATAACCTAGGCCTATCTTGTTTTTCCAGACGTTTTACACATTACTCCCTTCTTCTATATACTCTACATCCCAGTCCAGTCAACTCAGCCTACTTTCTGTTCCTCATGTAGGATGTTTCATTTCCGGTCTCCAAGCTTTTGCATTAGCTGTCCTCCACATCTGGAATGCTCTCCCTCCTCACTTCCACCTCTTAGAATCCCTGATTTTGTTCAAGATTCAGCTCTAACACCAATGTTTGCAGGAGGCTTTTTCTGGTCCTCCCCATTGTCCTGCTAGAACTCTTTCCTGGAAAGTTGTCTTCTACCTGCTATATTTGTATCTTGAATGAACCTGTCTAAATTCATGTTGTGTCTTCCATTTGGAGTCAACTCCTTGAGGGCAGGGACTGATTTATTTTTGCTGTTAAATCTCCAATGCCTAGTATAGTACCTTCAGCTTAGAAGATGTTTAATAAATGTTTGTTGACTTGAATTGGACACATCTGTGATACCTCACCAGGTCTATAATATAATCAAATACCTTACATTTGTCACATTGATTGGGTCCAGTGAAGATTTTTCTTTTTACTTAGTTTGGTGTGTACGCTTTCTACTTACCAAAAACAATTCAGAAAATCCTTATTTAATGCCTTACTTTGCCAACACAGTGATGGAAAATCAGAGAAGGCTGAAAGTAGTGTGGCCAGGTACCAACAGAGGTGGTGTTAGTGATGGTAGGTCATATTCTTAATCATCAGTGTTCTGGAATCACAGTTGGTCATCTTATTAATCAGAGTAGTTCTTCTTTACAATGTTGTTATTGTTGCATAAACCGTTTTACTGGTTTTCCTCACTTAACTCTCCTTCAGTCTATATAAATTTTCTCAGTTTTTTTTTCCCTAAAATCATCCCTTTCATTATTTTTATGACATAATGGTATTTATTCTATTACATTCACATAACGTAAATTGTTTACTCTTTTCCTAATTGATGGGCACCCCCTGAGCTGCAAGTTCTTTGACATCACAAAAAAGCTGCTATAAATATTTTACATATATATAGGTCTTTTTCCTCTTTCTTTGATCTATTTGGTGTATAGACCTAGCAGAGTTATTTAAGGGTCCATAAGTATACAACTTCTGCATTTTTACAAATAAAGAAACTAAAACCCAGGGAGATTATGACTTGACCAAGGTCACACATATAGTAAGTATAAAAGTAATCATTTAAGCTAAGGGTTTTGTTTTTAATTTTTTATTTCATTGAAAATTTTTATTCAGTATTTTATTTTTCTTTAATTACATGGAAAACAATTTTTCAACATTCATTTATAAAACTTTGAATTCCAAATTCTCTCCCTTTTTCCCTCTCTACTCTCATTCTTGAGAAAGCATGCAATTTGATATAGGTTATACATATATAGTCATGCAAAACATATTTTCATATTAGTCATGTTGTAAAAGGAAACATAGACCAAAAAAAAACCTCAAGAAAAATAAAATTTGAAAAGTATGCTTCAATTTGTATTCAGACACCATCAGTTCTTTCTCTGGGGATAGATAGCATTTAATTGGATCACCGTATTGCTGAGTATAACTAAGTCATTCACAACTCACCATCTTACAATATTGCAATTACTTTGTATGTGATACATTTCACTTTGCATCAGCTCATGCAAGTCTTTCCAGGTTTCTTCTGAGAGCATCCTCTTATAGCACAATAGTATTCCATCACAATCACATAACACAATTCGTTCAATAATTCGTCAATTGGTGGGCATACTCTCAATTTCAATTGTTTTGTTACCAGAAAAGAACTGCTATAAATATTTTTGTACATATAGGTTTTTTTTCCCTTTTTAAACATTTCTTTTGGGTAGTGGTATTGCTAAGTCAAAGGGTATTTATGTAAATCAAGTTTTTTTAAGTACTAAGTCTAGCTGTCCCTTATAATGCAATGCCTTTCCAAAGTATCCAAATGTGAAATGGAAAATAAAAGACAAGTCTTCAGTCTATCTCATCTAAAAAACTAAACCTGGGCAGAAAGAAATGGATAAGAGCAAAATTCAAATATTACAGGCTGGATTTGGGATCCAGATTTCAAACCTGGCAGGAAATAATAGGCGAAGAATAAAGAAGACATAGGAACCCAGTGAATAATAGTGTCTCAGTGTCTGGTATGGATTAACGAGATCTACACAATGAGTATGTGACTTAGGTCAAAGGCTTCCTTCTCTGCTGGTTTTAAACAACCTTCTTAAGTACAGACAATTATATGTTGGCAGAGGCATGCTGTTCCCCAGAATAAGGTAAAAGATTGACTGCATAGGAACAAGTGACCATTAATGTCAGGAGTGAAAGGGCTGGGTCCTCTGAGGTTCCTCACAGATCCCTTGAACTTACTCAGTTACAGTATAAGAAAATGATAGAGACAAAGTTCCCTTGGAGTTTGAGATTAAGACATTGCTTGGCCCAAGTTACTACCAAGAAAAAAAGCTACGTGATCAAGGAAAATGCAAAGCACTATGTATTACAACCAGTTTTAATTTAGATAACCAACTGAGAGGACATAGTCTTTTTTTTTGTTACGCAATTGAGTGAAAACAACTCCTTAAAAGGAAAAAAAAAGTACTAATTAGCTAAAAAGTTAAATCTGTGATTTCTGAAAAATTTAGCTTCAGGAAAAAGGTATAATCAGGAGGGAGAAGGAGATAAGCAAGACAAAGATACACACACACACACACAAATACAATTTATGATCTCTTCAGTACAGCAATATCCAGTACAAGAAGTTTGCAAAATAGATTCCCATCAGTCATGTGCTTTATAAACTTAGAAAGTTGAATGGGGCACTGGGAGACTAAATGTGTTGCCCATGTTCACACAGGGAGCATGGGTCAGAGGCAAGACTTGATCCCATTTCTTCCAGACTATAAGACCAGCTCTCTACCATGATGTCTATCAAAGATCTGGTAGGATTTGGCCAACAAATTCAACAAGAGGATTTGCTACTCCTTTTTAAGATAACATCAGTTTTGAATTGAGGAGGTTTAAACATGTTAGCAACAAAAAGCTTTTTCCTCTTCTATCTAGTTGTATGACTCATTGCTGTCCCTTTTCCCAAGACCCATGCTTCTAGTTGAAGCTGAGTGAAGAAGGGTTGTCTTTTTACATCCTCTGTTCCAAATAGCCAGAAAGCAACAAAATGTTTGTCGTAATTATTATATTGCCAAGCATAACTAAGCAGACTACTTCATATTGTTGGAGTACAAGGAGATGGCTAATTTGTCCCCCTCTTACACTGAATCAGGAGGAGGAGTAAGAGGTAAGATTTCCTTGGAGAAGAAGTCTGTCTTATCTTGGTGAGGAGCAGATTTGTCTTGTGCTAAATAGATGGATAGGAAGAATACCAAGAGTTTTAGGGTTGTGAGAAGTTTACACACAATGGAACCGTCTTTCTACAAAACATTTTTGGAAAAGGGTAGCAGACAATGTCTTGAGAAAGAGCTAGCATGCTATAAAATAAGGTACATTTTGGTAAGAATGGGCATTTAGGTAGAGAAAGCAGGGGAATCTATACCAAGGATAGATACATTCTTATTTTTATAAAAATTTCCCCCTCTAGCTTATAAATTCAAAACAATCATAAAGGCTTAAAAATAATATAAATTGTGTTCCCTTAGATGGCACACATACTAAATTGGAATGATACAGAGATTCACATGGCCTCTGAACAAGAAAATACAAATTTTTGAAATGCTCTGTATTTTTTAATAAAGCCATATAAATCCATATTACGTGTTTCAACAATATTTTTATAGAATTAATTTAAATATTTTGATAGAATGTAATAAATCACTTCCTGTTCTAAGATTTTACTATTTGCATCAAGACTCACAGTATTATAGTGCTTTCTTGATTAAATACATCACAGTTCAAAAAATAATAATGTGACAATCCACACTAAAAAATGGAGTGGATGAAAAATACACATTGATCAAATTGTTACATGCAGGTGGACAATACTGGTTTTGTGAAACTAAGTGAATTATTTACGAACAGCCCTAAACTCTCACCTAACATCCTAAAAAACACATTAAAATGTGGTAAAAGATATTGCCATATTAATAATTATAGTAGCTCTATATCTTATAGATGAGAGTCAACTTCCAAAGAAAACTAGACAGGAAGTATGAAGACTTAGGCTGTAATCCCAGCCTTATCAGTAACTAATGATGGCTAGGCATTAACTGAGATAGAATTTCTGTAAGGGCCCTTTAAGCCATTTGTGTAACTAGATGTCTGACCTTGGTCAATGTGGCCTTGCTGACAAGGAAACCTGGAGCAGGTCCATGAGGCATCCGGGTGTGCATTCTTCCTTCATGCTCTTTACCAAAGGACTCAGCCTGTTTCTCACGGGAACGAGTGCTTTGGGGGACAACAGGCACGTAGGCATGGAGCATGCACCATCAATGGAGGGGCACTCCCCACCTATCAGGACCTTGTTGCTAGGACGCGTGGCTAGAGGCAGACAGAGAAGCGTTAAAAGGGCTAGGAAACGTGCTAGTGCGCAGCAGAGATCTTTGTATGGCAATAAAGATGCTTAGCTATCCCACTGAGGTATGTCTGACTATTCTGTCCATATCCAGAGTTTTCCTCCAAAGAGTCGTTGAGGCGACTGAGAGCAACTGCAGGGAGTCGTTGGGGCGACTTGGAGCAGTTATAGTAGGTACTTTGGGACCCCCGAGTCTGGCTGGCCTGGACAAATGGCTCCACGAACAGGAGCTTGAAGTACTGAGGGACGGAATAGCCGCTTAAAAGCGGGGCAGTTGTGGCCAGGAGTGTGTAGAAGCACTCATGATGGGGAGTGATTTTAGCTTCCCCATAGTGACACTATCCCTAGTGGATGTGTATTTCAGGCAAGTCTACAAACTAGCAAAGAAACAAGGAATGGAGGTACATATCAAGCGGTGCTGTAAATTTGTCAGTAATCTTGTTGTGTCCCCCTGGGTGGAATATTCAGGGCTCGACCCAGAGAAAAAGCAAGAGGGATGTACAGTGTCAGTGAAGGAGATTAAACAGCCTAGCCGAGAAACATATGAGAGAGTTCCCCTACATATAATGAAAGAAAGAGGAATATTTATCATTAACAGTCATTTATCAGAATTCTTGTAATGTT
>CM053589.1:51120287-51138305 GCA_028646515.1 Pseudochirops corinnae | reverse complement strand
TTCTACGTTAAGGGAGCAAAGGTCTAGAATATGATATTCCAGAGATCAAAGGAGCTAGGATTAAAACCAAAAATCACCTACCCAGCAAAATTGAGTATAATGTTTCAGGGGAAAATATGGTCATTCAAGGAGGTGGAGGACTTTCAAGCATTCTTGAGGAAAAAACCAGAACTGAATAGAAAATTTGACATTCAAACACAAGAACCATGAGAAGGTAAGGGACTTATCAAAGTTGAATTCTTTACATGCCAACATGGAAAAATGAGAATTGTAACTTATAAAACTTTTCTCAGTATGAGGATAGGTGAAGGGAATATAAACACACACACACACACACATATATATGTATATATACATATATATACATATACATATATATGTATACATACATATATGTCTATATAGAAGGGTATATATGACAGAGGACACAGGATCAATTGAATAGGAAAGAATGATATTTTAAAAGATGAAATTAAGAGGTGGGAGAGGAATAGAATGAGAGGAGACAGGGAGAGACAGAATGGGGTCATTCATCTCATATAGAAGAGGCAAGGGATAACTGTTACAATGGAGGGGAAGAACAGGAAGGTAAAAGGGAATTGGTGAACCTTACTCTCATTGAATTTGGCTTAGGGAAGGAATGACATACAATCTAAATTGGGTATCTTGCCCTGCAGGAGAATAGGGGGGATGATGGAGGGGAGGGCAGGTTGAGGGGCGAGGGTTGTTAGAAGCACACAATTCTGTAAAGGGACAGGAACAAAGTAGAGAATAGAACAAGGGGAGGGCAGGATACAAAGGAGGGAAATATCGTCAGTGTTACACAATATATCCATTGTCGAGATGTTCTGCGTAACTACACATGTACGGCCTGTATTGAGTTGCTTGTCTTTCAGGTGGGGGTGGGTAACAAAGGAGGAAGGGAAAGAATGTAGAATTTAAAGTTCTAAAATCATATGTTAAATATATATATATATTTATATGTATATATGTAATCATCATTATTATTATTTACATGCGATTGAGAAAGAAATTATACAGGTACTGGGACAGGGAGATCCATCTTGCTCTACTAGAAAGTGAGAGGGGTGATGGGGGAGGACATAAGAGAAAGAAGATTGGGGGAGGGGGTATACAGTGGGATCACTGTTTTGTGGGAGTGGGTAGGGGAAAGATGGGGAGAAAATTTGTAACTCAAAGTTTTGTGGAAATCAATGATGTAAACTAAAAATAAACAAAAGTTAATTAGAAAAAAATAATATAAAATGATGTCATTGTTGGCTTTCACATGTTGTTGCTTAGACAAAATAATAAATGTCTAATTGCTTAGGTGAGCCTTTTTTGCTGAGGCAACTATTTTGTGTCAGTTTTCTCTATGCAATCTTTCCTTTCACAATCTCATTTTCTCTTACAGATTCAACTGTCGTTTATATCCAGAGGATTTCCAAATCTGTCTCTCTAACTCTGAACACTCTTCTGAACACCAGAATCCCTTCTCTAATAATCTATAAGATATTGCATCTGTATACCTGTAATGCCACACACAAGCAGCTTCCCAAAAGAAAGCTACTGTGAACAGCTTTTAAGGTTCAGATTACACAGTATAGTGAACACTCCATTTATTCCATTACAAATCAAGACAATATTCACAACAAATCACAATATAATATTCATAACATCATATCTTATCATAGAAAATCACAATATAGTGTCCACAACAGCTTAACATTAGAATGGCCACATAGTTTTCACCAAAGTGGTCACAGTATTTAGAACAAAGAATAAAAGAATAATCATCTGGTGTCCCTAAGGGGGAAACCCTCCTTACATAATCATTCAATCATTTCACAATACAAGTCAGTCTTCCACAGATGGGGGCAATCATAGATTAACTTAATCAGTCACTTATCTAGCAATCAGTCACTAAGTATCATTAATCACTAAATACAATCATTAGAAAATTATACAACACCCCTCCCCCTGTCTCTAGTAAGCTTCAATTTCATCACAATATTCAATATCCAAGGAGAGGCCTTTTCTTCATCTTGACTCTGTGTGGTCTCTCAGATTTCCTGGATCCCCTTCCTGGGTCCCAGCTCCTACCTGAATCCACCAGTCACCTGGATTCAGAGGCAGACAGCTCCCAGGTTCTTGTCCAGTCCTCTGGGCAGTTCTTGCTACACACTGAAGTTCACAGGGTCCAACACATCTCAAAACCTTCACCACTTCTGTTACCGGGAACTCAAGGATCAACCAAGCCACAAACAAACAAAGTCTTATCCTGGTCATGCTTCTCCAATCCTCTAGCAGTTTGGCTGGCCCTAGTACCCAGAAAAAATCTTAGCCTTCCAGGTGGCCTTCTTGGCCACAATTTCAGCCTTCACCAGATTCTGGTCTCTAGAAAACTCCAACTCAGTTCTCAGTCCAGCAAGTAGCAGCCCAACTTCCAGATGCTCTAATTCAGTGGTTCTCAACCTTCCTAATGCCGCAACCCTTTAATACTCATATATGGGCATATCTGCATGCGGGCAGACCCACCTGGAGATGGATAGAGGAGCGGTGTCTCAGTTCCTGAGACCATAGAAAATATGTTTTTTCTGATGGTCTTAGGTGACCCCAGTGACCCCTGTGAAAGGGTTGTTTGACCCCCAAAGGGGTCACAACCCACAGGTTGAGAATTGCTACTCTAATTCAAACTCCAATTCTCTAATTCTGACCATCTCTCTGGTACTCTTCTTATAAACACACATTGGCTTCCTGTCTCAGCCAAACTCTTCCTGTAATGTCAGCAACAGGAGACAAGAGTTCACACCCTCTACCTCCTAGCCACAAAGGTTTGATTAGTTACTAAGGGCTAAGTACCTGCTTACTTGACATAACAAAAAGGGGTTTTCAAATTTAAAGTAATTACCATTACAATACCCCACTACATCAAATTCCATATATTCCAAACTGAGACTATTGTCATTCTACATAGCTATTACTTTTTGATTTCACTATTTCTATTACCATCATTTCCCCAGAAATCCACAAAATGTAAGCTCCTTGAAGACAGGGACTTTTAATTTAAGTTTTTTTTTTTATTTTTATCATTGTCTCTCTAGTGTCTCTCACAGTACTGGGTTCAATAGACACTTAAATACTTGTGGAATTAAATCAAATTAAATATGTGCAACAATAGCTTTTTTTGCTTCTTCCCTCTCCTTTATACCTAATAACTAGTCAGTTACCATCTATCATCAATTCCACCTCCACAATGTCTTTGCATCTGTTCCTTCCTACTACAACCACCCTTATCATGCTAATTGCCTAGAATACTGTGTGGCCTCCATATGGATTTTCTTCCTCCATTATTTCTTCACTCAAATCTATTTTTCATATCCACATGCCTTATAAGTCTGTCTTGGTGTCTTATGAAACTACTAGACTTTAACTTCCATGACAGCAGGGATCTTGTCACCTCTTAACTTTGTTTCTCTCCCAACAAATAGCATGGTTTCCTGCACAAAATGGTGCTTAATAAATAAGTATTTGTTAAGATTTTTAGCCTTCTCTAAATTATGATGGTAGTGATAATATATTAACTTGTATCCATTTTACATTTTCAGTGTCAACAGTTTGTTGTTATTTGTTAATAGTCCTACTAGAACTGTATGCAGTTCTGTCTTTGCAGCACTGGAGCTTTTACTCTGATCTGTTATCTAATCAGCCAATGATCCACCTGCACAGAGAATAGTAGATTCCAAAATTATTGCTATATGTGCAATCAGTTTGTTCTTTTAGACAATTCAGTTTCATGGTATTGTTTGATGATTTTCATATCCATTATCTTCCACCTGGTGAATTAATCAGGTGATAAATGTTTTAACTGTAGCAGCCAATCAGATGATTAGATGGAGTTCCTTACCTATTTACCTCAGACAAATTTTCTCTATCTATATTTTTAACTCTTTGTCTCCTTCTCTTTGTCTCTGTCTGTCTCTCTTATTTCTCTCCTTTTCTCCCTCTATGTGTGTATACAAATATATATGTTGTATCTTCAACCTATTTCTGAGTCCAAAAGAAAAATTTAATTATTCTAGTTCTAGTAATATAGTTGGGTCAAGAAAAATGAATGGTGAGAATTATAAAATTAAATTAGATATTTGTAAAAGTCTTTACTATCCACCTTGAAAATTCTGAAACTATCAGAGTTACCAAACACCAGCATTCAACATAAACTACTTCACTCATTCATCCAACCTTATTTTTTCAGTGCTACTACTGACAAGAGGAAGGTATCTTGGTGTAATGGATAGAGAACCATTCTCAAAGTCAAGAAGACCTTGATTCAAGTCTTTGCTCTGGAACACACCAGTTGTGCCACCTTGGGCAAGTCTCTAAACCTCTCAATGTTTTAGGCACCTTTCAATGACTTTGAGTTGTATATAGAGAACTGATCTACATTGGCAGAGAGTTTCCCATACCAATGAAGTCACGTATCCATATCTCTACTATTGCAGCTGAAATTTTCTTAATATCATTCACCAGAAATATATGATATTCTAATCATATTTTGACTCAAGGAAGAACACATAGGTTAAGAAATTCACTACTGATATCTATGGGAAAATGTTTTCCAGGTTCCTAACAGACAGCTTACATTTCTGAAAAACAATGCTTTCTATCTGGTAACTATTATATTTTCCAGAGCACTAACTGGTCCCCAAGTGACAATGAAGAATGAATGGTACCTTTCTCCCTAAATGTCTAACATACACCTACAAAATAACCTAGTTATGGATATCATCTAGCCAATCATTAGCAGTTTCTCTCCACTTGGTTCTATTTGGTGCCTATATTTTGCTTTTCCTAGAACTCCATTTAAAGTTAATATTCTTAGAAAACTAATCAGATAAAAAAGAGATTAGTAATCACACTTAACATGTTGTCCTATAATTAGACAATTTACTTTGCTATAATTCATTATTAATATTACTCAGAATCACTGATAGATAGCTAGAAGAAATCTTAATATTACTCTAAACTCAGTCTCCTCATTTTGTTTAATAGATCGGGAGACTAAGATACAGACAGATTAAACTTTTCCAAGGTCACAAAGTTATTGGGTAATAGGGATGGAATGTGAAATCAGCTCCTCTCTCTCCAAATCTAAAATCCTTTCCATTTTACCATGCTACCTCTCTTACATATAGGCCTTTAGTAAGAATGTTATTCTCTCATCTCTTCGTCTTATGGTATACTTGAAGTTTCTCTGAAATATGATGATATATCTATTTGTCATAAGTGGCCCTTTATCTCCTATCCTGGCTTAGAGGTTACCCTTATTTCTCAACATCTGAGGCTTTGAAACACCAACTTTGGCAGGTCACATAAATCTGGAAAGGTTTTGAATCCAGCTCTACTCACAGACTTTTTGGAATCTAAAACCCTTCACAGCATATTTCTAACTACTTTTCCTGCTTTATTAAATATTATACTACTTCATACACTCTATAGGTTTCTTGCTATTCTTCACACTTTCATCTTCTACCTCTGTGCCTTTGTACAGGCTGTTCTCCCACGTTGGGATACACTCCTTCCTCACCTCTGCCTCTTAAAATCCTTAATTTCCTTTTAAGCCCAACTCAAGTACCACCTTCTCTATGAGGCCTTTCCCAATCCTCATTCATCTACCAGCTGCTTGTGCTTTTCTCCAAAGAATTATCCTATGTGTATGTACATTTTTGTCTCCCTTGTTAGAATATAAAGTCTCTGAGGGCATAGCCTTTCATTTTTATTTTAATATCTGCATACCTAGCATATTACTAGATATATCATAGATGTACAATGCTTGTTGATTAATTGGAACTGATCAATGTGATTGTCTACATTAACCACACCAGGATTGTGATTAAGATGCCTCCTGCTTCTACCTAAGCTTTCCTACTTTTAAAGCAGTGGTTCTCAACCTTCCTAATGCCAGGAGCCTTTAATACTCATATGTTGGTATATCTGCATGTGGGCGGGCCCGCCTGGAGATGGATAGAGGAGCAGTGTCTTGGTTCCTAAGACCATCGGAAATATGTGTTTTCCAATGGCCTTAGGCGACCCCTGTGACTCCACAGGTTGAGAACCACTGTTTTAAAGGAACAAAGAAAGTAATACAGTTGAAACACAGGACTGAGAGGGCAGCAGCTATAATAAGTAGTTAAGGGGAGCGTACCAAGTCTTCTCCCATGTAGGAGCTACCATTGGCCAGTCTACAAAAGAAGGGACAACAAGCTTCTCACTTCAAACTTTTGGACTTAATTATACCATCAAGATAAAAATTATAGAGATAATGGGAAATACATTGCGTATTGATGTCTTCCATTTTATCTTTTTAGATCTTTTCCTTTCTACTGTGAGTGTTACTAGGACAAGGTATTCTTGTGCACTAAACTGTACTACCACATTACTCAACTCTATATACTTACTTGATGAATGAGAATCTGTCATAAGATAAAGAAAAGCTTTAGGCTGTCAGGATCAGAGTTTATGGAACCCTGATGCCTAATTTCATTAGGACCATCATCAACCTTTAAAATTCTCTTGGATAGATAGATGATTCCATCATTATAATGTAATGAGCCCCTAAAATGTGCAAGGTGCTCTAAAGACAGACAGAAGGCACCATCACTATGCACTAGAAGTCTACAATACAAAGCCAAGGTCAGTTACAGATTATGGAGAAAAATCACTCAGCATTACAATCTTCTTTAAAAATCAGTCCTTATTTATTCAGTTTTCCAAATACTCCATCCTCATAGATATTATTAATTTGTATGAGGAATGAAATATATCCTATAAGCACAATGTAGGGAGGATTGCTCTGTATTTTGGTAAGTGCTCTGATTTCTTTCACCTGGGATTGTTATTTTAATGGAGAGACACATGCAACTCTTGTCTTTTTCCTGGAATGCAGTCAGATTTCACTTCTCTGCTGTCACTGTGTTGTGTTTTTAAAAATAACACATTGATTTAATTTCCAAGGCACTATAGCTTTCCATAGTGGTGGAATTCTTCATTTCCCCTTCATTTTTTATATTAATACATTTATATCTATAGAAAATTGAACTGTGGCACTAGTAATGATACCTGCCTCTGCATTATCTCAAAAATATAATTGTATAACAGAGCACAAAAAAGACACATTCAGATTATTGACATTTAAGCATAAAGAATGCAAGACTGCCATTATTTACGAGTGGTTTATTACCTCCTTTTATGAATATATGTAAAGAAGTTTGCTAATTATATACTGCAAAGGTGGAGAAAAGATTCTTATACCTTTTGAATGCTCCCTTTTCTATATAATTACCTCTGAAGACAAGCATCTTTGCACCACCATAGTTACAGTAAATGTATATTCTTGAGGAAGTTTCATGAATATGAGCTAAGTACCATGGCTATTTTTTTAAACTTTGATAATTTGAAATATACTTTCTTAGCCAAAGAATTTCAAGACTACAAAAATTCTTTAGTGTGCACTATTATAAGGTCACAGAATTATTAAACTCAGTCAATCGGTCAACAAGCTTTTATCAAGAGATTACTATGTCAGGAACTGCCCTAAATGCTGTGGATATAAAGAAATGCAAACGGTCCTTGCCCTAAGGTAGCACATGTTGTAATGCAGGGAAGGGAGACAACTTGCAAACAACTATGCCCAGATAAGATATATAGATATAGATATACTCATAAATACATATACATACATGCATATGTGTACTTTACATATCCATATATGTGTATTTGAATATAAATTGATATGTGTATATATACACAAGCAAGTATACACATGTTTGTGTTTATGTGCATATTGGAAGTGATTTCAAAGGGAAGGCTTTAGCACTGGGAGTGGGAGGACAAGGCAAAATGTCTTATAGGAGGTGGGACTTGAGGTGAGTCATGAAGGAAGTTAGAGAAAGATGAGGACTATATTATTCTGGCTATGATGAATACCCAAATTAACTAAAAGGATATGTGAAGGAAGATACTACCTACATCCGGAAAACTGATAAATAGAAATATGTATAGAATTATTACGTATATATATATATATACATATATATGTATGTATGTTTATACATATACATATTTGTGTGTCTAATGGTAGCCATCTCTACAAGGAGGGGCTAGGGAAAAAAAGAGATTTACGTGATAACTTTATTATATATTTAAAGGAATAACAAGTTGTACGTAACAGATTGGCAGTTTCATGTACAATCATCTTTTTAAAATTCCATTATATCATGGAAATGTTTGTTTTGTTTCATAAGTTAAAAATAAAATTTAAAAAATTTAAAAAAGAAAGATGAGGAACTGAGAATTCTAGGCATTGAAGTGAGGCTGTCAGTACAAAGGCATGGGGAAAGGAGATGGAGTACCTTCTCTGAGGAATTCAAAGTAATATGGAGCCAATGGAGAACACTGAACAGGGAAATGATATGTTGTTTAGAAAAACTACCTTGGTAGCCCAATTGAGGATATTTTGAATGGGGAGAGACTTAAAGCAGGAAGAGCAGAATGCTCTTGCAATAGTCTGGGTTAGTGGTGAAGAATCCTTAATTTCAGTTCTGTGGGAGTAGAGAAAGAAAATTATATATCTAGATACATAGATAAGTATATAGGTATACACATATACATATATATGCATATACATGCATATGTATATTGTACATATGCATATATGTGTATGTATACATGTATATATGCATAGAAAACACATATTATGCATGCATATATATGTATGTGCAATGCATATTTATGTATGTAAGTATGTGTATATATACAGTGTGGGGGGGATGTTGAAAAGGTAGAAACAAGATTTGGCAATGGATTAGTTATGTAGGGTGACAGTGAAGAAGTGAGAATGACATCGATGTTGGGAGCCTATATGATATGGCAGATGCTACTGCCTTAATATTACTAGGAAGTTTAAAAGAGGAAAGTGTTTAGGGAAAGTGTTTGCAAAGAAGCAAAACAAAAAGATCTATTTGAGATCATTTTAAGGTTCTTAGAGGTCATATAATTCAAGATTTCCAAAAGGCAGCTGAAAAGGCATGACTATAACTCAGGAAAGATACTATGACTGGATATTTATAATTGATTCATCTACTCAGAATCAAATCCATGGGATATGATCAGATTATCAAGTGAAATAGTAAGAGAGTTAAAAAGCAGGTATGACTTAGGGCAAAGCCTTATGGGACATTCATGGTTAGAGGGTATAACATGGTTGAATAACCATGAAAACTAAGAAGGAACTAAAAAAAGGAACAGCTGGTCAGACAAGAAAACTAGGAGAAATCAGTGTCACAAGAGGAAAGACCGTTCAAGAGGAGAAGTTGCTCAACAGTATAAAAGGCTACAAAGAGGTGAATAAGGATCAGGGAAAAGTCATTAGATTTGTGAATTTGGAGATCATTAGTAATTTTAGAGAACATAGTTTCAGCTGAATGTAATGTCAGAAGTGAGATTGCAAAGGGTTCCAAAGAGAATGAGAGAAGTGGGAGTAGAGGCAGCATTGTAGACAGCTCCCTCAAGGAAATCAGGAAGGGGAGGAGAAATACAAGATCACAGCAAGGATGGTAGAAGCAAGGGAGGATTTTCAAAGATGTGGGAAACAGTGGTATGTTTATATATCATACTGAGGTCCTTCTAGTATTTCCTACAACTAATAAAACCTGTGGATATATTCCAAAACATACCCATCTTTGCCAAACTCTAAAGGAGTGAGAGTTTTATTAAAGTGAGGACCCAACTGAAGACTGCAAAGTATCCAGGTTGGGTCTGTAAGTCTCTCCGATGGAGTCAATCCTTTCTATTATAACTCGATGTCCATTGATTTAAAAAAAAAAAAAACCACAGTGAAAGACTGTGACCATTTGGGGTAGAACTTTTATAGAAGAATTATGAGAGGACACAAAAAAGATGCACACAGGAGGAGATGACATGAATGGATTGCAGAGTAGCATCATAGAAACCCAGAGAAGAGACAGTATGCAGGAAGAAGGGCTGGTCAGCCTCATCAAATGAATATGGATGAAGGATGAAAACTGAGAAAAGATCACCATATTTAGCAATTGAGATCAATTTAGAAAAAAAAACACGTCTAGATTATTAAGGATAATAATGAGAAAAATTAGAAATGAAGGGGAAATAACACTCTCAGACCCATTACTCTTCTCAGTTTGGTAGGTGGAGAAAGTCAGACAAATATATTCTCTACTATTCAGATAGTAAGCAGTACTTTCCTCCTTTTTCTTTCAGCTTTTCTTTCTTCTCTGGTCATTGTGTGAGAAAAAAAAAATCTCTTCTTGTGAACAGAGGAAAAAAAAGACAATATGTAACTCTTTCCCGTTTCTCCTTTCTCTCCTCATTTCCTTTTGGAGCGGGGAGGCCTCCATGGCCTCACAAAAATGTGGGATGCCCAAATGAGCCCAGGAATACTCCTATTCTATTCACAGGAATAGTTGTATCACTCAATCTCTATTATTATTGAAATTATATTTTTAGTTTAAGATTTCTCCATTGGAGAGACTTACCATCCTAACCTTAATACTGTGTAGTCTTGGGTTGGAACCTAACTCTATTACAATTAGTCCTTAGTGTTATAAATATTTTTACTGATTTGCAGCTTTCAACTGAGTAAGAAATTTCTCTGATACCTTCTGATTGAAAATCCTCATTAAATATTTCTCCTGATGTCTCTAAACCAAATATTGTCCCTGTTTATTCACTGGAGTCCAGCCATATGAGCACCCTGTCTGATTTAAGATAAAATAGTACAATGGAAAGAGAATTTGGAGTCAGAGGACCAGGGTTCAAATTCCAGATCTGCCATGTATTCCTTTGCTACTTTGATAAAGTCATTTAACCAAATTGGGACTCATTTTCCTAATCTCTAAAATTAGTGAGTCGGACTTGATGTCCTCTAAGGGCTATGAGCCTATAAAGATGGCTAGAATTGTTTTCTAGTAAGGGAAGACAATTGTGTGCCCAAATCTTTCTGGACCAACGTTAAAACTGTTTTTTTTTCATTAACATGCATATCAGTGTATATTTACTCTTCAGGAGAAATTGAGGATTTCATTTATTCATTCAATGAACATTTGCTATGTACCTATTATATACTAGGTACTAGGCACCAAATAAAGCCTGTATTATAATAATATAGATATGCAAATGGAAAACACCAGTCTCTATCCTTTAAAAGGTTGTACTCTATTATAGGAAACAACATGTAGAAAGATAACCACATACAAAATGAATACAAAGCAATTTCTGCAGAAAAGGGTTTTAAAAACTTAGGATCCTTTAAGAAATTGTTCTTGAGTTTATACTAAAAGGAAACTAGAGAGTCAAAGGAATGGAAATAAGGAAGAAAAGCATCCTGGCATGGAAGGATACTTTTTGCAAAGATACAGAGACAGGAGATGGGATGTTGTGTATGGAGAAAAGCAAGGCAGCAAAGAGGTTGTTGTTTAGTTGTGTCTAATTCTTCATGACCTCATTTGAGTTTTGTTGTTTGTTTGTTTGTTTGGGGGTATTTTTTGGCAAAGATATTGGAGTGGTTTGCCAGTCTTTTTCCTCCAGCTCATTTTGCAGATAAGGAAACTGAGGCAAAGAGGGTTAAGTGACTTACCTAGAGTGACAGCAGCTGGTAAGCATCTGAGATTGGATTTGGACTCAGGAAGATGAGTCTTCCACAGTCCAGGCACTGTGCTCTATCCACAGCACCACCTAGCTTTTCATCAAAGACAGGAGCTTGTATCTTATCCTAGAGGCAACAGAGTCACTGGCACTTTTAAAGCAAGAATAGTATGATCCAACAGGTTTTTTTGGAATATAAGTTTGGCAAATGTTTAGAAGATTAGAGAGAGGACCTAGAAGGAGGGAGAGTAGATCATGGTAGAAAAGTTATGAGAGGGGTGGCTAAGTGGTACAGTGAATAGAACACTGGCCCTAGAGTCAGGCGGACTTGAGTTCAAATCCAGCCTCAGAAACGTAACACTTACTAGCCGTGTGACCTTGGGCAAGTCACTTAACCCCAGTTGCCCTGCCTTCCTCCCTCCAAAAAAAAGCAAAAAAAAAAGTTATGAGAGCATGAACTAAGGTGGTGAACATATGAGTAGAAAAATGGAATAAAATATTATAAAAGTATGACATGAAATACTTGGCAACTAATTAGATATCAGAGGTGAGGGGGAAAGAAGAGTCAAGAATAACCACAACTTCATGAACTTGTGTGACTGGAAGCAGGGTGATACCCTCAACATAAAATGTGGAAGTTAGAAAGAAAGAAGGATTTAGGAGAAAAGGTTCTGGCTTTTGTTTTCAACTGTAGAGTTTAAGATGTTTATCCTGGTGGATATATACACACACACACACACATATATATGCATGTATGTATGTATACATGTGTGTATATAAAATTAGACAACTGGATGCAGAATTATAGTTTGAGAAATGGAAAGGCTAACTTTGCATATCTGGGAGTCATGCATAAACGTGGCAATTGATTCCACAGGAGATGATGACATCACCAAAAGAGGGTAGAGATGGATGGAAAACATGGTGCAGAATAAATCCCCTAGATACCCCCACACTTTGGGACAGGACATAATTTGTGATGCAGCAAAAGAGACTGAGGCAAGACCAGACTAACAGGAGAATAGCCACAATAGAGATACGTTTTCACATTGAAGATTTGCTGTCTTTTACCCCTGCATATAAAACCAAACTTCTATATTATAGATATTGCAAGCATTCATCATAATTCCACAAGGAATGAATAAGCAATAATAGCAGATATTTGCAGAGTGCTTTAAAGTTTACCAATCAATTTAATACACTACCTGATTCAAGTCTTATCACAATCCTATGGACAGAAAGTGATATTATTATTCTCATTTTACAGATAAGGAAATTGAGGGTTCAAGAGGTTAAGTAGCTTGCCCAATGTAACACAGTTAATAAGAGTTGGAGATATGACTAGAATTTGGACCTTCCTTTAGGTCCAACATGTTATCCACAGTGCCATATTGCTTCTAGGACAACTTTTATAACTCTAGAAAATACTCATGTTTCAGTAAAGCCATTGAAAATATTAAAAGAACTGGGAGCAAAAAACTCATCTGCCCGAATGAAAGACCCAGGAGATTGTTTTTTTTTTATTATTAGTGCATCACTAGCTACCCCTAATCCCTGTTAGCTTAAGGCTGGGGTTGTTCCATTTCACCCCACCCCAAGGTTCTCCAACATCCATAAAGAGTTAGTTTAGGGGTTGCCTGCTTTATCCTCTTGACCACTATATCCTCTCAGAATTTGGACCCTTAGGTCCAGGCTCTCTGCCAATGCCTCCAGCATCCACTGATGTTGTTGTTAAGGATGGCCACCTGCAATTGCAAGGAGTGGTCAACTGAAGCCCAGTTCTATTAGTTACTTTCAATTGACCGGTTTTTGCAAAGGAATATTTTCCTTAAAAGTATAATCAGAAATATACTAATTAGCTTATCTCAGTTCCTGCAGAGCACAGTCCCAATTCCAAGTCTGAAATCCCCCTCAGGTTTAATTCCTAGGAATAAGGTTTCTGGGTTTCTGTGCTGGATTAGCTGACTGCACCATTCTACCTAGAATCCTAGCTCCAAGATCATCATAACTCACATATCTGGTCCCCTGAGGATTACCTCTCACACATGAAACTGAGGACAAATAACACAAAATCCAAACATCCCCCAAATCTATCTCTCAGTCAATGAGAGGGAGCAGAAGAAAAGACCTTCCCCTTTTATCAGTTCAGTTTATGCTAGATGCTAGGTGTTGGGTACTAGGTGAATGGGTGAATATGCAGCAGGAGGGAGTGCAAAAGAAGAAAGGATGGTTGAAAGAGAGCAATAGAAAAAAATGGAGGACAAGAGTGCTGGAAAAGGGGAGTGACTGGCTCAGTCTTGTCAGTTTTAAAGATACAAGAAGCTGATGAAAGGAGGCTATCCCTACCCAACTGATAGAACACTCAAATGTCTCCCTGTTAGACAATCTGGATATCCTCCAAAGGCCCTTTAAGAGTATCTCCATGTTAGAGGAACTGGCCCTACCCAAACAAGCCCAGGCTATCTCACCAATAATATTGTAGTTGTTTTTTCTTATTATTCTTAATGTAAATCTGATATTCCAACACATACTGAAAGTTTGGATGTAATCTACTAACTTTAACAATCAGAAATCCAATTCACCATGAATAAGATAAATGCATATTTCAGAAAGGGTACAAGTGTATGGAGAGCCTTGTAAAGGTCAATCTCCACCCACACTGCTTTCTACCCACACTAAGAATTTGTCATTTGATTGAAAAATCTACTTAATGCTACCACTTTTTAAAGCAAGAAGGGCACAAAATTTTATTGCACTGATGAGAGGAAATTGATTCGTGTTACAGTATTTCTGTCAAATTATACAACTAAGAGGATATGTTCTAATTGATTACATTTAATAATTCACTGGCACTTCAATATAAGTGATAGATTTGAAATATGGTGATTTTTAAAGACAGAAAAGTTTAATTTCATTTAATGATTATAGTAGCTCCTGATGACAAATCAAAAGCCTTTACCAATTTTCTGAATACTAGAGTACTTTTAGTCTAAGCACAAGCTTATAGTTTTTGTATTGAAAGAGAACTCAGAGAACATCTGATCCAATGCTTTAATCACACAGAAGAGAAAACTGATGCAAAAAAATCCAAGGTTATTTGACTGGTTCCAGGTCATAAAGCCATTCCTACCAACTGTCTACCAACTGTCACACAAAAAGCAGGCAAGCCAGCCTAGGAGAAGCAGCAGAGTCAGAGAAAAGAGGTACCGTGTACCAGTTAAGTCAAACTACTACCACCATGACTACCGCATGCCCTCAGAGTTTGATGGCAACAACCCTGGACCCCAAATCCAAGAGCCTTGGGAATAGTAATGCTTTCAGCCCATTGCCTTCAGACATCATCCTGTGGAGCAACTTTTTTGGAGATGCAGCCTGGCATTTGCTCCTGTATGTGCTACAGTCACAGTTACTAAAGACCTAGAAAAGAAAATTCTTGCTACCAAAGTCATTGACATTGTCAAATGGTTCAACATCAGAAATTGATCACCTCCAAACTCTGTGCCCCTCCCCCCAACAACACACCAATCTAACACCACAGTCAAAGCAGATATATGAGATAATTCTCTAAATAATAGTAAGACTGATTTTACTGGGGTATCTAGATGATATAAACTACATCATGGCTGTGGCCTAATTACCTGGATTAGTTTTCTTATCCTTAGCTTTAACTGGAGAAAGCTGACCTCATGGTGAAAAATCACATAATTCAATATATACAGTTGTGTGAGAAATTCTGGCATACCTACTTCATCTAGCAGAAGTTGTTAATAATTATGCCATGTAATCAATCAAAGAAAAAGACAAATTCAATTAACTCATTTCATAGAAGCACTGCAGCCTAATATTAACTCACTTTCCTCCTGGTAGCAAGAATTCTCAGGATTATTCTATCAGGTCTGAAGAAAATGATATTTCTCTCTGTGCATTTAAATGCATAATTCTAAGTATATTATGTTTCTCTGAATGCTCTAAGTGAAAATTAGCTCTTCTTAGCACAAATCTATGCTATCATTCTCTCTTGAAATCCTACCTTCCTTAGATTTGTACATTTTTCTAGTAAGAGGATCAATTTGACTATTGGCAAAGGCCAATATGCAGCAGAAAAAAGAGGCAAGCAAGGAGGCAGCTGAGATACTAAGTGTGTCATTTGGCCATTGTTCTTCCTCAAAGAAGAATATAGGGAAATATTTCTGTTAGGGTTCTCTCTTTAGCAGTAGCAAAGATGATCAGAATGGTCAGAGTGAGTGAGAGGTGACAGAAGAAGGTAAAAAAAATTCAGTTGCAATGAAGTAAGTTCAGGTGATATTAAAGAATAAAGTTACTTTGCTATAAAAAAATTAATTTCATAGCTACTACTAGACAAGTTAGACTGGAGTAGTACGTAAACATTTACCAAAAAATAGGGGTATACTCAAAGTTAAGCAGACCTTTCAGACCAACAATCTTCAGTTTTAGACATATCAGCAGATTATAAAATGATGATGGTGAAATTTAGTACATTTATAAGTTAATTTATAATTAAAATCACTTTAATTCCATTATTTCCCAATAACCCCATGAGGCAACTAACACAAATGTTATTGCATCTAATTAATAGAGAAGAAAACTGAAGCTCTAAGTCATTTTGAGATTTTCCAGAGATCATATAACTATTAAGTGGCAAAGCTGGGGATCAATTATTTTACCCATATTACTAGTTAGAGAGGCAATGTGATGTATGGATCAGGAGTTGGTCTAAAACTTAAGAAGACCTGATCAAGTCTCACTTCTGATACATACTGGATGGGGTCTCCTTAACCTCTTGATGCTTGAGGAAACTCTCTCAAACTTTTGCAGAGGAGAGGTCAATCTGTTTGGGGGGAGAGAATTTTCTTACCTGAGACCTCTCTCTACAAATGAAATCACAAGCCCAGTCACTATCTTCATCCCAACTACTAAGTCACAAAAGATGAACAAAGATGCTACATAAGAGAGGAAACAAGAAGTTATAAACTAGTATTAGAAGTCTCTCATCGAAAAGGAAAGAGAAGATACACAGAGTATCATTTAGTTGCATTTAGCTTTAAACCCTAATGAATAAGAGATGTTCTTACCATATATCCCAAAGAGGTCAAAGTGAAAAAAAAAGATCCACTATGTAACAAAATATTTATAGCAGTACTTTTTGTGGCAGAAAATATTCCCAACAGAAATAAAGTGTGGGCCTTTCTCTGGGGAAATAACTGATTATACTTTTGTGTATTATTATAATGGAATCCTGATGTAATGGCATAATGATTGTAATATAAGAAACAATGAATTAAGAGAAACAAGGGGAGATGCAGAGTAGAAAAGAAAGATGTGCAGGGAAAGTAATATTCCAAATCATTACATTATTTGGCTTTTTCACCATAATGCTGATGTTATCAGCAGAAGGAATTCTGGAGGAGGAGGTCCTTCTCCCAATGTAAATCGATGCCTGCCATGCAACTTATTGTCTGCTAGTTTCCCAGCACCCTGAGAAGTTAAATCACTCTCCAAATTTCATATAGACAATAGATATCAGAGGTAGAACAGCAATATAATAAGTAAATTTTAAAATGACTGAATTCATCTAAAAAACAATGACTGATTTTTGTCCAAAAAAAGAGATAATGAAGCATTTTTTAAATCTCTCCATATAAACATGAGGCCTATGAGTAGTGAACATTGCATAAGTTGACAGATATGTTTGTTGAACACTGGTTTTGTTTAACAGTTTTTCTTTGTCATGGAGCGGTCATGGAAGTGAGGAATTTTTAAGAAAATGAATACGAAAAATATGAATAATGAACTTTATTTTAAAGGTTTTGAGAATACTTCTCTTGAGAATATCACAGTGATTAATATGTTTCTGGACAGAATGGAAGAGATGATTCAGAGACAACAATCTAAATGTATGAAAAAATAGAAGGCAATCATAACCCATATGAAGAAACAAGAAGATAGAAGAAAGTGATCAGAGCTATGTTAGTTTCTGTAAATGATGGACCTGGACCTCACGAGAATGAAGCAGCTTTTTGTGCCCCAAGGAATGATGACAGGAATCCATAGCTGTCTCTAGGCTCATCCAAAAACAATCACAGGAAAACTGGACAAAGGGTACTGATTGGTTACTTGTTGCTAAGAAGTATTATAATAGCCGTTTAAAAAAGATCTGACAAATTAATGCTACTGAAACATGACATCATCCCAGAATCTCAGAGTAAGAAGACAACTCAGTGTATCATCAAGCACCCTAGCATACCTAGGGTGGCTACTAGCACAGGTTCTTAGATCTGCTTTTCTAAAGGAAAGCAACTCAAAATGGGTTAACAATCT
>CM053589.1:51061583-51119787 GCA_028646515.1 Pseudochirops corinnae | reverse complement strand
TGGCTAGGAGAATGTCACAGCCCTCTAGACCCACTGCCCAATCACAAAGGTACAAGGCGTGGGCATTCCTGAAGAACAAGCCTCCTGCCACAGGCTCCACATGACCACATTCAGCCTATTAGGGAACAGAGTATACTTTCAAATATCAGAAGGTCCTCAGAGTCACGTAGGCACTTTAGCAAAGGTACTAGGGGCAGGGAAGATCTTCAGATTCCCATAACACTCAGAGGTCATGCAATGTACTCCAGGCCTGACTATTACTTTACTCCACAGATTTTTTTAATAAATGATTATGCTTTTGATAGAATAATTCAAGTGAAACAGAGCCATCCACATACTTAGACAGTCCATTCCACTATGTTGATATCTTGATTCCATAGATTCATAGATTGAGAGCTGGAAATGATCTAAGAGGTAATCTACTATATTTTATAGATGTAGAAACTGATATAAGAGTAATTAAATGACTTGCCTAAAGTTACATAGAACTGGAATTTGAACCAAAGTCATCTGGTTGCAAAGTCAGTTTTCATTTCCACTTTACCAAGTAGGAAGTGTTCTCTAAATATCCTTGCCTCTTTGCAGCTGCTATCCATTGTTCCCAGTTCTGCCATCTCAAACAGAACAGAACAATTTAATTCCTTTATCACCAGATAGCCTTTCAAATATATCTCATATGTCCCTTCCAAGGCTTCTCTTTTCCAGGCTAAACAGCCTCAGTTCCTTCAGCTAATCCTCATATCAAATAAACTAAAGGTACCTTCATCTTTTTAGTTGTTCTTCTCTATATAGGTTTCAATTTATCTGTCATTCCCAAAGTGTGGCATTCAAAACTTTGCACTATACTCCAGATATAGTCTGATCAGTCCAACATCACAAATTGTCTCTTACGTATTTTTAAATGGATGTCCCACCGTTACATCAAACTCAACATGTCTAAAACAACATCTCTCCCCTCCAGAACCAGTCTTATCCCCAAATAGCCTTTTTCTGTAGGAGGAGATTCCATCCTTATAGTCGCTCAGGTTTATAACCTGGGTCTTCATCGGTACCTCACTTCCCCATATCTAATTGTTTGTGACATCTTGTCATTCTTACTTCCAGAGCATTGCTAAAATAGGATCTATTCTCTCCACTGAGCCAGTAGTTCAGGGCCACATTCCCTGTGATGCACCATTGCATAAGCTCTTAATTAATGTCCGGACCTCAGGTTTCTCCCATTTTTAATCCATTCTCTGCCAAAATGCATTTTCCTAAACCACATTTGACCATGTCACTCTCCTACTCAAAGATTTCCTCTTACCTAATATTAAGTAAAAATTTCTCTGATTGGCTTTTAAAGCCCTTCACAGCCTTGCTCCAACCTTCCTTTTCAACCTTATTGGGGACAGTGAAGGAGAAGGAATAAGCATTTATATAGTGCCTTTAACATTCCAGGTACTGTGCTGAGCACTTTACAATTTCTTTTATTTGATTCTCAAAACAATCTGAAAAGTAGGTGCTGTTATTATTTTCATTTTACATTTGAGTGAACTGAGGGAGAGATGAGTTAAGTGACTTACCCAAGGTCACACAGCTAGTAAGTATATGAGGCCAGATTTGAACCCAGGTCTTCTTGACTCCACTGCGCCACATTAATCCCCTTCATAAATACTGTGGTCCATCCAAACTGTCCTCATATATGGTACATTATCTTCCTTCTCTGTGTATTTGCACTTTCAACTCTCCACACCTAGAATAAGCTTCCTACTCACCTCTACCTCTCAGAATCCCTTGTTTTCTTCTTAGCTTAAGTATTTCTAAATTAAGACTTTTTTGGTCCCCTCAACAACTAGAAGACCCCTCCCCCAAAACAATGATCTTGAACTAATTTTGTGGCTATCTTGTTTATACCTATCCATAAAAATATTGTCTCCCACAACTAGATTGTAAGCTCCTTGAGGGCAAGAACTCTGTCACTATTGTCATTATGTCTCTAGCACCAAGAACAGTGGCAGAAACACAAGAAGGGCTTGATAAATGTTTGATTAATGGATTGATTCACCAGAGAAGAATGAACTATTATTTCTTCATTCTAGATACTACGTTGTTTGTTTGTTGAACTAAAAAGATTTCTTATGTACTTCTACAGAGTAAAGAACCAAGGATGACTCCTAGATGAAAAACATGGGTGATGTAAATAATGATACTCTTGACAAAAAGAGGTATGTTAGGTGGAGAGGTAGATATAAAGAGAGAGAAGTATAATGAGTTCAGTTTGGGATGCATTGATTTAGAGGCACTTCTATGGAATTTTAAGTGAAAATATTCACAAGACAGTTGAAGATAAGGTTTCTTGACCACTATATAAGACTGTATTATACTCATGTGTCCTCTGTTTCTCTGAGGGTGGATAACCTCTGCCTTCATAAGTCTACAAAACCTTAAAAAAAAAACAAATAGAAGATTTTATATTTGACCTGGCAATAATAGGGAACTACTGGAATTTACTGAGGCAAGGTGACATAATATAACCCACACTTAAGGAAGATTACTATGGTAATTGCATGCTGGATGGACTTGAGTAGGGAAAGATTTTAGGTAAGGAGACCAGACTAAAAGCTATTGCATAATTCTAGGTATGAGGTTATAAGGCCCCATACCAGGGTGGTGGCAGCATCATAGGAGATAAGGGGGTCTATACAAGAGATATTATAAAAGTAAAATTGATAATACTTGGCAATAGATTGATCATCTTGGGGAGAGAAATAAGAAATTGGGAATGATAAGTTGGCTGCAAACCTGGGTGACTGAGAGAATGGTAATGGAATTGACAATAATGGGGAGGTTAGGAGGAGGTAAAGAGTAAGAAGATTGGCATGTAGCAGTGAGGACCCATCTGAGATTATGCAATCCAAATCCATAGTGGACCCAATTAGCACTGTTGTGTGAGCAATATTATAACGGCACTTCCATTTTTTTCTTCAGAATCAATCAAACCTCCCAGTGTTATCTTTGACAAAGAAGAAGGTGGAGTTGCAGGAATGTTGTAGAATTGGTGAGTTGTGGCAAGAATGGAATGGGACAAAGAGGCAGAAGACGTTTTGCTGTAGGTATTAATTTAAATCAGATATTTCTGCTGATAATTCTTTGATAATTGCTTTTAATTTCTCTATCAGTTGTCTTTTATGTTTTTGGCTGCGCTTATTATATGGAAGATTTAAAATTTAAAAGAATTGTGCACATGAGTTATCATTTCCTCATGGTCCTTTATTATTATGGTTTGCATAAAAGCAGTATGATTGGTGTGCCATAGTTATGAAAGAAATGGGAATAGAATCCCTCTATGTCTCAATATCTTTCCCTTCTTTTAAGGTTCAACTTAGATGTCATCTCCTCTGTTAAGGCTTCCCTGACCCCAACTCCATTTGTTAGTGCTCTCCTCCCTCTTCTATTTTCTTTCTTTTTTGTTCTGAAAGCTAATACAATGAAAGAGGAATATTTGTCAAAAGGTATGTATTGCCCTCATTTCTGAGTAGTGGTAGTTTGTGTTATTATACCTGTTACAGAGCATCCCTTCTGGTGAGATATGTGCTCTGTGCCTGACTAAAGGATATGAGTGTCCAAGGTCACCAGTTGGATCTTTGATTCACACAGACATGTGGTTATGGGTAAGCGTGGCAGAAGGATAATGGCATATAAAAATGATTGGTCAGGATGATCCGTTCTCTTGGTTGTCTAAATAAGAAATCAAGATAAAGAACTCCTTGCTTTCAAGGTAGACTTAGTAACGGGCTGGGGTAGGGTTGGGGAGGAGATGTCAGGGGAGATATAGCCAAGGCCAGTTCTCCCTTGGACTTCACACAAAAAAGAAGAAGGGAAAAAGTATGCTTGCCTATATGAGCCTGAGACTGTATGATCTCCAGTTCCTGGATCCCATTTTTTTCTGTGTGTATCTTTCCCTGAGGACAGTTGTCCAAACAGTGACCTTGAAATGGATTTGTCTAGCCTTGGCAGCTTGAAAGGTCTGCAGGCATTGATTCTGGCATTGATTCTCGTTCTGATTTTCCAATGTAATGTGCTTCCAGTAATTATAATCTTTTTTTACAGTAGAAGATAAACACCAAAATTCACCAGAAGATATTGACCTTGAGTTGCTGCTCAAGACAGGACACATCTGAAGCAACTGTGAATCTACTCAGCAACTCTACAAGCTTGCTGAGAGTCTTTTATGACAACAATAGCAACAAAAGCAATCATTTAAAAACCACTACCATCATCATCATATTGGCTAACATTTATATAATGCTTACTATGTGCCAGGCACTGTTCTAAGTACTTCATAATTATTATTTAATTTGATTCTCACAAAAACCCTGGGAGGCAGGTGCAATTATTATTTCCATTTCACAGACAAGGAAACTGAGGTGGACTGACATTAAGTAACTATCCCAGAGTCACACAGCTAGCAAGTGTCTAAGGCCAAATTTGAATTCAGGTCTTCCTGCCTCTGAGCCCAGAGCTTTATCCACTGTACCACCTAGCTGTCCCACCTAGCTCCCACCTCCAGAACAAGGATAATACGAGTAATACATTGCTATTTCACATTCTGTATATTTGTCAACATGTGAATTTTGTGTTTTTGTGAATTTTCTGTTTTAAGCATTGCTTTTGTAATAAGAGAAATAAATCGCCAGCCTATACCTGGGTCACATACTGGCAGCAACACTCCCAAGGCTGCCTGAACCAGATTAAAACATAATTGGGAAATAGTTAATAAAAAATATATAAATACAATAAAATATAAATTATAATATGTTGCATATATGTATATTTTAAGATAAATAACATTACATTTTAAAATTAAGTCAATATGCTGCCCATAGGGATCCTTATTATGGATTAGTGGACCCCATTTCTATTTGAATTTGACAACACTTCTTTGCACATTAGACCACACCTGTAATTTCATTGCTATAGGGGACTACTAATTCAGATAAGTGATTACTCTGAAACTTATTATCTTAGAGAATTATTTGAGGCATGGTCAGTTTACATGACTTATCCAAAGTCGTGCACCTTATATGTGTCAAAGGAAGGGACCCAAATATTTCTAACTCTAGGGCTAATTCTCTATCCCCTAGGACACATTTCTTCTAACTGTGTACATTACAAATGTTTATAAAGTGTTTCTGTTCTTACTAAAGAAACATATATTTAATATTTTGAAGTCAGAGATTGTGACCTAACTTGGTTTTCCATTATAATTTACTCATAGGAAATCTATTTTTCATTCCACTAGCTTTCAGAAACAATTCACTTCTATTCACTTCTTTCCATGCAATACCTCTTTCATTACCATGGTGATACATTTTTGTCCTTAATATGTCCCAAAACAACTAGAGAGTTGAGGTGTGGGCTGTGTTTACAGGCATATTGTATTTGATCGTTTTGACTGAATTGAATAGCTGCTGGCGGCTTAGTAATGTGTTGAGTCAGTCAAAGCAGTCAGATCTGTTGTTTATATGGAAAAATTATAATCTCTAAATTAAAGTGGTTGAAACTGTATAAACCATGAGATGTATGGGTCTAAAAATACAGAAGGGGATCACAATTCAGCATCTGCTCTAAAGAGCCCACCTTGGATTTTTACCTATTTAATAGTGAGAACCTAAACCGAAGAAGAAGAAATTTAAATGAACAATTTGTATTCTTAAATTTTATTTTTAGCAGCTATGTAATTGTGTCAATAAAGTCTTCAACTAGTCATCTATATCTGGAGTCCTAAAGGCAGAGAGGAAGTAGACACATTTCAGCAGCATTTTTCTAATAGCAAAGAGCAATTTCATTGTTGTCCTAGCAGTTTTTCAAACTCTTAAGTCAAAAACATTACTAGGACATTTATACATTAAGTTTGTGATCCTATCACAGAATGGCCAGTTATTCTATTTGTCTTTCTATTCTTACCCTAATTTCTAATAATACTTAAAATACATTAGCCCATGTGATTTTTTCAGAGTTCAAAAATGAGCACTTGGCCACTTCCATAGCAAAATTTTAGGAAGAAAAGCAATTTTTCAAATGATAAACTAAAATATATTCATAATGAGAATATAGGATGAAAGCCCAGCGTTTGGCACATGATAATTGTTTTTTTTTTTCTTTTAATTATAGGTCATGTCACTTAAACCACCCCAACACAGCATCTTAAAGAGTACACAATGCACTTGAAGCAAGGAAGGTAGGAAATTTTTATTGAACACCTAGTACTTGCCAGGCACTATGGTAAGCTCTTTCCAAATATTTTCTCATCAGATCCTCATGTGAGAAATGAATATTTCTTTCATATTTAATAACTAATAATTGTATTAGGACCAAGGTTTTTCCTCTTTTCTACTTCCTTATCCACACATCAACCAGTGTGGGGAATCTCTTAGAGATTTACCGAGGTCAAGACCTAATCAGACAGTAAAAGAAATTCAAAATATGAACTAATGAATGTATTCTTGCTCATTGTGTTTTCTCTGAGAGCACTGGGGAAAAGTTGATTCTCCCTATTATCAAGACAAAGTGTTACGGAAAAATGATGTCTCTTTTACCAAGATTTGAGTGACCTAAGTTAAGTACCCCAAGACCTTCATTTTAATACCTGTCTTTGTGTTAACCAAGCTGAGTTGATTGCTGCCCTTCAGAAACATCTCCTCTTTGAAGGGCATATAAACTGTGACCCTACCACCATTAGGGGTTTTTAATCTAAGAGAGATGGTCAAATGACCATCCTTTTCATTAATAACCTGCTGGCTTTATTAATAAAAATGATCAAATTACCCAGAAACTATGTGTCTTGAATCTTTTTAATTGTCACACTCACAACTATCTTGGTAATTAGGGGCTATTGTTATCCCCATTTTACAGTTGAAGAAACTGAAGCAGATAAAGATTAACTCATTTACATAGCTTCACACAGCTAAAAAGTGTCTGAGACTAGATTTGAACTCAGACCTTTGTACCTCCAGAAGCAGGGCCCTATTCATTGTGCTATCTCCTTGAAGGACAGTTATCATTACCCTGATCCCCAATAATGTAGATGGATGAGAAGAAACCCTTCACCATCCCTTCATAAAATGTACAGATCCTAGCTCTGACACCAAGTTCCAATTCAAGAAGACTAGAAAAATCAATAAACAGAAGAAAATACAGATAATATAGAAATTGTCTGGGATGCTTTGGTCAAAAAACGCCAAAGAAGAGAATAATTCCACATCGTCTACAAACAAAACCCATCAAAAAGTCATGGATTTCCCACAAAGTCTACTAGAACTATTAGAAGAAATGAAGAAAGTATTTAAATATTATAATATAAATTAAATAATACTTCTATAGAAAAGAACAGGAAGAAGAATAAATAGCTTAGTACAAGAAGCAAAAAAAAAAACCTTACTCAAGTCAGTAATTTAATAAACTCAGAATTTTAGAATAAACTCAGAAATTTACTTCCATATGATTTTGAGTTTTAAATTTTCTTCTGCTTCCTGCCCTTTACCCTCCCCAAGATGGTGTGCAATCTGATATAGGCTCTATATATACATTCATATTAAACACTTTCACATTACTCATGTTGCATAGAAGAATTGCAATGAATGGGAGAAAACATGAGAGAAAAATCAAAACAAAACGAAACAAAAAAGAGAGCAAATAATGTGCTTTCATCTGCATTCAGACCCCAAAGTTCTTTCTCTGGATATGGATAACATTTCCCATCCTGAGTCTTTTGGAGTTGTTACTGGGTACAATCTTCTCCTGGTTCTGCTCACTTCACTCAGTATCAGTTTATGTAAGTCTTTTCAGGTTTTTCTGAAATCTACCTGCCCATTATTTCTTATAACACAATGGTATTCCATTACATTCATATATTACAACTTGTCCAGCCATTTCCCAATTGATGAGCATCTGTAATGGTAATCAGAATTTCAAGAGCTTCCCTGTTGGCAAGCTAACAGGTACTTAGCACTAAGTTTCAAGTTCAAAATTGTGTCAAATATTAAGACCCAGAACTTGAGAATCCCACAGTGGGATGGACTTGTTGACATAACAGGAAGGGGTAGAACAGGGAGGAACTAATACCATATATTAGGGAAAGCCCAAGCTAAGAGAGACCAGAACTTCTGGGAGCTGGCATCTGGAGGCTGGGCTACTACTGCTGGAGAGAGAGAAGAAAATTGAGAACTGAACTGAAAACCTGAGAAGAATTGAGAAGAGAAATGAGAACTGAGGACTGAACTGAGATTTGAGAAGAACTGAGAAATGAGAAGAGAGGAGAACTGGGAGGAGGCATGGCTATAGTGTCAGTGCTTTGTCTGTCTGTTTTGATGTTACTGTGTCAGATTTGTCTGCTAATTAAGGATGGTGCTGTTGTTACAGAAGCCCTGGGACTTTGCTGCTGGTTCAGAAGCCCTGAAAGAGGATTTTCTTGTTGTATGTTTAAAGAAATCTTGGAGGAGGGTCTTGCTGATGATTTCAGAGGTCCAGGAACTATACTGATGATTTGTGTTGATTCCTCAGACTTTGTTGTTGGGTCTATGTTGATCTCACAGGCAGAAAGTGAATTGATGAGGATGCTGGAAATATGCATGAATGTTACTGTGGTTTTGTTAAGCTTTTTCTTCACAGGAGCAGAAACTGTGAAGGATTTGAGGTGGGCTAGACACTGTGAGCTTCAGTATGGAACAGGAACTGGACAAGGAGCTGTACAACAAGGAACTGGCAGGAGCTAGAACCATGAAAGGGTAACCATGGAAGAAGAGAGCCAGCCTCCAGTCAAGATGAAAAGACCTCTCATTGGGTATTTAATGCAAACTGAGAAGATCATGATTTCCTAGGGGTGGAGAACGTTGACCTTTACATTTAGATGATTGAGTTAAGGACTTACTAATTAAAGATGATTGGAAACTAATCTCCAATTAAGAAGAAAGAAGATGTTTTGATTGAAGAGATTAAGACAATGTGACCTATGTGGAAAACCTCTGTACTTTGTGTCAGTTAAGGAGGCTTACCTCCTTAAGAATGATTGAGTTACTAAATTAATGTACTTTATTTAAAACTATGTGACCACTTTGGTGAAAACTATGCAGCCATTTTAGTGTTAAGTTGTTAAGTTATAACACGGTGAATTCTGTATTTTGATTTTCTGTGAATGTTTTGCCTTAATTTTTTACTGAATAAAGAGTTCACTATACTGTGTAATCAGACCTTGAAAGCTGTTCACAGCAGCAGTCCTCTGTAAAGCTGCTCATGCTTGGCTTTACAGCATCCCATCAATTTCCAATTCTTTGCCACCACAAAAAGAACTATTATAAATATGGTTATATATGTGGGTCTTTTTCCTACTTGGTATTGCTGGGTCAAAAGGTGTGTACATTTTAATGGTCCTTTGGGCACAGTTCCAAATTGTTCTCAAGAATGATTGGATCAGTTCACAACTCCACCAACAATGCATTAGTGTTCCTATTTTCCCACATGTTCTCCAACATTTGTCATTTTCCTGTTTTGTCTATTAACCATTCTGATAGGCGTGATATGGTACCTCACAGACTTTTTGATTTGCATTTCTCTAATCAAATATGATTTAGAGCATTTTTTAATATGACTATTTTAGCTTTTTCTTCCTCTGAAAACTGCCTGTTCATATCCTTTGACCATTTATGAATTAGGGAATGACTCATATTCTTATAAATTTGACTCAATTCTCTATATATTTTAGAAATGAGACATTTATCAGAGACACTGGCTGTAAAAATTGTTTCCCAGCTTTAAGCTTCCCTTCTAATCTTGGTTGCACTGGGGCTTTGTGCAAAAACTTTTCAATTTAATGTTATCAAAATCATACATTTTGCATTTCATAATGTTTATATCTTTTGTTTGGTCATAAATTCCTCCATTCTACATAAATCTGATGGGTAACTATTCCTTGATCTCCTAGTTTGCTTATCATATCAGCCTTTATATCTAAATTGTGTACCCATTTTGACCTTATCTTGGTATACAGGGAAAAGTATTGATACTAACCTAGTTTCTGCCACATATTTTCCAGTTTTCCTAGCAGTTTTTAATTAAATATTAAGTTCTTATCTCAGAAGCTAGAGTCCTTGGGTTTATCAAACAGCAGTTTGCTATAGTCATTGATTACTGTGTCTTGTGTACTGTAAAGCCAAACACTCCAGAGGACTGCTGCTGTGAATAGCTTTAAGGTTCAGATCACATAGTATAGTGAACTCTCTACTTATTGAGCAATAAACTAAAGCAAAATATTCATAGAAACCAAAGTACAGCATTCACAATGTTATTACATAACTTGTCATAAAAGTGGCCACATATTTTTAAACAAAAGATATCATTCAGTAAGTCCTTAATTCAATAATCCTTAAGAAGCAATCCTCCTTAAGGGATACAAAGTACAAAGGTCTCCTAGCCCTAGGTCACATTATCTTAATCTCTAAGTCAAAAAGTCTTCTTTCTTCTTGATTAGATACTAGTTTCCAATCATCCATAACTTGATCTTCCTTAAGGGGTATAAGATACAAAGGACAAAGTTCTCTCACCCCTAGATCAAGTAAATCATGATCTTGTCAGTCAGCACTAAGTACCCAAGGAGAGATCTTTTCATCTTGGTTTGAGGCTGGCTCATAGATTCCATGGTTCATCTTCCATTGCCCCACTTTTGCCTTAATTCAACCAACCATTGATTCACAGGTAGGCAACACTCAGCTCCTTGTCCAATTCCCATTTCATATTGAAGCTCATAGTGTCCAGTCTACCTCAAGTCCTTCACAGTTTCTATTTATGGGAAGACAAATCTTAACAGAACCAAAACAACATTCACAGACATTGCTGACACCACCATCAATTCACTATCTGCCTGTGAAAACAACACAGACCCACAAACAAGGTCCGAGAAGCCAACACAAATCATCAGCATAGTTTCAGGACCAATGAAACCCTCTAGGACTTCTGTAAACATACAACAAGAAAATCCTCTTTCAGAATTTCCAGTAAGGTCCCAGGGTTTCTGTACAAAGTATCACAAACACAAATCAACACAGACAGAGCAGACAAACAGAGTGCTAGCCACTACAGGTGTTCTCCTCAGTTCTGCTCAGTCCCAGCTTGTGTTCCTCCTTTTATATAATCAGTTTCTCCCTATTTCATCCACCTCTTACATCCTTCCTGTTCCTGTCTTTGGCAAGTCCCTCCCACTGTGGGATTCACAGGTTCTGTTTCTTAACAAAGACTTGATATAATCACTGGCAAGGCTCAGAGAAGCTTGAACTGAAACAAGCAGCTAAATAATTAAATAACTGAAACAAGGTGCAAAGTATTCATTTGCTTGCCATTGCATGTACCTTGTCTATTCCATTGAGAAATCTATTTCTTAGCCAGTACCAAGTAATTTTGATGATTGCTGGTTTATAACACAATTTAAGATCTGGTAGAGCTTGGCCACCTTCCTTTGCATTTCTTTTAATTAATTCCCTTAATATTCTGGATCTTTTCTTCTTCCAGGTCAATGTTGTTACTATTTTTTCTAGTTATATAAAATATTTTTGGTAGTTGAATTGGTATGGCACTAAATTAATTTAAGTAGAATTGTCTTTTTTTTTATATTAGCTCAGCCTACTCATGAGCAACTGATTTTTTCCCAAGTATTTATATTTGACTTTTTGTGTAAAGTGTTTTATAATTGATATAGTTCCTGGGTTTGTTTTAGCAGGTAGACTCCCAAATATTTTATAATGTTTTTAGTAACTTTAAATGTAATTTCTCTTTCTATCTCTTGCTGTTGGGCTTTATTAGTGATATAGAGAAATGCTAATGATGTATGTGAGTTTGTTTTATATCCTGTAATTTGCTAAAGTTGTTTATTATTTCAAGTAGTTTTAAACTTGGTTCTCTATGATTCTCTAAGTATACCATCATATCATCTGTAAAAAGTGACAGCTTTTTTCTTCTCTTCCTATTTTTTCTATTTTAATTATTTTTCCTATTTTAATTCCTTCAATTTAATTTTCTTCTCACATTTCTAGTAAAATATTGAATAATGGTGGTGATGATGAACATCCTTGTTTTGCCCCTGATCTTATTGGAAATGCTTCTAGCTTATCCCCATTGCATATAATGCTGATGGTTTTAGATAGATGCTACCTATCACTTTAAGAAGACTTCATTTATTCATATGTTCTCTATTGTTTTTAATAGGAATGGGTATTGTATTTTGACAAAAGTTTTTCTTCACCTATTAAGCTAACCATATGATTTCTCTTAATTTTGTTGTTGATACAGTTGATTATTCTGATAAATTTCCTAATGCTGAACCAGTCCTGGTATAAATCCTACTTGGTCATAGTGTAATATCCTTGACATATGTTGCTGTAATGTCTTTGCTATTATTTGTTTAAAATTTTTGCATCTATATTCATTAGGGAGATTCATCTATAATTTTCTTTCTCTGTTTTGTTTCTTCCCAGTTTAGGTATCAACACCATATTTGTATCATAAAAAGAATTTAGCATTTTTCTTTCTAGTCCCATTCAGCTTTCTCTAGAGGTCTACCATATCTAACTGTTCTAAAATTCTATTCATATCCTTAAGTTCTTTCTTGTTTATTTTGTAGTTAGATTTATCTAGTTCTGAGAGGGGAAGTTTGAGATTCCCCTCTAGTAAAGTTTTGCAGTCTGTTTCTTCCTGTCACTCACTTTACTTCTCCTCTACAGATTTGGATGCTATGCCACTTGGTGCATATGTGTTTAGTAATGATATTACTTCATTGTCTATGGTACCTTTTAGCAGGATGTAGTTTCCATCCTTATTTCTTTTAATTAAATCTATTTTTGCTTTTGCTTTGTCTGAAATCAGCATTACCTCCCTTAAATGCTACTTCTAGGGTTTTTCCTGGGATGATATATTCTGAGTTTTTAGAGGTCAATAAGGGTTAGTAAGAGCAATTTACTTCTTACTCCACCATCTTGGCTCCAAGAGGTCCAACTCAGAAATTTAAATGGGACCAGATAATAATAAAAAAAACTCCATGAAATAAGAGGACATAGCAGAAAAAAATTTAAAGATTGGAAAAATATCAGAAAATGTTAAGCTATCTCACATTTAAAAACAACTGACCTGGAAAAACAAATCAAGAAGTGATCATCTAAAAATTATCAGACTAATGGAAAATCTCAATCATAAAAATATTTTAGATACAGCTAGGTCCTATTTGCTATGAATAACGAATCCTCTGAAGTGGACACATTGCTTGAATTCATACTTCTATTGAATTCATATTTCTATTGGCCTAGAAAAAAATGACCATATTTTACATAATTTTTAACTTTAAATAGTGTAAATTTGAATACATGTAACCATATCAGGAGATTCATTATTCCTTCTGGTCAGCCATAATTATAGGATATTTCAAGACCTCATGAATAAAAAATATCCAGACCAAGGCCAGCTAGTTGGGGTAGTGAATAGAGCACCAGCCCTGGGGTCAGGAGGACCTCAGTTCAAATCTGACTTCAGACACTTGTCACTTACTAGCTATGTGATCTTGAGCAAGGCATTTAACACCAACTGCCTTGCCTTCCCTCATCCAAAAAAAGAAAAAAGAAAAAAGAAAAGAAAAATTTGTCCAAACCTATTAGAACTAGAGGGCAAATTAAAAAGAGGAAGAATCCTCTGATCATATTCAGAAACTCCAAAATTAAAATATCCCAAGATATCAAAGTTAAATTTTAGAGCTTCCAGGTCAAAGGGAAAAAAAATGCTGTCATCAGCCTTAGAAATAAAGAATTCAAATATACCAAGGAGGCATAATCAGGATCACACAAGATATGAGTACTAGCATCATAAGGAAGAGAGGATCAAGGAATATGACATTCTAGATGGCAAAACATAAAAATTTAAAACCAAGAATAATTTATTACATAAAACTGAGTATGATCTTATAAAGGAAAAGATGAATCATTGAGTAAATATAGCACATGCAAGTATTCCTAGTGAATTGATCTAAGGTTAACAGACACTTTGAAATGCAAACTCGGGAGTCATCATGCCATAGAAAAACAAATATAACATATTCAAGCAATTAGATGGGACTATATAATGAAAGGAATGAAATAAGTATTTATTAAGCATTTACTATGTGCCAAACACTCTGCTAAGTGTTTTACAACTATCTCATTAGATCCCAACAGCAACTTTGGGAGATAGGTCGTATTACTATCCTCATTTTTCAGTTAAGGAAATTAAAGAAGATAGAGGTTTAGCGTCTTGTCTATAATCAGATGGCTAGAAATTGCCCAAAGTTGGATTTAAAGTCAAGTCTTCCTTGCTCCATTCCCAGCATTCTACCTATTATACCATAAATCTGATTGGTCAATGGATTTGTCTTTCTTGACTGAATATTTGCTATATGAATCATATTTTCCTTATTTTATGGGTAGAAGAAAGAAGTTAGCAATAGGTCACTAAGAAAGAAGAAAAGATAGGAGAGTTATTAAAGCATTAAGAAATACAATTAAATTATTTTCAGTTCCAAATTTTCTCACTTTCTTTCTCTTGTCCATTGAGAAGGCAAGAAAAGCAAAGTCCATTACAAATATGTATAGTCATTCAAAACAAATCCTCAAACTAGCCATCTCAAAAAAAAAAATGGAAAAGAATATATGCTTCTATTTGCACTCTGATTCCATCACTTCTCTATCTGTAGGTGGGTATTATGTTTGGTCATGAGTTCTTCAGAATTGTGGCTGCTCATTCTGTTTATCAGAGTTCCTAAGTATTTAAGATTTGGTTGTATTTACAATATTATCATTATTATTATATAAATTGTTCACCTGATTCTGCTCATTCTATTCTGCATCACCTCACTTCATCATTTCTTATATCACAATAACATTCTCTCACATTCATATACCTTATCTTGTTCAGTCAATCCTCAATTGACCTACATCCCCTTATTTTCTGATTATTTTCTACTACAAAAAAAGCTGCTATGAATAGTTTTGTGCAGATGGATCCTTTTCATGTTTCTTTTATCTCTTCAGAGTATAGACCTACAAGAAATATCACTGGGCCAAAGACAGCATAGTTCCAATCCACTTTTCAGAATGGTTGGACCAGTTCACTGCTCCAATGACAGCATATTAAAGAACTCTTTTTCCCACACCCCCTCCAGCATTTCTCATATTCCTTTTTTGTCAACTTATCTAATTTGAGGAGTTTTAGGTGGCACCTCAGAATTCATTTAATTTTTAGTAAGTAAATTATTAGTTTTTTAGAGTATTTTTCAAGTCTATTGATAGCTTAGAATTCTTCCTCTCAGAATTACTTATTCATATTCTTTGACCACTTACTCATTGGGAAATGGCTCCTATTATTATTAATTTGACTCAGTTCCCTAGAAACAAGAACTTCATCAGATAAAACTGCTGTAAAATTTTTTTCCCCAATTTCCTGCTTCTTCCTTCTTCTCTTATTTGAGCAGCATTTGTTTTTGTTTGTTGGAAAATCTTTCAAAAATGTTCAATAATCAAAATTGTCCATTTTGCCTTCTATGAGCCTCTCTTTCTCTTGTTTGGTCATGGAATTCTTTCTCTATACAAAGATTTAACATTTAATTTCTTCTATACTCTTCTAAATTGCTTATGACACCACCTTTAATGTCTAAATAATGTCCTCATTTGGAGTTTATCTGAGTATATGATGTGAAATATTGGTCTAGTTTTTTCTAGACTCTTTTGAGTCTTTTCAGCAATTATTATTGAATTATAAATTCTTGTCCCAGTAGCTGGGATCTTTGGGTTTATTAAACACTGAGTTACTGTGCTGATTAATTTCTATATATTGTATATTAATCTATTCTACTGATCAACCTGTCTGCTTTTTTCACCCAGTAGCAAATTGTTTTTGACAATTATGACTTTGTATTATACTTTGAGATCAGGTACTGTTAGGCTCCCTTCTTTTCTGTGTTTTATTTTTCATTGATTCTTTTGTTATTCTTGACCTTTTGCAAGAAAGGTGTTCTTTCAGATGAATTTTGTTATTATTTTATCTAGCTCTACAAAGAAGTCATTTGGTAATTTGGCATAATATTAAATAACTAAATTAATTTAGAAAGCATTGTCATTTTTCTTATATTGACTCAGCCTACCCATGAGTAGTTAATATTTCTCCAATTATTTAGAACTGTCTTTATTTGAATAAGAAATATTTTGTCATTGTGTTAATAAATTTCCTCTGTGTTCTCCCAAATATATTATAATGTCTGCAATTATTTTAAATAGAATTTTTCATTTTTATCTCTTCCTGATGAATTTTGTTGGTAACATAAAGAAATGCAGGTGATTTGTATGGACTTATTTTATACCAAGAACTTGGCTCAAGTTGTTAATTCTTTCAATTAATGTTTTAGTTAATGCTCTAGGGTGCTCTTAGTAAACCATTGTATCATTCGCAACAAATTTTGTTTTTTCACTGCCTATATTTATTCCTTTAATTTCCTTTTCTTCTCATATAGTTCTGTAACTCACATTTGCAATAAAATGTTAGTGGTAATGGTGATAATGGACATTTTTGATTCACTGCTGATCTTATTGTGAAGTCCACTAGCTTGTTCCCATTACAGATAATGTTGGTTCTTGTTTTTAGATATTTGTCATTTTAAGGAAAACTTCATTTATTCTTATGCTTTCTAGTGTTTTTATTTTTAACATATCTCTTTAAAATTTTGAGTTCCATGGATTCTCCCTCAACTACCTCAACTGCTGAGAAGGAAAGCAATATGACATCAGTTATACATATTGGAAATGAAAAATATATTTCCGTATTATCATATTTCAAAAAATAAAAATAAAAATGAGAAAATTATACTTCAATTTGTACTCAGAGTTTATCAGTTCTCTCTCTGGAGGTGGATAGCATTTTTCATCAAGTCCCTCAGAACTGGATTTGATCATTGTATTGATCAGAGTTACTAAGACTTTCACAGTTTATCATCATTAGAATATTGTTGTTCCTGTGTATAGTGATTTCCTGGTTGTGTTCGCTTTATTTTACATCAGTTCAAAGAAGTTTTCCCATTTTTTTTTTCTGAAACTATCTCCCTCATCATTTCTTATAGCACAATAGTTTTCCATCATAATCATATTCCATAACATGTTGAGCCATTCCTCAGTTGACTGACATCATCTAAACTTCTAATTCTTAGCTATGAGATGGTTTATAAGAATTGTGTCAAATTGAATTTCTGTAATCAATAATGATTTGGAGCATTTTTTCCATATGGCTATAGTTTGCTTTGATTTCTTCTTCTTGAAAGCAGCCTGTTTGTATACTTTAACCATTTATCAATTAGCAAATGGCTCATATTTTTATAAACTTAACCAGTTTCCTATATATGAGAAGTTAAGGCTTTATCAAAGAAACTTGATATAAGTTTTTAAATATTACTTTATCATTTATCATTCCCTCAATTTCCAGTATTTTGCCACCATGAATAGGGCTGCTATAAATATATTTGTACATGTAGGTCCTTTCTCCCTTTTTTTTTTATGATCTCATTAGGATACAGACCTACTAGTGGTTTTGCTGCATCAAAGAGCATGCACAGTTTGGTTGCCCTTGCGGTATGGTTCCCAATTGCTCTCCAAAATTTTGGATTAGTTCACAACTCCACCAGCAGTGCATTAGTGTTCCAATTTTCCCACATCCTCTCCAAATTTCATCATTTTCCTTTTTTGTCACATTAGCCAATTTGATTGGTGTAACATGGTATCTCAGAGTTGTTTTAATTTTCATTTCTCTAATGAAAAGTGATTCAGAACACTTGTTCATATGCCTATAGATACCTTTTATTTCTTCATCTGAAAACTGTCTATTCATATTGTTTGATCATTTATCAGTTGAGGAATGGCTTGTTTTCTTGTCAGTTTGACTCAATTTCCTACACATTTGAGAAATGGGGCCTTTATCAGAGAGACTTGTTATAAAGATTGTTTCTGCTTTCCTTCAAATCTTGGTTACATTGGTTTTGTTTGTACAAAAGCTGTTTAATTTTATCAAAATTATCTACATTTATTATTCTACATTTGGTAATGCTTTCTATGTCTTGTTTGGTTGTGAATTCTTCTCCTCCCCATAGAACTCAGAAGTAGACAATTTCTTGCTCTTCTAATTTGATTGTTTCATTGTCTGTGGTACCTTTTGACAAGATGTAGTTTCTTTCTTTATCTCTTTTAATTAGATCCATTTTTGTTTTTATTTTGTCTAAGATCAAGATTATTACCCCTGCTTTTTTTTTTAACTTCACCTGAAGCATAATAGATTCTGCTTCAGCCCCTTACCTTTACTCTGTGTGTGTCTCTCTCCTTCAAGTGTGTTTCTTGTAAGCAACATACAGAAGGATTCTAGTTTTTGATCCACTCTGCTATTTTCTTGTTTTTTGTGGGAGAGTTTGTCCCATTCACATTCATAATAATGATTGCTCCCTGTGTAGTTTCCTCCTGTTTGTCCTCTATTTCCTTCACCATTTCCCTCCTCACCTGTTCTTTGCTTCTGTCTACCACTTTCTCTGATCTGCCCTCCCTTTTGTCAGTCCTCCTCCATTTATTTAATCACCTCTCCTTCTACTTCCCTGTTGGATAAAGTAGACTTGTATATTCAACTTATTGTGTATATTATTCCCTACTTGAGCCAATATTGATGACAATAAGGTTAAAGTGATTGAATGATGAACAGGCAGACTTGTATGAACTAATGCAAAGTGAAATGAGCAGAATCAGAAAACCATTGTACACAATATCAGCAACATTGTGAGATGATCAGCTATGAATGACTTGGCTCTTAGCAACACAATGATCCAAGAAAAGTACAAAAGATTCAAGAAGCAAAATACTATCCACATCCAAATAAAGAACTGATGGACTCAATGCAGATAGAAGCATGTGTTTTGCACTTCATTCTTTTTAATGGTTTTTATCCTTTCGATCTGTTTCTTTTTTCACAAGTGTTACTAACATGAAAATATGTTTTACATGATAGCACATGTATAATCTATGTCAAATTGCCCACCATTTTTGGCAGGGGGGAAGGGAGGGAGACAAATTCAGAACTCAAAATCTTGCAATAATGAATGCTAAAAACTGTCTTGACGTGTAATTGAAAAAGAAAAAGAAAATACTATTAAATAAATTCAATTCCCCCTCAAAGAAAAGAAAATATTTTAAAAAATGAAATGTGGTAGAAAATTGTTGAAATCATTATGTGATCTAATTATGTGCATAGGAAAAAATATAAAGAATTTCTATTATCAGCGTAGTTGCATAGTAACTGTTAGACACTTCATTGATATGGTCTCAATACATACATCTTGGTCAAACACTGCTCATGGACAATGAGTCCAACCCAAAATTTAATGGAAGGAAAAAAGTAGACAGTAATTGCTTTTGGGAAAGTATGCAAAACTTCTAGTGAACCAAATATCCCCCCTGAAATGCAAGCATACCTTTTAAACACATATATTCTTCTGGTGACAAGGCCTGGAATACTTGGAGCATTTGAGCATTAAAGCTGAACATTAAAAAATGGAGAAGAATATGGTGGGCATAAATAAACTACGCTACATCACTAGTGAAAAAATTACACAATAGAAATATCCTAAAGGGAGTCATCAGTGAAACACTCATATGTAAAGTATGACTGTGTCAGTCACATAGGAAGGGTGAGTCTATAGATGGCTTTTGTATTATGTAGGTATCCATGCAGTAGCAATATATCTAGAGGGAGACCCCTAGAATTTTGGATGGATCTTCTGAGATAGATTTATGTGATAACTCTGTGTAAGATGAGAAAGCATAGAGGGTTACAAGAGTCATCTTTAGAATGAATAACTATTGGGGGGGGGTTGTAGGTTGAGAAGTAGAAATTGCCAGAGCTGCCAGTGATTTAGTCCCCTGAGGCCTCCTCTTGCCCACTCTATGCCTGGCACAGCCCACACCAGACTGTGCTCTGCTCTCAGTCTGATGTGATGTACTCTTCCTATTGCCTTCCAATCTGTCTTGTGCTCAAAATGTGTTTTTACTCTGTCGTTTTGTAGGTTCTGCAGCTCTAGAATTTGTTTAGAGTCATATTTTTCAGGTATTTGTAGGAGTTTGGGGATGAACTCAAGCAAGTCCATACCTTTACTCCTTCCACAGAGTGTAAGGTTAATGGGAGAACTCTGTGGGACCTGGGTAAAAGAGGAGGAGCAGTCTGGCCCTAGCCCTGGGGAGGTGGAGATGGCAGCAGTGACAGCAGCAGTAGCACCAGCTGCCTCTGGAGCTCTGGGGCCACAAATGCTGGGGGATCCAATGGCTGATACAAAACCCCAGAAGCCTGGAACAGTACATTCACACCAGCCCCCACCCCCACGGGAAACAGAGTCCTACCATGACAGAGACTTAGAAAGTCAATTGTTTGGCTGGGAAGATGAGTAAATAGTATAAAAATGTCAGACCATAGAATCTTACTTTGATGACAAAGAAGATCAAAATATACCACCAAAAGAAGACAACAAAGTCAGAGCTGTTGCATCAAAAGCCTCCCAAAAATATGAATTGGTCACAAGCCATGGAAGAGCTCTAAAAGGATTTTGAAGATCAAGTAAGAGAAGTAGAGGAAAAATTGGGAAGAGAAATGAGAGTGATGCAAGAACATTATGAAAAATGAGTCAACAACTTGCTAAGGGAGACTCAAAAATACTGAAGAAAATAACACCTTAAAAAATAGATTAACCCAAATGGCAAAAGAGGTTCAAAAAGTCAATGAGGAGAAGAATGTCTTAAAAAACAGAATTGGCCAAATGGAAAAGGAGATCCAAAATCTCATTGAAGAAAACAATTCCTTCAAAATTAGAATGGAGCAAATGGAAGCTAATGACTTTATGAGAAGTCAAGAAATTATAAAGCAGAACCAAAAGAATGAAAAAAGAGAAGACAATGTGAAAGATCTTATTGGAAAAACCACTGACCTAGAAAATATATCCAGGAGAGAGAATTTAAAAATTATTAGACTACCTGAAAGCCACAATCAAAAAAGAGCCTAGACATCATCTTTCAAGAAATTATCAAGGAAAACTGCCTTGATATTCAAGAAAAAGAGGGTAAAATAGAAATTGTAAGAATCCACCAATTGCCTCTTGAAAGAGATCCCAAAACAAAAACTGGGAATATTGTAGTCAAATTCCAGAGTTTCCAGGTAAAGGAGAAAATATTGCAAATGGTCAGAAATAAACAATTCAAGTATTGTGGAAATACGATCAGGACAACACAAGACCTAGCAGCTTCTACATTAAGGGATCAAAGGACCTGGAATATGATATTCCAGAAGTCAGAGGAACTAGGATTAAAACCAAGAATCACCTACCCAGCAAAACTGAGTATAGTATGTAAGGGGGGGAAATGGATATACAGTGAATGAAATAGAGGATTTTCAAGAATTCTTGCTGAAAAGACAAGAGCTGAATAAAAAAATTTGACTTTCAAATACAAGATTCAACAGAAGCATGAAAAGGTAAACAGAAAAGAGAAATCATAAGGGACTTATTAAAGTTGAACTGTTTATATTCCTACATGGAAAGATGATATTTGTAACTCATGAGACCTTTCTCAGTCTTAGGGTGGTTGGAGGAAAGAGATAGGTAGACAGACAGACAGATATAGATAGATAAGTAGATAGATAGATAGATAGACAGATAGATAGACACACAGACAAAAGACACAGGATGAGTTGAATATGAAAGGATGATATCTACAAAATAAAATTAAGGGGCAAGAGAGCAATATATTGGGAGCAGAAAGGGAGAGATAGAATGGGGTAAATTATCTCACATAAAAGAATTAATAAAAAGGTTTCACAGTGGAGGGGAAGAAGGGGGAGGTGAGAGGGAATGAGTGAACCTTATTTTCATCAGATTTGGCTTAAGGAGGAAATAATATACAAACATAATTGAGTATCTTACCCTACAGGAAAATAAGGGTTGAAGGAAATGGGGGAGAGGATGACAGAAGGGCGGGCAGATTGGGGGAAGGGGTAGTCAGAAGCAAATACTTTTGAAAAGGGGCAGGGTCAAAGGAGAAAATAGAATAAGTGGGGGGGGCAGGATAGGATGGAAGGAAATATAGTTAGTCTTTCACAATGACTATTATGGAAATGTTTTACATAACTACACATGTATTATCTAAATTGAATTGCTTGCCTTCTCAGTGAGGGTGGGTGGGGAAGGAAGAAGGGAGAGATTTTGTAACCCAAAGTTTTAAAAACACTTGTTAAAAATTGTCTTTACATGCAACTGAGAAATAAGATACATAGGCAATGGGGTGGAGAAATCTGTCTTGCCCTACAAGAAAATAAGAGGGAAGGGGAAAAGAGGGGAAAGGTGTGATAGAAGGGAGGTAAGATAAATTAACAACTTGATTCCTAAAAGCCTTACTGGTACTCAAAACAAAACTCTCTGCCCAGACAGAGGCCGGGTATCTCACTCCAAGGTGGCATTCTAACCATCAATAAGCAATTTTCCCCCAACAAACATGAGGATTCTTGAATCTTCAGGTGTGCAGGAGACAGCATTCATGGCCATACAGAAGCAGATTGATGGTTGAGCCTTTGATGGGTTTCTATGATTCTGTTTAAGAGTTAAATTTAAGTTCCATCTAAATTCTTAGTGATTCATCACTGAAGGCTATAATGAAAGGGAACTATCTCTCAAAGCTTTAGTTTTCTAAAGTTAATAGCCACTGCTTATCAATTGTCTACCAGATTTGTGACACATGCACGTGCACAAACACACACACACACACACACACATGCACATACACACAGTCATCATTACTTAGTGTTTTCAAATTTAGAGCATATACATGCATACTTATTACTAGTTGTTTATCAATCATGAAACATAAAAATCATTAATAGTTGTTTATAAGATTTGAGGGAAATACACATCATATTAGTAGTTGCTTACCAGATTTGGGGGACATGCATGTCATCTGCAAACTGTATTCAATTATTTATCTTATTGTAGAAACCAGCCTATATAACAGCTGCTGTTGTTCAGTTGTTCAATTGTGTTTCTGTGGACCACAGCTGCCGGTACTGTCCGTGGCGTTTTCTTGGCAAAGATGCTAGTAATTTGCTATTTCCTTACCCAGTAGATTAAGGCAAGCAGAGGTTAAGTCACTTGCTCAGGGTAACACAGCTGCTAAGTGTCTGAAACTGGATTTAAACTCACATCTTCCTGACTTCAGGCTCAGCACTGTAGTCATTGGGTCATCTTATATAAGAATTTATATAACATCTTATATAAAAACCACTTAGTCACAAAATGGAGGCTTAACACAAAATGGAGTCATTCATGCTAGTTAACATACTTATTCTCACTATAAGTGGTCCTCTTATTGTGGCTGCACATAGCTTGAGTGGAGTAGGTATGAAACCTGATGGCCCCACAAATCCATCTGATAAGTGGAAGAGGCGTGAGCCCCAGGAGGTAGTATGGCTAGCCACAACCTCAGAAATTGTGAACTCATGCAAATGATAGTTTAACATTTTGGAAAACACCTCATCTCACCTTTGGGCATCCAAAGCCATCTTCCATAGAAAGTAGAGGAGAAAGGAATAGCTCAAATTGAGGAAGGGCTTACTTAGTAATGGACCATCCCCTGTCCTCCATGCATATGTATACCATGACTGTGCTGCATCTTTCTTCTTCCCTCTCTTCTCCTTCCATCTATTTATGTGGAACTTAAAAAAACAAAAACAAAAACAAACATTCTCTTTTGCAAACCACCACTATTGGTGGTTTTTTGTAAGCATGATTCTCTTCTAATATATTAGTCCATTTTCATTGTCAAAGTGTGTATGAAGGAATATGCCTGAAGATTTTTTTTCCCTCCGAGTTTCATGAACTACACTAGGACTCTGAAATTTTTGTGAAAAAATGTTAAAATCTCTCAGGGGACTACCAAGACAGTTTAGTCTTATGAATGATCACATAACTTGCTAAAGGAGAACTTTAAACCTTGAACATGATCCTTGTTTAGATTTTTCCTGTAAAAATGAGTCATAGGAACATCGTGTCACTGAGGGTATGAGAGGATATGTTGCTAGCAGGCTAAACTTTTCCCAAAGGGAAGAGGAAGTGAGGAGAGCAAAGACCCTTAGGGTCTAGTGGCACCTAGTATTACACTGGATTACAAAATGCCATTGGTCTGAACTATATTATATGTCAATTGCTATTATTTATAATAAATATAGTTAGACTCACATCACTTACTCACCTGAACCTCAATCATTATGATACTCACTGGGTTTATAGAGTGTAAAGGAAGGTAAACATGTTAATTATTAGCCTAAAATAGAGAGAAATTTTATCTGCCAATTTATACTCAAGAAAAAAAGTGTATTTTAAGGTTTTTTTAACCTATTTTTTTCTGCTCAATAATATCTTTTCCACAAACGGAATTCTGGGTAAGATTTCTACCATCAATTAGTAAGAAGTGTTACGTTATAAAAAGGGATCTTCAAATATCCTGACCTTTGCAAAAGAAATTGTCCTTAAAAGGTCTTACAATGGTTGGGCTCTATTTCAAACAAGTGGTTGCTTACCTCTCTAAAAGCAGCTGATACTGTATACTCTTTGATTGTTGTCACTCCCCCCCATCCCTCCCTTTCTTCTTTTATTAAAAAAAAAATTAATCTCTTCTTTCTTTTATTTTCTTGTTATTTTTGGTTTACTTAGATTTTCATTGCATTCTATAGCACAAGACATATCACTATAATTGCCAGTCCCTTCTTATGGTTTTGAAAGATGAAGAGTAGATGGATTTTTTTTTGAGGCACCTGAATGGGAAATGAAATAATATTAATGTGTGATTGAATGTCACTTGGTCGAGTAAAACATTTGATTCAATCATTTCTAATGGAACACATTCAGTTCTGAGATAATGCTAACAGAACTAAATAAGGCTTCCTGAAAGAATAAAAAGAGAGCCTATATTGGATACTTTCAACTTACATACAGTACATTGTACTTCTCAGCGCATGGTAATTTGTCATAAATTGGTTGCCTACACATTAAAAAGCATAGGAAGATAAAATCATCAATATATTCTAGCAGATAAGCTAGTAAATGCAACCAATGAGTTGCAGTCTAATGGGAAAAACATTAAAAAGAGTTTCTATTAGGGCTCTTTGATTTTATAAAGGATAGAGAAATACAAATGGCAATTTTGTTGTGGAGAAAAAAGTTTCATTTTATTTGAGAATATAGGAAGGGAAAATTCATTCTTTATTGAACTTGTTTTTTAAAAAGGTAGAATAAACTAATGTGTTTCAGATAGCACCTTAGAGGCTTATATTAAGTAATGTGATAAGACATCAATGATATCACAGACATTTCTGATTATTTCAATATTTGTAGGATAGTTTCCAGTTAAAACAGTATCCCTTAAGGGAGGGAATAAGCCTTTATTAATCATCTACTATGCTATAGACACAGTGCTAAGCACTTTGCAAACATTATCTCCTTTGATCCTCATAACAACCTTGTAAGGTAGGTAATATTATTATTATTATTCCCATTTTATAGTTGAGGAAGCTAAGACAATCAGGGTAAATGATGGTAGGATTACAAGGCTAGGAATTGTCTGAATATGGATTTAAACTCAGGGCTTCCATACTCCAGATCCAGCATTCTGCATACTCTGCCATCAAACTGCCTAGAAAAGGTCAACCCAGCAATGAGCACATATGCTATTAACTAATTTGACCTTGCTGAGGTACACACTGAAAGGGCAGGTCAATCATTTAGTGGATAGAATGCTGTCCTTGCAGTCTGGAGGACCTGAATTCAAATATAACCTCAGACACTTACTAGTTGTGTGACCTGTAAAGCCAAGCATAGGCAGCTTTCCAGAGGACTTCTGCTGTGAACAGTTTTAAGGTTCTGATCACATAGTATAGTGAAATCTCTATTTATTCAACCATGAACTAAAGCAAAACATTCACAGAAACCAAAGTACAGCATTCACAATGTTATAACATAACAACTTATCACTAAAGTGGCCACATATTTTTCACCAAAGTGACCACATAGTTTTAAGCAAAAGATATCATTCAGTAAGTCCTTAACTCAATCATCCTTAAGGAACAAGCCTCCTTAAAAGTACAAAGGTCACATTGTCTTAATCTCTCAGTCAAAAAGTCTTCTTTCTTCTTGATTGGAGATTATTTTCCAATCATCCTTAACTCAATCATCCTTAAGAGGTACTAGGTACAGAGTATAAAGTTCTCCTATCCCTAGGCCATAGTAAATCATGATCTTCTCAGTCAGCACTAAGTACCCAAGGAGAGGTCTTTTTATCTTGACTTGTGACTGGCTCCCAAATTCCACGGTTCCTCTTCCATGGGTCCAGCTCCTGCCTGAATCTACCCAACTGTCACCCGGATTCACAGGTAGGCAGCTCTCAGCTCCTTGCCCAGCTCCTTGTCCAATTCCATACTGAAGCTCACAATATTCAGTCCACCTCAAATAATTCACAGTTTCTGTTTCTGGGAAGACAAAGCTTAACAGAGTCAAAACAACATTCACACACATTGTCGGCATCATTATCAATTCACTGTTTGTCTGTGAAATCAACACAGACCTACAAACAAGGTCTGGGAACTCAACACAAATGTCAGTATAATCCCTGGACCTCTAAAACCTTCCTCTAGGACTTCTGTAAACAGACAACAAGAAAATTCTTTTTCAGGGATTCCAGTAAGGTCCAAGGGCTTCTGTACAATGTTTTAGAAACACAAATCAACACAGACAGAACAAAGTTCTGGGATACCACGAGTTTTTTCCTTCTCAGCTCTACTGCCACAAGTGTTCCCTTATCAGTTTTGCTTTCTCCCAGCTTGTGCTCAGCTTTTTATCTGGTCATTAGCTCCTCCCTGTTCCACCCACCTCCTACTTCCTTCCTGTTCCTGTCTTTAGCAAGCCCCTCCCACTGTGGGTTTCACAAGTTCTGTTTCTTAACAAAGACTTGATATACTCATGGGCAAGGCTCAAAGGAAGCTTGAACTGAAACAAGGTGCTAAATAATTAAATAGCTGAAACAAAGCACTAAGTACTTCTTTGCTTGCCATCGCAGACCCTGGGCAAGTAACTTGAGCCTGTTTACCTCAGTTTCTAATCCCTAAAATGAGTTGGACAAGGAAATGGCAAGCCACTCCAGCATCTTTGCCAAGAATAACCTAAATGGGGTCATGAAGAGTCACACATGGCTAAAAAATCATAGTTTATGTACTATTAATCTCTCTAAAAGCAGCTTTTATTTTACACTGTTTGATTATTGCCCCCTTCTTTTTTTTTCCTTTTTGTGCATTTACTGTCTCTTCTTTCTTTTATTTTCTTATTATTTTTGTTTTACAATTTCATTATATTGTATAGCACAAGACACCACTAAAATTGCATCCCTTCTCATGGTTTTGAAAAATGGAGGGTAGATAGATTTTTTTTGAGGCACTTCAATAGAAAATTTTATGATTTATTTCTTCAAATATAGTGAAAAAGTTCACTATAGTTGTGTCTTAAAACTTTAAAAGCAACTTGACTGTCAGAAAAATGAAAAATTGATTCAGTTTTCAAAGTACTAGTACTAGTCATTTTAAAAGTGCAAAGGAAATTTTATCCACTCTTTTTTAAAATGCCCAAAGACCAAGATTATTTATCTCTCATTTACTTAATTTTCACCAATCTTCCTGTTCAACAAAATGTATAGTAATGTACTAGGCAATATGGCATTTCTGAAATTTGATATAGAAACATTGGAGATCATGTCTAGCCCAAATCTCTCTTTCACAGATATGAAAAAATCAAAAGAGAAAGAGGTAAAGTGACCAGTCATGAAGCTAGTTAGTGGAAGGGGCAGAGTTAGAGCCTCTATATCTTATGCAGGAAGATTATTTTTGCTTTTGCTTTTGTTTTATTTGTATGTTTGTTTTGTACATTGTTTGCTTTTTATTTTTCAAAGGTGAATGATTTGCTGCTTTGTTGTTGATGGATAGATATGTTATATACACATATATATGCATATATACACATGCATAACTGTGTTTACATATGTGCATATACAGATGTAAATGTGTGCATATATGTATATTTGCATATATATGCAAATTAAAAAAACACATATATAGATGTAAAATCTAGGCACATTACATAGAGTGCAGGGCTTGAAGTTAGGAAGACTTATTTTCTTAAGTTCAAATCTGGCCTCAGACACTTACTACCTATGCGACCTTGGACAAGTCACTTAATACTGTTTGCCTCAGATGCTCAGCTGTAAAATGAGCTGGAGAAGGAAATGGCAAATCACTTCCGTATCCTTGTCAAGAAAACCCCAAATTGTGTCACAAAGAGTCAGACATGACTGAAACAATTGAAAATAACATAATAAAAGAAACAATTCAGGCCAGATGAGTAGAATATAATGTTTTTATGCACTTAGCTTAGCTTTTATCCTGACAAAAATTAATTTGAATTTCTAGCCACAAAGGATCTTGAAAATGTCTAACCTTAAGTCAATTAGTTGTCTAGGACACAGACCTGTCATTCAATCCCAAACACAATGAGTTGAAAGAAATGACAATCATATCAGCAAGATGCTTTTTGTGGTTTGTGTTCAGGTGTCCCCTTATGTGGCGACTAGCCAAAGGCTATTATTAAATAGCTGTCAGCTTGCATTCATTAGAGAGAGCTCTTCTAATTACAGCACCACAGTAGGTAGGAGATGAAATGGACAAATGGAGGCCCTGAAGGAATCAAAAGATCATAAATTTAGAGCGAGAAGGGACCTTGGAGACCATCAAGTCCAGGCTTCCCAATTTACAGATGGGTAACTGAGCCTCAGAGGGTTTAAATGACTTGTCTGATATCATGCTGAAGCTGGTAGCAAAAAGTTTTGGCTACAAAAAAAACTAAGAATCACAAAAGCTGCAGAGATCACAAGGAGAGCTGAGACCCAGAAAATATAAAGAGAGTAAAGAGTATGATTGCATCCCTAGGATATAGCAGCCATGAATTGCTCTGGCCCCACGTGGTCTCTACGTGAATAATTACATTTATGTTCTGGCCACACACACAGATATTGCCTACTTTTCCATGCACGTTCCCTGACCAAACATATTCTCTATCTATCTGTGTGTGTTGTTTCCACCCACATGTGTTCCTTGTGTGTGCATAGTGCTTCATTGGTAGTATATTAACCTGTATGAGAGTGCACTCCCTCTGCATAAAGAGAAAATTTTTCTCATCACTTTATTTATTTTGCTTAAGTGTCTTTTGTTTGAACTAATATGTTCTTTGAGGTAAAATTAACACATCAGTAGGGGTTCATGAGCTATTATCCACAATGTATTAGGTAACTTGAACCTGGAATAGCTTTTCTAAGAGACCCACATGGAGTGTGGCAGTACCCTAAACACTACATTTAACTTTTAGATCAAGGTTCTTTTCACTGTACAAAGTAGTATTTCTTATTTATACAATTCCCATTCTCAAGCCACTTACTGGTTACTTTAAAATCTGCCTCCAAAATGGCTGATATTGTGCAGCCATGTTATGACCTTTAACCAAGTTTGCTTGAGCTCTGCAGAATCAGCATCCTTCAATTCTACCAGAAACAGAACTATTAATAGACAAAAAGAAATTTGATGATATCCATAGTCCTATCAAAAGTTTGTGATAGAATCATTATGTTAGCCTGATTAAAGAAATTGCTCTCCTTTGGTCAAACTGCCCTGCCTATTATCTGAGAACATGTAATCAGAAAGAGCTGGATGAGTCCTAGCCAGAATATATATCATTGTAAGTTATTTGAACGTGTTGATTGACCCTTTATTTATAGTGAAAAACAAGCTGCGACAAAAGATTCTGCTTGAGATGGGATCCTGAAATGTTGAGAAGACTGGCAATTTTAATCATTTTTATCCGTCAAAATGTTTGATCATTTATTTTACTTCTTACTGAGCAAGTCCAGAAGAATAGACTTACACTATATGCTATCTTATCACGAAAAAAATAAATGCCAGTAAATGAACAGTGTTAATGTCCATGTGAATCCTCAACAGCAGTTTGGGGGCCTAGGCTGTGTGTGATTAACTGCTTCACTTGTTCAGTTTTCATTGGTAGTATAGATATAATAACAGAAATTCCAAAAACAAATTAAAAAAGAGAAGAAATAGGTTCATAGCTAAAGATTTCAGTGTCATCCTTGCTAAGTATTGATAATCTTATATACATTTGCCTAATTATACACCACCATATGCTTTATATACATGCTATCATTTTATCCTCACAACAACCCTGTGAGGTAGGTACTATTATTAATTTCATTTTATAAATGAAGAAACTGAAACTCATAGAGGTTAGGTGTCTGTCTCAGGGTAACACCATTAGTCACTAACTTTTTTAAAGTTCTTATTTTTTAATTAACATTTACTTAGCACTACAGTGTGCCTGGCATTGTGCTATGCAACGTACAATTATTGTCTCATTTAACCCTCACAACAACACTGGGAGGTAGGTGATATTGTTATCATTTTACAGATGAAGAAACTGAGGCAAAAAGAGGCTAAGTAACTTGCCCAGGGTCAGACAGCTGGTAAACACATGAGGTCATATTTGAATGCAGGCTTTTCTGACTCCATCCAGAATCAGGAGTCTATTCACTGGACTACCTAGCTGCCCCCAATTCAATATTTGCAGTGTGATTCAAACTCAGATCTTCTGACTCAAAGTCCATCACCCTATCTACTTAAACTCTTTTTCACTGACATTGTCAACTTTTCTTCATCTCTTAATCACTTAATCACTATAGTCAGTGTTTCCTCTAAGAAAAAAGTCATCACTTGCTCTACAGGCTCTTCTAATTCCCAGTTCCCCTTTTCTTTCCAGATTATGTCTAAACTTAGTAGAATTCAATGTCTACACAGTATACAACCATTTCTCCTCCACTGATTGTATCCATGACTCCATACAATCTAATATCTGTAAACACAGAAGTGATGTCCATACATACCATTGGCTACAGTTTAGTGGCCCCTTGGGCCAGTGTTCTTTTTTTATTATCAGAAATTGGGTATGTGTGCTGATACAGACAATGTTGTTCTCTTTAGGTCACAGTTATGCCTTCTTTGAGTCTCCATTTCTTACCCTTCCTAACCTCGGCCTCTTATTCTCCACTTTATCACTCAACAGATGTTTGAATCACAAAGCTTTTGCCTTTATGCACAGTCAATTTATTTTACTATCTTGGCTGAACTGAGCAGACAAAATAAATATATTTTTAAACAGAGAAAAATTCAGGGTCCGTGATAAATAATGTTTTAAGGTCATCCATTTAGAACTGGAAAGAATCTTCGAAATTACCTAGTCTAAAACCTTTCATTTTTGAGAGAAAACTACAATCTAGACAGGATAAGCAAATTCCCTCATATCACACCGATAGTAAGTGGCAAAGGCAATACTCAAATCCAGATCCTCTGACATCGAATCCAATTATCTTCTCAATATACCACAGCTGTTCTTAGAAACGATAAGTATGTTTAGCCATGGTTTCAAGTACTATATATAATTAATGAGTTAATCTTCATTTGCCACCAGCTATTATGCTTGGTTTCAACTCCACCATCGCCTTCATCGTGCCCCACATGGGAAAAGCTCATCACTTGGAAATGAATCATCATGGAGATAACTTCAGTTTTATTACTCACACCTCATCAGTATAGTCATTTGCTTCTGCCCCTCTGATTGGAGGGCTGGAAGGAGGAGCCAAATAACCCTCCCATGGATTCCCTATGGAGAAGGTTTAAAATCCCTTTTTGTTGTTGTCATTTTCAGTCATGTCTGACTTTTTGTGACTCCATTTGGAGTTTTCTTGAAGAAACACTAGAATGGTTTGCAATGTCCTTCTCTAACTCATTTTACAGATGAGTAAACTGAGGCAAACAGCATTAAGTGACTTGCCCAGGGTCCTACAGTTAGTAAGCGTCCGTGGCCAGATTTGACTTCAGTCTTCCTGACTCCAGATCTGGTTTTCTACCCACTGTACCATCCAGCGGCCCCCCATCAAAATTCTAGCCATCTTTTAATTTCCCACCAGCTCCTCTGCTTTATATCAACTCCACCACATTCATCATCATCATCATCACCATCATTATGCTCCAGGCTGAGTACCCTCTGGCCCCACTTCCCCCATTTTCATCATCCTTTTGTTTTGTATCTTCCCCAATTGTATTGTAAGATCCTTGAGGTCAGCTACTGTCTTTCTTTTTCTTATTTGTAACCCTAGGATTTAGCTCAGTGCCTGACACATAGCATTTAATAAATTTTTGAAATAAATTAAAATAAATTTCAACTAAGAAATGAACCAAACTGGTCAAATCAAAAAAGTTTTGACTGATTTTATTATATTTTTCCCTTCCTTGAAGTCCTGCTCTGATATCTCTTGCCATTGTGGGGGTGACCATGTCTTCTTGAAGGGTATGCAGTGGAGAACTGATCTTAGTAATTCAATTTCTTTCAACGAACATTATTATGCACTACTAGATGACCTAACTATGAAAGACCCTAGGGATGCTGAACAAAAGCAAAACAGTCCCTGACCTCAAAAAACTTATATTCTTCTGGGAGAAAACAACATTACAAAGAGAAATAAATGTAAAATATGTACAACGTAAATGTAAACTTATTCAGGGAAAAGGATAGAACACTAATTACAGAAGAGACAAAGAATGCCTCCAGGAAGCTATTGACAATCTTACTAAGCTAGAAAAGTTTTAGGCTCAAAAATCGGTTATCTAAGGATCAATCTAGTTAAGAGCAGAGCAGACCATCATTATTTGGCTGAATTTTTCACTATACAAGTGATTAGATTAAACAATGGTTCAAGCCATTTGAGCATATAGATGAGCTACGGCCATGTCTTCTCTGTTCAAGATATTTGGCAGCGGTTATAAGACCTTGTCACTGCTAATGTGTATTATATAAATCAATAAACAACGCTAGCCAAGATTCAGGTGATTATTCATTTCTTAGCCTACATGTTGCTCTTGACCGTTAGCCTTGAATTTTTTCTCCCTTCGTTTCTTTCAGAAAAAAAGAAAATCTTCCCTTTCTCACCAAAGTAACATCAACCACAGAAGAATATGAACTTTCTCATTAGAATCCAGGAACTTATTAGGGAACGTTCAGCTATTCCAACACTTCTCTGACATTGTTATATCTACTCAGGGAGAGGCTCTGACTTTTCTGCCACTTAATTGTCTTGTATGAGCTGACCTACAGGCCTGTGTACAGTTTCTGTGCTGAATAAAAGACAGAGTTGCAAACATTAGTTTTATTTTTTATTAAGTCAACTAATTAAAAATGTCTGTGCCAAAATATTCTTCCTTTTTGGATGCTTTCACATTAGCATAGGTTTGCAAGAAAGTTACAAGTGTGACTCATTTGGTGCAATTGGTCTTTGGAGACGTTGATGGATCTATGATCTTGTCCATGTAGATACTACCTCTAATCTCAGAGGTCACAATAAACCTTTTCCCTCTCTCTCAGTCAGTACCATTCTTCTCCAAACTGTCCCATGAATGTCATCAATGGGCTGGACACCTTCCTCTGGGTCATTTGACACTGTGTGGTTACCAAAGTTGTTTTTTTTTATGTGCTCTCAAGAGTCAAATGTACGTTACACTTTGTAAGATGAGTCATGCCCTATCAATCAATCAATCAATAATTAAAAATATTTATTAAGTGCCTACTATGTGCCAGGTATTGTTCTAAGTGCTGAGGATATAAAAAAGAGGGAAAAGACAGTCCTTGCCCTCCAAGAGCTAACAGCATGCAAATAACTATATACAAAACAAGTTATATACAGGATAAATAGTGGGAAAATAACATAAAAGGCATTAGAATTAAGAGAGGTTGGGTAAAGCTTTGAGTAAAACATAGGACTTTCATTTGGGATTTAAAGGAAGCTAAAAAGGTCCGTAGTCAGAGCAGAGTAGGAAGAGCATTCCAGACATGGGGTACAGGGAAATAAAATGCCTAGACCTGTGAGATCTTGTTAATGGAATAACCAGGATACCAGTATCACTGGATCAAAGAGTACATGTCAGGTTGAGTAAGGTATAAGATGATTGGAAAGGTAGAAAGGAGCTGGGTTATGGAGGGCTTTGAACACCAAACAAAGCATTTTGTATTTGATCCTAGTGGTGATCGAAAGCCATTGAAGGTATTGAGGTGGGTGGGGAGGTGGTGTGATTGGAACTATGCTTTTAGGAGCACCACTTTAGTGGCTGGAGGACAGATTAGACTGGGGAGAGATTTGAGGCAGGCAGATTCACCAGCAGGTTATTGCAATAATCCACTGAATATTGCAATGAGGTCCTGCACTAGAGGGGCAGCAATGTCAGAGGAGAGAAGAAGGCATATTTGAGAGATATTGAAAAGGTAAAATTGACAAGCCTTGGCAAGAGCTTGGATGTGGTCAATGAGAGACAGCGAGAAATCCACAATGACTCCTAGGTTTTGAACCTGTGGGCCTGGAAGGATGCTGTTGCCCTAAAATTATAGGGAAGGTAGGAGGAGAAAGAGTTAGATGGAGAGAGAATGAGTTACATTTTGTACATATTGAATTTAAGATTTTTAATGGACATCTGCTTTGAAATGTCTGAAAGGCAGTTGAATGTGTGAGATTGGAGGTCAGCAGAGTTTGGTGCATGGTAGATTTGAAAATCATTATCATGGAGATGGTGATTAAATCCATGGGAGCTGATGAGACCACCAAGTAAAGTACCAGGGAGAGAGAAGAGGTTTTAGGAAAGAACCCCTGAGGGACACCCACAGTTAGAGGGCACGGATGAAAATCTAGCAAAAGATACAGAAAAGAAGCAGTCAGATACATAGGAGGAGAACCAGGAGAGAGTGTTCCAAAAGCCTGAAAAGAAGAGAATATCAAGGAAAGGGTGATCAATAATATCAAAGGTTGCAGAGAGGTCAAGGAGAATGAGGACTGAGAAGAGGTCATTGTATTTGACAACTAGGACAACATTAGTGACTTTGTCTTAGATGAATTGGCTATTAAAGGAAACTGATAGGGAATTATTTTGTGATGTGAAATGTGAAATGTTCCTTGATAAAGAAAGTAATCAACCCCTGATGTATACCTTGTTCAGGCAGCATGGTACAACAGATAGAGGTCCGACTTAAAGTTAAGGAAACCCAGATCCAAATCTGACATTTACTAGCTGTGGGATTCGTTTATAGGCAAAAAACACTTCCTCTCTTAGGACCTCAGGAAATCATCTAAGACTATATATTTCACAGGGATAATGCTAATGTGCATTAGAGAAAGAAATTTCCACACAACAGAATTCTCCACACACACCAATGAAATCATAATCATCATAACCTTCCTCTCTCTCTTTCTCTATATTTATATATATATGCACATATATATGTAATAAATGTAACATCATGTGATTACTAATATTACATGGTATGCGCTTACATATTTATCTAGATATTTAAATAAACACACATGTGAATTTTATATAAATATACATTATATACATACACATGTGTTATACACATATAAATACATACATATATAAAACCTCACTGGGTTGTGATAAGACTGAAATAATTTACAAGCAAATTTAGGGTGATAATATATAATTGTAAGGAATAATAGTAATATAAAAGGGATATCCAAGTAAGACCAGCATAACCTGGAGGTTTGGACAGATTAGAAGACAAAAATATTAAAATATGAAGGTGATGGCCTCCTAATACAAAAATAAGCATTCCTTTCATTAGAAAGAGTCTGAGGCTATAATAGTTTAATTACCTATGAAGAAACTTATAAGACAATGACCTTGCCTCAAGAGCATAGACTACATAACTTTGAAGCTCCTCTGGCTAAGATTCCATAAAGAGCATGAAACATATTGGTGAATGAATTGGAACTGATCACCCTAAAACAAGGTGCAGTATCTAACTGAGAGGAGTTTTTAAGATGGGCAGGGTTGTTGAAATAGAAAAGGGCAGACCTCAACCATCTCCTACCTGGAAACAACCTCAGGGTTAATATTATGAGGAAGTCAAAGGGAAGATGCTTCTGTCAATTCGAAGCTAAGAGTTGTAGCCTTAGCTGAAGCACTCTGATTGCACCACTCTAGCTGTAGAGTTTAACAGAACCCAGAAAAGATAATGGCTAATGGCAGAAAAGACTGCATATAGATAGGCAAGTATGATGGTAAGAGCACTAGGCTTGGCATGAGGAAGACATGAGTTCAAGTCCATCCTTAGACAATTACTAACTGTACTATCCTGGACAAATCACTTAACTTCAGTTTTTCTCAGTTTCCTCAACTGCAAAATGGGCATAATAGCACCTACTTCACAGGGTTGTTGTGAGAATCAAATGAGATAATATTTATAAAGCACTTACCATAATGACTAGAACATAGTAGGTGCTTACACCTGTTTGTCTTTCCTTCTTCTCTGTCAAACAATGAACCCAAGAGATTGACCTATCCAGCAAAGACAACACGTTTTGAGATGAGTCAAGATGCAGCATCTGGAAGCCATGTGGAGTGACCTGTCCATTCTAATCCCAGCAAGCCCAATGAGGAGCCTAAGCTGAGTGACCTATATCCAACCCAGCAGGAAAATGGTCCAAACAGCTAAGACACCAGGCCCATTGAGCAGCAAACATAATTAAATCCCTTAGCCCACTGAGATACTGGGCCCTGTGAGGTGCTATTCCACTGAGTATCCATGGCTGATGTGACACCCTGAAATTTACTTTGTGAAAACCTTCCACAGTAAGAAAGTACAGGGAAGCCCTACACATCCGAGATTATGAGTAGCCTGTTTTCCTTAATATTTGCCACACTACTGTTAAAGCTGTGCCCATTCTTTTCCCCCTCATCAAGGACTCTGAGTGTACTTTTGGAATAATGTATCCATTCTTTTGAGGGGTGGGCAGATGGACTTTGTAACTACTCTTCCAGCTATACCCTTAGAGTAAATATCTTTGCTAACAAACTTACTGAGGCTACTTGGCTGATTATTTAGGAGAAGTGTACCAATTGGAGTTCATGGGATAACAGAACTATAAAAGTTACCCACAGGGATATTACAAGCACTTTGAAAGTACGAGCAGCTATCTTGCCAGGGAACCAGCTTGCCAATGTGAGGGGGCAGAGATGGGGTTAAACAAATGAACTGTGACTGGGAGGAGGATATTACAATAGTAATTATACATTCCAATTTTAAATATTGTGCTTTCCACCCTGAAACAACTCTTTTCCTGAAACCTTACCTGTACCTCTACCCGTAAATCTAATAATGAATGCAAATGAATTACCAGTTTACCATCCTCATCATGAAAAACCCTTGTTACCCTGGTCCATCACCTTAGCAGGGTAGTTTTATTTTAGCGTTCTGAAGGCTATAGTCCTGAGTTTCTATTTATGATTATCTCGTGAAACTCAGCCAAAATGAATTAATTAAGCACCTATAATGTGCCAAGACCTGAACTAAGCACACAGAATGCAAAGGCACAACTTAGAAAGACCCTCCTCCCAAAGAGCTTACATTCTCCTGGGGGTGGGCTGGTGATATGTACAACCTCAGTTTACATTTTGATCATAACAAGGCAGAAAGACAATTGTCTAAATTATAGCATAAATTCCCAGGATAAATACTATTGGTATCAAATACACAAAACGTACAAATAAGAATAATTCTGTCTAGTAAGACACTTCTCTTATTAAAGAGACATCACCAGATAGTGGCAAAATAGAAGTCATTTAAAATACTAACTGAATTGTTAGCTGATGAAGATGCGTAATTTTTCACAAAGGCAAAGGAATTTGCAAATTTTTTCAGTTACAGCTAATGTGAAAAAAAATTTTTTTCCATAAAGTTCAACTCATCTAATTTACATATACCATTGCCTCCCCTATATGGAATTCTCTTCTTATTCCTCCCATTTTGGGGCTGGGTCTTCTTGAGTTTCAGCTTCCTTTTATACATAATGGGAGCAAATTATTTATTGTGCCCATTTCCCATGACATGGACTATGGGATTTCTAGAAGGCATATCTCTATTATTTTATAATATCTTTATTATTTCATTCATCAGCGCAAAGCTTCTTCCTTGCAATTTACTGGCACTTGAGTAATTCTAGGCTTTACAAGAATCTATATTGCAGTGGAAGTTTCTGGCTAGAAGTCAAGAGACTTGGGTTCTAGTTCCAACTCTGTCATCAACCAACTATGTGACTTTGAGCATATTCTTTAACCTTTCTTGGCTTCATTTTCCTTATCTGTAGAAAAAGAATGCTGGGTTAGATAATTTTCAAGTATCTTTCCATTTCTAAAATGCTATGATTCCAAGTTCAGTGTGAAAAGGGTCATATGTTATTTCAATTTTATTTCTCTACAGAGTTTTTCTCAACTTTTGCCTTTACTTGTCTCCTTGACAAAAAGTACATTTTCTCTAGAATTTCAAAGACTCACTCTGCCTGTCACTGAAATGAAAGGAAGATGAGCTTGTGTTTGACATTTTTTATACAAAAATGTCATTGTAATGGATTTCATAGTGCAGCGTACAGTATACCTGATAAAGCTGGAAAGTTGTTTAAGGGAAAAAAAGAGGGGAGGGATTGTTTAAGAAAACTGATCAAGTAAAATGAAGATCAATGGAACATTTATTCTATAAAAGAACATGAGGGCTGTTTTGCAAGATGTTTCAGAAATTGAGGATGCAATGAAGGAATAGTTCATTAATAGGATGCAGGACTAAATTTACATTGGGTATTTTGTAAAATGAGAGCCTCAAAAACTAGACGAGAGTTCTGAACTACATCTCACAATATAAAACTGCCAAAATGAAATGATTCCCAGAATTTGCTCAAAAAGCTCTTGGGAACTAACAAGTTGATTGATCAGAGAAAATGAGTATATACTTGACCCAATTAGAGAAACTCAGAATAGAGCTGTTTCTAACTGAGCAAAAAGAAAGAAAAATAAATGTACATACTGTCCGCCTCAGATCATAATACCAAATGCACTCATGAAAATTGTGTGTAAGATTATCTCTTATGTAGTACTTGAAGTTACATATTATTCATGTAATTACTTCACTCCTCCTCTGGGCAGATGGGAGGGACTATGATGGGGGAACTAATGCCGTATTTACTGTTGATACATTATACCAATTGTTTTTACTTAACTTGCTTTCTTAGTTGCTAGATAGACTTCAGCATTTGGTCGGGTGATATAAAAAGAATGACTGTTGAGTAAAAATACATTTTATAAAAATATATCTGTAAAAAGTGATAGAGAGGATAATTTTAGAGAATCTTAGAATGAGTTTGTGCACTGGTATGAAGTAAAGTGAGCAGAACTGGGTAATAATTTGTGCAGTAAAAACAACATTGTAATGACAACTTTGAAAGATTTAAGAACTCTAATTGATGCAATGGCCAAGCATTATTCCAGAAGAATGAGGAAACATGCTACCCATCTCCTGATAGTTGTAACGCACTCATAAATTTAGAATTAGGTATATATTTTGATAGGGAAAATATATGGATTTGTTTTGACTATAATCATATGTTATTTTTTATATTTGGGAAGACGAGAAAAAAATAGCTGTCCCCCCACATGAAAAAGAAGGAAGGAGAAAAACAGGTCATTGAAATATTTTTAATACCCAGAAGGAAACACAGACAAGCAGAAAGTAGCATGAAAGTACATATTAAATCTATTATATTACATATGTACATATATATTACAGAATATCTAAATATAGAGGCCTGGTTCCCTAATAGAATGAAAAGATATGATCTGAGACCCAATTTGATCTTTCCTTTTTTGTGGAGAGTAGAAGGGTCATAACAGCAGCCTAGTGTGGAGAAGGAGCAAGCAGGATCCAAAATGACCAAGGCTGAGTGAATCCTCATCCTGTCTCCAAGAAAGATTGTAGGTTAGAACTAGATTATCTGCTACTCCTCAAGTATCTCATCTAAGAATGAGTCTAGGTTCAGAAGAAAATCTGTAGCTTACACTTTCCAGCTTTGCTCCTTCCTACAAACCCAGGTTAAAAAAGATGTTACCCAATTAAAGGATTCCTTGAAAACTAAAATGAACCTAAAAGAAGACAATAAGACATAAAGAATTATAAGAACAAAATCAAAAGACTGAAAAAAAGAAAAGATACATGTTATTTAAAATAACTGTTCTGGAAAGTAGGTCAAGGAGAAAAAATGTAATAATCATTCATCTCCTTGAAAACCATGATGATTTTTTTAAAGCTTGGACACTATCCTAGGTGTAGTCAAATCTAAGACTTTGGGCATATCCTTTATTTTTAGAAATGATCTAAATTAAAATTGCCAAAATGTATTAGAAAAAAAGGAGCACAGGTTAGATAATCACCTCATGAAAGAACATGTTATGGGAATGTCAGAGCCCAAATTTAAAGCTTTCTGGTTAAAGAAAAAAAATTCTTCAAGTATCCAAAATGAAACAGTTCAAGATCAAGAACTTACATTCAGGTTCATGCAAGATTTGGCAGATTCTACCATAAAAGAAAGGAAATCTTGAATTATAATATTATGAAAGTCAAAAAATATATAGACTTATAGTAAAGAATAACAAAGTTAAGCTTAGTATAAGACCATGGAGGAAAAAAAATGTAGGTTTAATGGAATTGAGGACTTTCAGAATTTGTGACTAAAAAACGAGGATTAAAAATAAGAACTCGGAAAAAGAAGTGCAAGACATAAGAGAAACAGACAAAGGAAAAGTTACTGGAGTAATTGGAAAGGGCTATATTTTATTATATATGTTAATATATGTAAATAATATAATGTTAACATCCTAATGAGTAAGCATGTGGTAAAAATTATTATTTATTAATATTGTTTTAACCTAGCTTTATATGGCTAGAAATTGTTTAATTTAAAGCTTATGGTAGAGGTCAGATTGACCACAGACACGTATGTGCCAGGAAAGACAAATGGCTTTCAGGGAATGCTTAGATCCTTAGGTCTTATTTTGTGCCCACCCAAAGCTTGAGTTTTGGGTTCCACAAATTTTAACATTTATACTTACTTGCTGATATACACCTCAAACTTCCCTGCTGTCTTTGTGTAGCCAATCAAGCAAATATCCTTATACCCTTACTTGAACTCTCTCTCTTGATAGATAGATAGATAGATTGATAGATAGATATAAATATAGATATACACACATAAATATGTATGTATAGATAGATATATACACATGCACATATATAGATATAGATAAATGTGTGCATATGTATGTATATATATAAAACATGTGTATGTGTGTACACAGAGACAGCGAAAGAGAGAGAGATGCAGATAAAGAGAGGCAGAGAGACACAGAGAGAGAATATAACCTTACAAAGACTCAAGGAGGGAGACATACCTCTTTCTGGCTCTCTCCTTTGCAAATGACCTATTAAAATTCTTTCTAAATCTATTTCTGGTTCTGGGGTTTGTTCTGTACCAACAATTACCAACTAGCACAATAAACCTATTCTCATATAGTGGGCTACTTGAAACACTCGCTAACCAGGACAGTAGGACCACATAGTGGAAGTTCCAGGGACAAAAATGTTAAAACCCTGAGTGGCAAGGGGACTTGTGAGAAGATTTCCAGAAAGTAAAGTGATGATGAAATGATAATGGGAAGTTTTCATGAGATGACAGGCAGAAAGAATAGCTTAAGAGCTTGTAATAAAATTGGGAGAATAGGACTATGGGGTAAATGGGTATAGAGGGTTCAGAGCCTTGTAGAACCAAAGAGACTGGAGGAGGGTTTTACCCATCAATGGAGAAAGGCATAGAGAAAGAGAACTTAGAAAAATTACTGAAGGTGAGATAGAGGGGGATGAAAAGAAACAGAAAGAGGAAGACCAATCCCTATGGTTGCCAGAATATTCTGCTTTGATTGGGACTTCCCAAAGTCATGATATCTTTGCATGTGTTCCTCAGCATATTTTTCAATAATGCAATAGTTTCTATCTTCTTTATGTTTCCAACAGCTCCTTATCCATACTTTAGTTTTGTTTTTTTTTTAATACCCTTTAATACTCCAGCATGGCCTTTTGCTCAGGGATATACCACAGGATCATTTATCAAACCTAGTCATGCATCCTGTAAAATGATTCAACTGACTATGAAGGACTCCAAAATATAATGCATGTGGACCAAGAAAAAGGTAACAGTCTCCATATGTCCTGCTAGAAGTTCTTCACCAGTTAGTTGAAGGTATCCTGCAAAAGATCTCACTTTGCTTTATGTTGCTCTGTCTCTATCTCTCTGTTTCTTTGTCACTCCTCCCCTGAATCTCTCTCAAATTGTCTTTCACACACACACACACACACACACACACATTCATACACAAGGATACACATGCATATGGACACACAATCTTCTGAAGGGAATTTTAGCAGTTCTGTTCATTAGTAGAAATATATTTAGCACTACTTTCAAGTATAAAAAGCATATCATATATTTCTAAACATTACTGTAAAATCTCAAAGTTTAGATGCTCATCTCAAATATTCTTATTCCCAAGCACAATAATGACTACAATGCAATTTAAACTCAGAAGCTAAACTATTTTTTTTATGATTTGTAAAGACCTAAGCACCCAAATCATCTCACAAAAAGTAGGGTCTATTTTTTATTCATTGAAACACATAGTCCAATTAGGGAAAAAACTACTCTTTCATCAGGCAACCATGTCATTAGTATTGTGGGAAGGTACTAGTGCTGACTAGAAAGCTAAGTAGTTCAGGGAATAGCAACAAATGATAATAGTCATATTTGATTTATTATCACATCTAAGCATCAGTAATAAAACCACCATGGATCACTACCCTTACCAATCAGTGAATATTGATTGGTTCTATTTCTCCTATTATTTCTTGATAATGACTTGCTATTGTCACTTTCACACATTATCAGCAAAGTGCCCCAGATAGAAAATCAATTTTTGATTAAATATTTTAGAGTACACCTAATGAAAATTTAAAGGTTGTGATAAGAATACACTAATTTGGTCAATTTACCATGTCTTTCTGAAAAGGGTATATTTATTGAGAAACAACTACAATAGTTTTCTGGTTTGGAAGAAAAAAGCAAGATAGCCTAAAGAATACTGGGAAGACTCCTCATAGTTTCCTCAAACCAATGAATTTCTTCAGTTAACGAAATGGCAGAATCTCAGATATGAAAGGAAAACTCAGAGAAACTTTAGTCCACTTGGTACCAGAACAGAATATATACACATATACACACACATACACATACACATATATATATATATATACACACATATGTATACAAACATATATATGTATAAATATATACATGAACTCAATTGATTAATATATAACATGCCACAGTAAAAACAATAGGCATTTCATCTAATTAGTTTTTACTGTTTGGATTATTAAACCAATCTCTTGAATACACATGGAGCTCATTGAGGACAACATAATATTTTAGGGTTTGATACAGTCAGTTTGTGTATCATCTTCAAACAGTTATATGAATAATCTCAGCATCAATGATAATAATAATCCAATAGTTAACATTTGTATAGTGCTTATTACATGTCAGACACTAAATTCTTTATAATCATTATTTCCTTTAAGCCTAACAACAACCCTAGATGTTAGAAGCTATTATTATCAGCATTTGACAGGTGAAGAAAACTAAGGCAAGCAAAGGTTAAGTGAATTGTCCAGGGTCCCACAGCTAGTTAGTGTCTGAGGCCAGATTCAAACTCAGGTCTTTCTGACTCCAGGTCCTGTATTCTATAAGTGATAATTCCATTTGGACTTTGGATAAGATAGACCCATGATAGCGACAAGTATCTTTAGTCTCTTTTAGCAGTCTCCTCAATCTTTTCTTTATTATCAGAATTTCATTCTCGAAAGCACCACATATTTCTTGCATAAAGAATTTTGCAACAAATGATCATATCTATCCTTTCTCTGAAATCTGAAATCCATTCTTTAAAAATTTAGGGATTATGTCAGGAAATGTCTCCTTATTGATCTGAATCAAATTTTGAATAGGAATCCCACTGATCACATCCCCCCCACTTTTTAAAGAGTTCATATATTAAGGCAAGTCTTTAGCTTCTCTGTTCAGAGCAGAGAGAGAGAGAGAGAAAGAGAGAGAGAGAGAGAGGGACAAAAACAAAGGAGACAGAGAGCTCTATCAGATGTCTCATCACTAAAGTCACATGAACAAAGGTCCTACTCTGAATTATCATCTATAAGTAGAGTTGACACTGAGTTCTTGAAAGTTAGGCCAACATAGCATAAGTTTGAACAGATTCAAATTAGCTGGAAAGATTTTGCTTACAAGCTGTGACAAACTGCGTCCTGTCTCTAAGGACCAGCCCAGAAAACAAAGTTATGAAATGTTTTAGTCCCGTCTTCTAAGGAAAGGGCAAAATGACAAAACATCCCTTATTTCCTTGGTATCCTTTTTTTTTCCCCTTCAATGATGGTGATGGACTTACTTTAAAATATAGAGAAGGTTACCATAATCACTGACTACTGGGTATTATGTAGCTATTCTGTTCCACTGAACCACCTTTCTATTTCTTAGCCAGTACCAGATAGTTTTGAAAATTACTGCCTTATCATATAATTTAATATCTAGTACTGCTAAACCTCCTCCCTTCACATTTTTTCCTTAATTCCTTTGATGTTCCTGACCTGTTGTTCTTCCAAATGAATTTCATTATTTTTTCAAGTTCAGTAAAATATTTTTGGTAATTTAGTTGGAATGGCATTGAATAAGTAGATTAATTTAGGTAGAATTATTATTTTATTTTTATTGACTCTGCCCAGCTATGAACAATTAATATTTCCCAAGTTATTTAAATCTGTCTTCATTAGTATAAAAAGTGACAGATATGCTTAAAGAGATTCAATCACTCAATTTAAAACTACAGTTTTACTTTCCTGAAAGGTTGAAATTCAAATATTATCAAAATATACAATAAGGGTTTTGGGGGTGTTTGTGTGTGTGTGTGTGTGTGTGTGATTTTTGAATAGACATTGTTACATTATCCTTCAGTTATGCACTGTCCAAACAACTTCTAGCCCATGTCTTCTACAATATGAGTTAGAAAAGGACTCATCCTCTTGCTGGTGGTCATCCTCATTAAGTGTGCTCGGGCAGTCATCAGGTACACCTTTCTAGGCTGTCAGTAAGCTCACTAACCAAAAGAACCTAGGATGCCTTAAGCTCTCCAAATTGCAAAGTGGACTCTAAGCCAAGACATACTCATCTCACGTTAGATACTTATTCACCTAAACTAAAAAATAAATTAAAAAAAACACAAAAGAGGAGGCTCACAACTTGGCCTCAGGCTTGCATAGGTAGAATATGTGCTCTAGTTGCCGTGTGTTACTGACTGCACAGCAGCCAGTTTAGAGTATAAAGAAAGCTGCCCCCTTTCTTTCTCCTCTTGGAAAGACGACCTAAACTGTCCTAATAGGATGGCAATCCGGAAAGAAAGTGAAAAATTAGGGTAGGGATAGTTTCTTTTAAATATCCATTGAGTTTTCAGCTCTTTGTGCTCAGAGACCATTAAAGGAATAGCCTCATTATCTGGAAGCACTAAAACCTTTTAGTACTGTACCATCATATGACTAGAAGTGAATAGGAAGTTTCTCATTTGCATAGGTGCCAAGTGCTGAGCACCATAGCCATGGAATTGCCAGGAGTTTCCAAGTGTTCTCCAGGTACCTGATCTTTGGGATGTGCCTCATAGGACAATGCAGGCCCCATTAAATTTCAGTCATGTCTAAAGATGGCAACCACCCTTAGGTGTTGACCTGGTTGATATAAGCATATGTGACTTCAGGGAAGCAATGCAAGGCCTCCCTTTGTGAAGTAATCTCCTACCTGTCAGTCATACTAAAGAATTAATGACTAATGTAAAATGATTTCCCAAAAATAGATTTCGAAAAAGAGAAACGCATTGGACATCAGAAATTATATTGGAAAAGGGAGGAGACTCTAAGAAGAAAAAGGTATATAGAAAGAAAAGCATTATCTTCCTTACATACCCCCATGGCCTGGCCTTACTACCTGTAGTATGCCAGGGGAATCAATATTTAAAAGTATTTTTGATCAAAAGTTAAATTAAGTGAAACTCTGCTTAAAGACATAGGTACTGTTCATACAATTTGATCCAGTAATACCACTGCTAGGTCTGTATCCAAAAAGACTTTAAAAAGGTGAGAAAGACCTATTTGTACATAAATATGTATAACAGCTTTTTGTGGTAGCTAAGAGTTGGAAATTGAAAAGACTCCCATCAGTTGGGGAATGGCTGAACAAGTATATGATTGTAATGGAATATTATTGTGCTATAAAAAACGGATGATTTCAGAAAAAAAAATTGGAAATACTTACATGAACTGCAACAAAGTGAAGTGAACAGAACCAAGAGAGCATTGTACACAGTAACAGCAACACTGTATGAAGAGAGGTAAATGAAAGCTGTTCTTAGGAATATCTTAGCAAGATCCAAGACAATCCCATAAGACTCATGATGAAAAAAAATCTGCCTCCAGTGAAAGAATTGATGTTATCTGAATGCAACCTGAAGCATACTATTTTTTTCATTTTCTTTCTTTCTCATTCAAGTCTTCTTGTAGAACATTATTAATATGGAAAATTTTATGTAACTGCTTATGTGTAACCTATATTTAATTGCTTACTATCTTGGGGAGGAGGGAAGGGGAGAGAAGGAGGGATAGATAGAATTTGGAACTCAAAACTTAAAAAAAAAGAATGTTAATTTTTTACATGTAATTTGGGAGGGAATAAAATATTATTTTTTTGAAAAGTTAAATTAAGATGTTGGATAAACTCAGCCGAAGGACCACTCAAATTCAAATATTGATGTACTTCTCATTTATAAGGGAAATAATGCAGAAATTTGCCAAGAGTACCTCTAATTAACTACCAAAAATGTTTTATTGAGTTATAAAAATAATAACAAAATTCATCTGGAAGAACAAAATGTCAAGAATATCAAGGAAATTAATGAAAAATGCAAAGGAAGGTGGCCTAACCATATCAAATCTAAAACTATATTATAAAGTGGCAAACATCAAAACTATTTGGTACTGGCTAAGAGAGTGGTAGATCAGTAGAATAGGTTAGTTACACAAGACACAATAGTAAATGATTATAGTAATCTACTGTTTGATAAAACCAAAGGCTCCAACTTGTGGGATCAGAGCTCACTATTTGACAAAAACTGCTAGGAAAACTGGAAAATAGTACAGCAGAAACTAGGCATAGACTAACATCTCACCCTATACCAAGATAAGATCAAAATGCATGCCATAAGCAAATTGATACCATAAGCAAATGATACCGTACCATGATACCATAAGCAAATTAGGACAGCAAGGAATAGTTCACCTGTTGGATCTGTGGTGAAGGGAATAATTTATCACCAAACAAAAGATAGAGAACATTATGAAATGCAAAATGGATAATTTTGAATACATTAAATGAAAAAGGTTTTGCACAAACAAAACCAATGCAACCAAGATTAGAAGAAAAGCAGAAAATTAGGAAACAATTTTTAGAGACAATATCTCATTTCTAAAGTATATAGAGAACTGAGTCAAATTTATAAGAATACAAGTCATTCCCCAATTCATAAATCATCAAAGGATATGAACAGGCAGTTTTCTGAGGAAGAAATTAAAGCTCTCTATAATCATATGAAAAATGTTCTAAATCACTATTGATTAGAGAAATGCAGATTAAAACAACTCTGAGCTACCACCTCACACCAATCAGATTGACTAATACAACAGGAAAGGAAAAAGATAAATGTTGGAGAAGATGTGGGGAAACTGGAACACTAATACATTGTTGGTGAAATTGTGAACTGATCCAACCATTCTGGAAAGAAATTTGGAACTATGCCCAAAGGGCTATGATAATGTGCATACCCTTTGACCCAGCAATATCACTACTAGGTCTCTATCCAAAAGGGATCATAAAAAAAAAAGAAAAAGGACCCACATGTACAAACATATTTATAGAAGCTCTTTTTGTGGTGGCAAAGAATTGGAAATTGAGGGGATATCCTTCAATTGGGTATAATGGTAATTTGAAGTCTTTCCTGCCCCTTAATAAGCCTAGAGGAGTTGGAAGAGCTTCCCTGCTTTGAAAATAAACTCTGCTGAACATAATCACATGGAGCCTGTGGTGGGAGGAGTTTGCTGAAAGGTGAAGCAGAGCCCACAGGAAGCTGGGAGTCAGAGCCAGAGAGATAGTGGGAGAAAGAAGATGCTCAGGCAAGGAGATAGATAGGTTTGTGAGTAAACATTGATCTTATATTGATTTGTGGGAAGCATAAAGGATGACATGGCTCTCTGATATGTTGTGCTGCATTAACTTTATGTCACTTTCATGGATTCAGTTTCCTGGTGTTGGGATTTGGTTTTCAGGTATCTAAATAAATATTTTGCTTCTGTCCTCTATATGGAGAGGTTGTTATATTTTGCAATCAAGCACCATGCAAGAATATTTATAGTCACAGTCAGTATATTTATACTCATTGTGGGTGCTGTAAATATTGCATTGGCACTACATTAGGGAATGACTGAACAAGTTGTGGTATATGAATGTAATGGAATACTATTATGCTATAAGAAATAATGAGTGGGGAGATTTCAGAAAAATCTGGAAAGACTTACATGAACTGATGCTGAGTTAAGTGAGCAGAACCAGAACACTGTATATGGAAACAGCAACATTGTGTGATGATCAACTATGATACAGACACTTCTCAGTAAAAGAGTGATCCAAGACAATTCCAAAAGACTTGTGATGGAAAATGCTAACCACATTCAGAAAAAGAACTATGGAGTCTGAATGCTGGTCAAAGCACACTATTTTCACTTTTCTTTTTCTTTCTTGTGGTTCTTCCCTTTGTTCTGATTCTTCTTTCACAACATGACTAATGTGGAAATAGGTTTAACATGATTGTCCTTGTATAACCTATATCATGTTGTTTGCCGTCTTGGGGAGGAGAGAGAGGAGGGAGGGAGGAAGAAATACTGGGAAGTCAAAATTTTACAAAAAATGAACGTTTAAAACTATCTTTATATATAATTGGGGAAAAAAAAACAAAATACTATTAAGGGAAAAAAAATAGACAAACAAAAAATACCTCTAATTTATGGCTATATCAATGCCTAGGTTTATCAGAGACCTCATTCAATCTAATTCAAACGACTAGGGTAAGCCCAAAAAATGCTGAATGGCTCTCCTCCCCATAAAAGTATTTAACCTGATTTTGAATGATTATTCTATAATTACCCGACTAGACAAATAATTTCTTAGTCCTATTACCATTGTTATCATCAAACATTTATTCCCATTTGTCTTCATTCTATACCTTTCCCCTTACTTCCTGTCTTACATAAGGCCTTCAACGTGCATAATCCTATCCATCCGTTATATTATTAATCATTGTATACTTATCAAGTCACTCGTATCAAGTCTAATAAATGACTCATTGTTCAACAATTCATTAAATGAAAGGGTAGGCATTAGACATCATTGAAACTGGGGTTCAAAAGGACTTCAGGAGGTCATCCATTCCATCCTCCTATGTCCAAGCTCTATTTGCTTTATATTTACTCAGGATAAATACACCATATTTATCTTTTTTTTTTTTTGTTACAGTACCTTTTTGCAGTATCACACAGAAAGGTCCTTTTTAAATGTTTTGTGAAGATGAAGGCCTTTTTTCTTAACTATCTATTTATTTCTCCCTAAATGTATGACAACAAATCAGACTGAAATTTACCATGTGCCTCATTAGTATAAAATATAATTAGAAGAATACTTCAAGGTTCTTAGTTTATGTTCAGATTTGAATCACCTGGAGACATTTTGTTTGCTTCCTCTCACCATACAACAGTATAATTTTACAAATACTCAATCAGCTAATAGTTGTCTATTTATTTTTTCTCTATCTCACAGTTCAGATAATAGGCTAGATGGTTTCAAAACAAACTGGGAAAAGATTCCTGTCCAACTTGGACAATTCATTATTTCTTCTAACTTCCCTCTGTATGCTTAATGTCCATAACCAGCTAGATGTTTGACCCTGGGTGAGTCACTTGATCTCTCTAGGCCTCAGTTTCCTTCATCTGTTGAGATCAGCTATTATAACTTTCAAAATCATTTCCAGGTGCTATGAATCTGATTTTTTGAGTGGTCTCAAGTAAACCTCCTATGACATCTAATTTCATTTCTCCCATAATGAGTTCTATCTCTCTTTACAATAATTCCCTCCTGTAATAGGTTTCCCAGGAAGATTCTCTAAACTTTGTGTCTCTTTCACAATTATGAATTGTATCTTAGCTTACCTTACAAAAATCACACAATTTTAGAGTCCGAAGGAACCTGAAAGTTCATTTAATCTAACATTCTTCTGAGGGGTATCCATTTTGCAATGTATTAGACACCTAAGGACAGAAAAAAAAAAGTAGGTAGACAAATCTTTAATGATGAGCCTGCTCTATATTTGATTAAAAATTTGTATCTGTTCACCAAAAGTATGGGAAATTGAGAAAAAAAAACAATCTTTGGAATGCATACCCTACAGTCCTATAATCTAAAGATATCAGCCTTTAATGTAAGTAGAAATAGTATCCCCCATTCTACAAAGGCACACAAAGAAAGACCTTACAGATCAGGCCTGCACAACCTGTGACCCACTGGGGCCACTTGCAACACGCCAAAGGATTTCAGGTGACCAATGGAAAAATGTAGAGGAAAACATCTTTTGTATGTATAGGAAATCCTTTGGATTGCAGCAAGTAGCTTCAGGTTATAGGCAGCCAGTGGGTCACTGGTTGTGCAGACCTATCTAGAAGATAAATTTTTGGAGACAAGAAATCATTTTTATTGAAATTACATTACAGTAATAATTAGGTGGGAATAGGACCAAACCTGTGATTTCATTAGTATGTGGAACCTCCAGTAAGAAGCTCAGATAAAGTTATTCTCTGCAATTTATAATCTTAAAGCATTGCTTGGGGCCCTGAGAGTTTAAGGGTATCCCTTGGATTTTATAGGCAGCATGCTTAAGGAATAGGATTTGAACTCAGACTAGTACGCCATACTAACAGTTTAATATACATTTTTAAGGTTTCTAAAGTGTTTTCTATGTGTTATCTAATTTGCATTTAGAATGTGAGCTCCTTGCAAGTAGGTATTGGTTCTTTAATTGTACTTTCATCTCTAGCCACTAACACAGTACTAACACATAGTAGGCACTTAGTAAATGCTTGTAGATTAATTGATCCTCATAATAACCATGTGAGATAAGTGCTCCTATTAACTCTATGGCAGAGATGAAAAAACTGAGACTGAGAGGTTGCTTAACTTTCCCTTAGTCTAAGACAGCTATTAAGTGTTAGAGACAGGATTTGAACTCTGTTTTTTCCTGAGTCTAGGAGCTCTCTCCCCCATATTCCACTGATCCCTAACAGTGTGATATGCATATGGGTGCTTAATACTAGTATAATAAGCCATGCTGAAGTCATAATTTAAGGTTTAGAAAGTGTTTTTCTCACAATCATACAAGATAAACAGTAAAAGACCATTATCCACATTTTGTGGATGACATAACTGAGTCAAAATGAGATAATGTGACTTTCTGTCTCCTAGGTTTCCAGGCATCCTTCAAATCTCATCTAGGGGCAGTTAGGTGGCTTAGTGAATAGAGAACCAGCCCTGGAGTCAGGAGGATCTGAGTTCAAATCTGGCCTCAGACACTTGACACTTACTAGCTGTGTGACCTTGGGCTAGTCACTTAACCCCACTTGCCTTGCCTTCTCTCCTCCAAAAAAACCCAAAACAAAACAAATTTCATCTAAGGTTCTACATTCCATAGGAAGTCTTTTCATGTCCTCTTTAATCTTAGTGACTTTCCTCTGAAGATACCCTCAATTTATCCTATATTTATTTGGTTTGTACATAGTTGTTTACATGTTGTTTCCTCTATTAGACTGAGTTCCTTGAGAATAGGGATTTTTTTTCTTTCTTTTCATATTTATTGACTGATTTGATATCCTCAGCATTTAGCAAACCATCCAACACATAGTAGGAGCTTAATAAAATGTTGCTTCACGGACTCACTGACTCACAGGGTCATACAACTAGTGTCAGGACTAGGATTTGATTTGTTGTTAGGTTTTCCAACCAAGTTCAGTACTTGTCCTAAAAACTAAACTTTCTCTAAAAATACATAAATGCTGCTTTTTTGAGAAAAAGAAATAATGTGATAAAATAAGGTCAATATGTGTGTACTTATAAAGTGGATATTTGATCAACAGAGTCAATTTAGCTAACTTTGGCCTAAAAAACAAAACAAAATTTTAAAAAGTCTTTACCTCCACATTTCAATATTTCTGATATATGTATTTGTTTTTAGTGACCTGTCTAGTCCATCAATTTTATGAATTAGGAGTCAGAAGGTGAAAGTACAAATCTTATATAGGTACTTTGTCCCTATGTGACACATATAACCAATTTGGGCCCTACTTTTTTTACTTGCAAAGTGAAGCAATTGATCTAGGAAGTCCCTACTGTTCCTCTTACAAATCTGCCAATAAATCTAGTCCTATCCATATGATTCTTGCCCATTTTTTCATAGTTCTTTCACAGAGGATCTTTCCAATATCCAGGAAGTTTTCCTCCATATTTTTTTAAATATTTGGAGGCAGTTAGGTGACAATGCATAATACAGGGAGGAAGATCTGAGTTCAAATTACTGACACATTAGCTGTGTGTCCCTGAACAAGTCACTTGAGTTTGTGTGCCTCAGTTTCACCAACTGTAAAATGAGGCTCCAATGGGATATTTATAAAGCATTTAGTGCAAGGCCATACACATAGTAGGCACTTAATAAATGATTGTATTCTTTCCCCATTTGTGCAATACTACAGTTTTCTGTTTAATGAACATTCACTTTCACTATACCTATTCCCCAATGCAATTTTCAGGGGTCTATTATTTGGATAAACAGAGATAGAGCAGGGCAAAGTGGATGGAGATCAAACCTCAGCTTCAAGCCAACCTGCCTTCTGACATATACAGGGTCTTAGGACCCTGAGCAAGTAACCTCACTTCTCAGTGTCCCAGGCAATTATCTAAGAATAATCTTAGTGGGGAAATATAAGCAAATCTGCATTAGTAAATGGAGTTTCCTAATTGGAAAAACCACCAAAATTGTATTGTGAAACTCCAGTATAATTTAATATGCAACTCATAATGTTCTGCAATAATTCTACTGCTTAAAGAACTATTGAATTTTTAGCACAAATGCATTGGACCATCATGGTGAACCATTAACTCAAACTACTTCCCTACATTAGTGAAATCACAGTTCCAAATCAAAGGGGGAAAAAATAGATGACTGCCTCACCTCTCTCACCTCTACATTAATTCATTTAATTAATCTGGGTTTTTTTTTTCTTCCCCTAATTGTAATTGTTAGCCCATCTGGATAATAGCTATACTGTTCTAGACCACCAGCTTTTTGTTCTCTGTCACAATGAGGATGCTAGAATAAAAAATGAAATGCTAAACATCTTTCCTAACCAGAGTTTAAACCCAAACCTAGAGATGTCCATATGGCACAACAACATCCATTCACCATGCAACAACAACAACAACAATAATAGTAATAATAATAATTAATAATAAATATCTTGCACTAACTCACAGCATGCCACTATTAATCTTCATTTGGTATTAGTTCCCAGACAGGAATGTTGCAATTACAATTTAGTCCACATTGATCAGCAAAAGTTAAAGGGCAAAATTAATTAATGGCAACATTAAAGGGCAAGAAATTAATTTGATGAAACTTCCACTGTGCGTTGAGTGTACAGAGAAGTCCTGTTATTTTGAGATTAGTCATGTTGATTGCAAAAGAACAGAAGGAGAAATCTGTGAATAAAGCTGAATTTCAGCACATTAAAAATGTATGTCAACAATTTTAAAATCACTAAAAATGGCTGTTATACAAGTGAATCTCATTAAAAGTAGAAACTTCTGAGTAATAGGGCTAACAGTGACTAATGGTATCACAAGGAAGCTGTGAAGGCAATGTGCAGCAGCTATATTACATCTCAGCTTTCCAACTTGATAAGTGCATTTACACCAATCCTTAATGACAAAGAAGTTCTGAATTTCTCACTTTTTATTAAAGATATTGAATTTTGTTGGGAATTATAGGCACAATATCAAATTGACTAAAATAAAAACATTAATGAAGAATGTTTAAGTAAAATCTTCTTTATGCATCACTGGAAAACTTTAAAACATTTGAACATCTTGCTTTCCACAGGAGAAAACTCTACCTCCAAAGCCTTTTTGAGACAAACATTTTCTGGAAAAGACCTCATAATTCTCATAGTATGAATAGATATACCAGCAGCAAAAAAGGAACCCAATTCTTTCAAAACTACTCAGTTCCACCATAGAAATGTATTTGAAACATTGATAAAATCCTTAGACAGCATGTCATACAAACCTTTTATTTTGTAGATAAAGAAAGCTAGGCCTACATTGGTTAGCTGAGAGTAATGGTAGTATTATAACCCAGATTGTCTGACTTCCAATTTGAAGTGGGAAAAATAGAAAGAAAAATAAAGAAAATCCCTTGTAACAAATATACATAATTAAGTCAAACAAATTCCCACACTTGGCATGTCCATATAAATATGTCTCATTCTTCATCTTAAGTCCATCATTTCTCTGTTAGAATGTAGGCAACATGTTTCATCATCATTCTTCTGGAATACTGATTGACCATTGCACTACTCAGAATTCTGAATGTGTTCCAAGTTGTTTGTATTTTCTATGCTGTTGTTCCCCTAGAAGTTTTCTCCTGATTCTGTTGATTTCACTCTGCATCAGTTCCTGCTACTCTTCCCAGGACACAATACTACTTTAGTTGATTATATGTTTCTTTTTCTAGAAACTACTTTATCAAATATCAAAAGTTTGGGAAATAATCTCAACATTCAGATTAGCCCTATTACCTTCTTACTTACCCGAAAGAAAAAAACAGAAACAACTTTTAATGAATTGTAGAACAATACAGAGCTGAAGTGAAGGTGAAATGACTGTTCAGCAGTTCCAAGATGTATGCCCTATTTTGATGTTTTAAGTATCAGTCACCTGTGGGGGTACATTAGGCGTTATGTTACCATATCATGCTTTAGGTATGTGTTGATATGCATTTTTGAGTAGTTTGTGTACACACAAAATGAACGCAAGATAATGGCAAGGGCAATAGCAACCAAGAGGTATTAGGAAAGGTTTCACGTCAACAGTGGTACAAAATTCAAATAGAAATGGGTGTCATTAAACCATACCTAAGGATCCCTGTGTGCCACATGTTGACTTAGAAAACTATATATCTTTATATATTCCTTTTTTTATTAACACATCAACACACTGATATCAGATAGGAACTAGATGTAACTAATTAATAAAAATCACATTGTTATGAATTTGATAATTTTGTCAATATTTATGTATATATGTGTATATACTATTTGCTTATTACATACATGCATATGTATTAGTTATAGATAAAAATATACTTTATTTTAATATTAAATAGATTCAACATAATTTAAAATATATGACTACAGGAAGAGTCAAAATTAAATTAATATCATTTGTTACAAACTTGTTATCCTTTGCCAGAAAGTATTTTTATCAATAAGGCCATATAAGCTTTTGTGATGGTGCAGTTTTCAAAATAGATAATTGTAACAGAAAGCACCATAGCATATCCAGGATGGTTGCTAGCACAGGTTCTTTGATTTGCTTTTCTAAAGGAAAACAACTCAAAAAGAGTCAACAATCTTACTTTAATCAATATAATTTACTTAGGGGGCAAAAGCCAGCACCCTGAACTTCAGAGAAAATACAAACAGAAATTACAAGTAGACAAAATATTCAGACAGATAAAATAACACAATTCTATAGACCAACAGACAGGGCTTCTAACCATCTGAATATTACATAGTTATATATATATACTTCTTCAGGGTCAGAGGGCATCACAACCTTTGTGACCCATTGCCTCAGTACAAAGTAACAAAAGGTGTGGGCCTTCCTGAAAAAACAAGCCTCCCTTAAGCAAGCTTCTCTTGTTGTGTTCCAAGTGAGGCCCATTAAGGGGCAGGGAAGATCTTCAAATTCCCTTACCATTAGAATAATACATGCTCAATTGTTAATCTTGCCCTAGGTGAAATTTTAATAGTCTTCAGGAGTGAAAATAACCACTTGTATAGGTATGGTGTATATTAACAAATATTGCTAAGATTATTGCAGCAAACTTGTACATTTCAGTAAAAATGTCTTCACAGCTAAGAATAAAAATATGGAACACTAACTTCATCATAGTTTTCTTTTAGCACTGTTTTATATTGAATTTCAAAAAGTTAACATGAATGTTACTTTTCACTCTCCCAATATCAAAAGAAAGTGGAACACTGAATGGTTTAAAAAAATTTTTTTCACACATTCTGAATCCTTCAAATCACCTTTTAAATTCAAATAGTAATTCCTGAATAATTGAAACATACTTACTGAAATTACAAGAACTGGGGCGGCTAGGTAGCGCAGTGAATAGAGCACCAGCCCTGGAGTCAGGAGGACCTGAGTTCAAATCTGACCTCAGACACTTGACACACTTACTAGCCGTGTGACTTTGGACAAGTCACTTAACCCCCAATTGCCCTCCAAAAAGTAAAAAAAAGAAAGAAAGAAAGAAATTACAAGAACCAAGAGGTTCTTGATAATTCCTGCATGTGGGGAAATGAGTTAAATCACAATTTATAGTTGCTTATCCCAAAGAGTGGGAAAATGAGTCAAATCACAATTTATAGTTGCATATCCCAAAGACTGAGTTTTGTTTTAAATGCAACCATACATGAAGTTTAGAATCTGATTTCAACCCTCAAGTTTTAAGTTAAATTCATTTAAATGTCCTATAATATCTACAATGAAAGCTAAATCCTGAAACCAATTATTAATATTATTAAGTTGTTCTGGTTACTCTCTTTTTCATTTTCAAAAAACATTTTAATTTCATGGCACATTTGCCAAAAAATATCTTATAATTCTTATTACAAGAAAGCTAGCAAACTTTTACACAATGAAGTAAAATTTTCTGGTCCATTTCAATTTCTAAGAGTACTGAAGAAAACTCATTAGTTCAATCCTTGAGAATATTCAATTTCAATTCAATTCAACAAACATTTATCAAATGTCTATTATAGAAAACATGAAATTCTCTTGTTTTCTTAAAAATTTCAACACTTGTTCCACTTCAACTACTTTTAAGCACAACACTTCCTGGTATATAATGCAGGAAACATAATGAAGCTAAAAACTGTAGCAATTTCATTCTGTTTCACTAATAATATGGCTACAAATCCATTTGCTTTCCCTGTCATTCCTTTTGCAATATCTCTAGATTCACACTATTTTTGAGAATGGAAAATTATACTTTTCTAAAAGTCCATGTTAATCCTTGAAAATATCTTCACCTGCAGTAGTGCCATTAAGAGAAAGAGTATCAAGCAATTCTTCACTCAAAAGAATAAACATGGCTAAATGTGCTAATCTACTGGTAACTGACAATATATGACTACAATAAAAACATTATATGGTGTTAGATAATTGTCTAAGCCCAGACAATTTTTCAGTTTTGATTTTTAATTTTTCGCCAATGTCAACAACAAATTCCTTTGTTCTTTGCACAACAGAGTTTCATGATAGTGAAATACTCTGAAAAATTTCAATTTGGGGGGGGACCAAAGGATTTCAGTAGCTTTCACCATTTACTCCTTTACAAATTCATTTTAACTAAACCAATTTGAATGTTTATTTATGAGTTCTGAAATAATATAATTAAATTTGATCACAGTCTTACT
>CM053589.1:51036815-51061083 GCA_028646515.1 Pseudochirops corinnae | reverse complement strand
AAGACATAGGAGAGAATAGATTGGGGGAGGGGGGATACACTGGAATGGCTGTTTTGGGGTGGTGGGTAGGGGAAAGACATGGAGAAAATTTGTAACTCAAAATGTCGTGGAAATGAATGATGTAAACTAAAATAAAATAAAAATTTAATTAAAGAAAAAAAATGTTATCTTAACCAATTGTTGCCAAAGTAGAGTAGATATACCCCAGGGAGTATATAAGACAGTATATTATGGTGTGAGAAGAAAATGTTGCAATTTTAATTCATATTTCTTTTATCTAAATATTGAAATTTTACTTTGTTAATAAGTAATATGTGCATTGACCTTAGCATTTTTATTTTGTCTAATGATCATGTGTCACATGTGATATTTAAAGTTTCTTGAGGGAACAGTACAGCAAGCAAGGTAGGTAGCTGGGGAAGTGGATAGGGTTCAGGGCCTGAAGTCAGGAAGACTCATTTCATGAGTTCAAATCTGGACTCAGACACTTACTAACTGTGTGATCCTGGGAAAATCACTTAACCCTGTTTGTCTCAGTTTCTCATCCATAAAATGATTTGGAGAAAGAAATGGCAATCTGCTCTAGTACTTTTGTCAAGAAAACCTCAAATGAGGTCACGAAGAGTCAGACACCACTAAAGTGACTGAACAACAATGATAACAAGAACAAGGGAAGAGTGAGTATTCTACAATGGAAAGGAGTTACCATGGTGTCATTTTAATTCTTTCACTTACTTTTAGCATTTGGCAACATATTACAGTTGATATATGCCTGGTTAAACATATTTACAGATTATAGTATTTAACTTTAAGTAAATAAAACCTGAAAAATAGACAACCGAATTAAAAACATTACTTGCAAAGGAATCAAGGATTAAATATAATACTAATAATGCAAGCAAAATCAAACCCTGGAAGAAGTGAAAATTTACATATCCCTAGAAATATCTCTGAAAATGGCTACACAAAACCCCTGAAACTTGGGATAGTACACCCTCCATGCTGAAAGCAGAGACTTAACAAATAGCTAAAAAGCCAAGTAATTGGCTTAGGAAAATGAGCAAACAGCAGGAAAAAAAAATCAGACTATAGAATCTTCTTTGGTAACAAGGAAGATCAAGACATACACTCAGAAGAAAACAAAGTCAAAGCTCCTAGATCCAAAGTCTCTGAGAAAAATATCAATTGGTCTCAGGCCATGGAAAAACTCAAAAAGGATTTTGAAAATCAAGTGAGAGAAGTAGTGGAAAAAGTAGGAAGAGAAATGAAAGTGATGCAAGAAAGTAATGAAAAACAAGTCAAAAGCTTGCTAAAAGAGACCCCCAAAATGCTGAAGAGAATAACACCTTAAAAATGGACTAACCCAAATGACAAAAGGGGTCAAAAAGGCCAAATGAGGAGAAGAACGCCTTAAAAAGCAGAAGTGGTCAAATGGAAAAGAAGGTCCAAAAACTCACTGAGGAAAATAATTCCTTAAAAATTAGAATGGAGCAAACGGAACCTAATGACTTTGTAAGAAATCAAGAAATTATAAAACAAAATCAAAAGAATGAAAAAATAGAAGACAACATGAAATATCTCACTGGACAAACAACCACAACTGGGAAACAAAGTTATCCTAGCCCCCGTACTTTCCTTTTAGTTTTCAGATCCTGTTCATGAGACCATTTGTAGCAGCCGCACCATAGCATACCCAGCATGGCCGCACCATAGCATACCCAGGATGGCTGCTAGCACAGGTTCTTTGATCTATTTTCTAAAGGAAAGCAACTCAAAAAGAGTTAACAATCTTACATTAATCAATCAAACATATATCATTTACCTAGTTTCAGGGGAAAAGTCAGCACCCTGAACTTCAGAGAATACAAACAGAAGTTACAAGAGAAAATAACACAATTTAGCAGACAGGGCTTCTAGCTGTGTGATCATTACATCTATACATAGTTAGTCACCAGAGAGAGAAGCCCCAACATCTGGGTTTTCAAAGCCAGAGTCTCATCTGGCCAAATTACACAATTCTTCCCTAAGTAAGCCCCAAAGCAAAACCTTGCCTCAGAGGTATATATAGCCTTCTCCAGGGTCAGATAACATCACAACCCTCCTGACCCACTTGACTACCAAGTAACAAAAGTTGTCCCTTTCTGAAATGTAAGTCTCCCACCACAGGCTCCAAGTGAGCACATGCAGCCTATTAGGGGGCAGAGTATATTTTCAAATCAGTGCAGATCCTCAAGTTCAACTTAGGCTTATTAAGGGGCAGAGAAGATCTTCAAATTTCAATTATCATTATGCTGACCTGGAAAATAGATCCAGGATAGAGAATTTAAAAATTATTGGACTGATTGAAAGCTATGACCAAAAAAAGAGCGTAGATATCATCTTTTAAGAAGTTATCAAAGAAAATTGCTCCGATATTCTAGAACCAGAAGGGGAAAATAGATATTGAAAGAATCCACCAATCACCTAAAATACATCCCAAAAGGAAAATTCCTAAGAATATTATAGTCAAATTCCTGAGTTCCCAGGTCAAGGAGAAAATATTACAAACAGCCAGAAAGAAACAATTCCAGTACTGTGGAAACATAATCAAGACAGCACAAGATTTAGCAGGAGAGTCTGGAATATGATATTTAGGAGGCCAAAGAAACTAGGATTAAAACCAAGAACGACCTACCCAGCAAAGCTGAGAATAAACCTTCAAGGAGAAAAATGAATATTTAATGGAATAGGGGACTTTCGTGCATTCTTGATGAAAAGACCAGGGTTAAATGGAAAATTCAACTTTTAAAAAGAAGAATCAAGAGAAGCATGAAAAAGTAGGAAGGAAAGAGAAAACATAAGGGACTTATTAAAGTTGAACTCTTTATATTCTGACATGGAAAGATGATATTTATAACTCATGAGGCCTTTTTCAGTATTAGAATAGTTGTAGGGAATATATACATATATACACACATGCATGCACACACGCATATATGCACACACATATACACATGTATTATTACACACATGTGTATATATCTACGTGTGTGTACACATATATGTCTATGCCTATACATGTACACATACAAATATATGTACACATATACATACACAGACACAGACACAGACATAGACATAGACATAGATATATATTTAGGGTGAGTTGGGTATGAAGGGGTGATATCTAAAAAAAAAAATTAAGGGGTAAGAGAGAGGAGTGTACTGGGAGGAGAAAAGGAGGAGTAGGATGTGGTAAATTGTCTCACATAAAAGAGGCAAGAAAAAGATTTTACAATGAAGGAGAAGAGGGGGGAGGTGAGAGGGAATGAGTTAACCTTACTCCCATTAGATTTAGCTTAAGGAGGAAATAACATACACACTCAATTGGGTATGAAAATCTATCCTACCCTACAGGAAAGTAGGGGGGAAGGAGATAGAGGGGTGGATGATAGAAGGGAGGGCAAATGGGAGGAGGGAGTAATAAGAAGCAAAAACTTTTGAGGAGGGACTGGGCCAAAGGAGAGAATAGAATAAATGGGGTGGTGGGATATGATGGAGGGAAATATAGTCAGTCTTTCACAACATGACTGTTATGGAAGTGTTGTACATCACTACACATATATAACCTATATAGAACTACTTGGCTTCTCAGTGAGAGTGGGTGAGAAGAGAGGAGGGAGATAATGTTTTAAAAACAAATATTAAAAACCATTTTTACAAGCAACTAGGAAATAAGATATACAGGCAATGGCTTATAGAAATTTATCTTACCCGACAGGAAAACAAAATGGAAGGGGATAAGAGAAAGGGGTGTGTGACAGAAGACAGAGCAGATTAAGGGTAGGGATAATCAGGATGCATACTGTCTTGGGGTGGAAGGGAGAGATGGGGAGAAAATTTGGAATTCAAAGTCTTGTGGAAGTGAATTTTGAAAATTAAAAATAAAATAATAAATGAAAAAAAAACACATTGTGTGAGATGAAAGAGTTCAGAGTCTGAATCTAAGGTCAGAAAAGGTCTTTATTCTTTCTCATGAGAAAAGACTGTACCCCTTGTCACCCAACATAGGGAGAAAGCAACAGGTAGAAGACAGTCCATGGTTATATAATCTTCCAATGCAGAAACCCAACCCCCCCACAATTGGCCTTCACTCTTATTCGTAGGAGGGCTGTCCCACAACCTAAGCGTGGGAATTTCTCGAGACAAAGGACCCAGAAACATGTGGGTGTCCAATGAAAGCAGTATTAACCTTATTTGACATATCTTCTGATGAGTTGGGTCTGGGGGGAGGGTCTCCATTGTTCTAAGTTCCAGATTGCTTGAAGGTCAGGTGACCTGACCTTAGGCCTAGTGAATACTGAAGCCATTCTAGATTTTATTTTTCAGAATGGGGAAACTTCATTATAAATTATACCTCACAAATCCCCACATTTTCTTTTTATACCTTTTGAAGTTTCCCCAATTTTCTTAATTCTAATTACCCTTGCAGCCCTGGTCGCATTGACAGTATACAAGGGGGCAGTCCCCTTTATGAGTACAGATACAGAGATTCAAAAGAAAACAATAACAATTGTCTTTTCAAAGTCCAAAAGTCTCTTTTCACACTGCTGTCCAGATGTGAGGAAGTCTTCTGGTCACGTAGGGTCATCCATCTTCAGCCCTGCATCCCAGCTTCTCTTCCTTTTGTCTTCTTTCATTCATTTACCTACAAAAGGAACTTTGGAACCAATGTAAATGACAACTCCAGAACCCTTAGCATTCTTACAAAATTAAAATTAGAATCTTAGTCAATTGTCATGATCACACATTAGAACCAGTTTCTTATATTTTGCGTTAATTCATTATCAAGTCCTCCACCAGGAGGATGGAATTTCACTAAGGGATTTACATTAAGCTCACAATTAAAACAATTAAAAATGTTTCCAAGTAATCCAAAAATTATCCTCCTTTTTAACATTGACTAATTATAACAAAGTTGAGACAAATGTGATACTAACTTAATAATGGAATAATATTCCCACAAACCTTGACCTACTTGTCAGATTATTACAAAGAACTAAAGGACCCTGACTCATACAGGAATACCTATACTAAAATCCTAAGCCTAGCAGCTTTATCTAATGGTAACTTAAGATGTTCCAGAATCAAGTAGATTTGTTGCTGTTTTATTCAAAAACTTTTGATTATTGAAACTTGCCACCAAGAATAGGGACAAAATTATATTGAGAGAACCATATTTCCCAAACTTCAGAATGCCAATTCCAGGCACAATGTATTTCATGCTGCAATCTCCATTGAGCCAAGCTTAAAGTCAGCCAGGTGCTTGTTCCCAGTCAGAAGAATCCTACCTCAGTTCATGCTGAACAGTCATTCCTCCAACCTTCATACCTGTATCTTACAGGATCTGGCACCATCAGTTGGTGGCTTGGGTAGCTTGGGCAGCCTCTCTTAACACTCCTATCTGGAGATGAACTCAAAGAAATAGTCAGTTAACAGTCCCATTGAGTCTTAAATAACAAGCACCAACGATCAGATTAAGATGTGATTATAATCTCACATTGGTTGAGGAACATCTTTGAAATGAGCCTTAAATAACCTATATTCATTCCTATATTTATTCTGGTTCAAAAAGAAAATCAAATCTCTCATTGGGACTATAAATTATTGCTCATTAGAGCATATACTTCATAGAGCATATATTGCATCTACTTCCAAACTTCTCTACCTTCTTATTATTATGCTTAACCTGAGCTCATACTAAAATTTCTTTTCTCTCAACTAAAGATGTCTCTGGTTTAATCTCAACAACTAATTATATTAATACCCAATTGTTCTTTCATCACTTTGAAATACACTGGGACCTCATTTCACTCATATACACAGATATACCTTCTCTACAGCAACTTTATAATCCCAACCTCAGTCCGTGGGATAATGATTCAAAGTTGCATTTGTATTCTTATTTCCTCTACTTCTCAAATTTGATTTAGTTATTAATTGCAAAATCAAATTACAAATCTTTCTGTCTTCCTAGACACTTTCTCAAACTATTTCTCAACTTACTTAAACCCTTTAAAACCAGTACCACCATCCAGAGACAGTAGGACTTGGATAAACCCATATTTGTCCCAAACCTTCTTATCTGATTCCCAATCAAACCTTTATTTATCCTTCACAAAATCTCTCAAATCCATCATTCAGATTATTCAGCGCTCCTTTGTATTTTTAACCATAAAGCAAGATAGCTCATAAGTTATTATCCTTTTACTAACATAACTGTTCTGCTTACACAAAGCAAAGAGGTTAATGGCTAAACCTCACAAACTGATAGATCTGACATACAGAATTATCTGATCTTGTCATTCCCTCAGAAGTTTCCACTCTGAGTCTAGTTCTTTAGAAGGATCAAATTCTATTGAGGATCCAACTCAATATATTATACAAATGAATTTATTTATAGGAGAGACTGACTTCTACTCCAGTTATCATAAAAGATTTGGGAGATTCCATAAGTAATTTATCCCAAAACAGTGCATATCAATAAGTTGCTTATAATAAAATATGTTTGCACCACCAAACAGACAGTATAAACAGGTATTATTTCCACAATAGTAACAAACTTTGAATGAAGTTGATTTTTCCATTAATACAAAAGTATTCCATAATTTACCTCCCTCTAAGAAATTTGCACTGAAACTCTTTTCCTCACATAGAAGACATTTCTGATCTACTTTCAGTAATTAATAGAATAACAGCTAGGTCCCTCAATCCAGTTGTACCAATACTCAATTATTCTAACATGATTTTGAAACATTTTAAGGACCTTATTCCATACAGACAAATATAGTGTGATAGGCAGATGACTAGGTCAAATACCCATTTACCAAGTTCTTTAATATATAAAAAGGAATATGATCGGAGACTGAATAGCCCAGATCCTAAACACATACTTTATTATAGTAGCTCAGCTATATCCCAGCCTTAGTTTATGGGATAATGATTCAACATTGTGTTTGCACCTTTCCTCCACAAACTTCTTTTCCCTTGTTCTAATTATTCCCATATTATTCAGAAAAGAATGTTCTCCCAAATTTGTTTATTCTTACTTCAAGAATCTAAACTTTTTACTTATACATTCAATTACAAGTGTTAACCTTTGCTTATACCAAGCAATAACCACAAATTCAGATTAAAACTGCAAAACATCATTTCTAAATGTATTTCCTGGTATCATATACTGTATGAAAGCAGCATACAGTATACCACAAAGGTTTACCTGGACTCATATACATAATTAATTACTGTTCTATATTCCAAATATATTCCAAATTATTACCAAAAACCAATTAATAGAAACCAATTATACCAACTTAAAAGGGCCAGTTTCAAAACTGACTCATCAGTGGGGCTTTTTTCAGAGTCTGAAGAAGTAACTGCTGCCCTTCTCCACCCTCCTTCCTGGTGAGGAGTAGAGAAATTCCCTTACTTAATCTGATAAGGATTCTATGGACAATGCGCTTGAAATAAAAAATTCACAGTAAATTTGAATATTACAAAATCTATACACAATTAATAAAATAACCAGAAATCTTACAAGGGTCAGAGTGTCCCATTCCTCATTTTGGCTCTCGTGATAATTACCAATATCTTTAAATTCTAATTTCTTAAGTACTATAAATCCCAAAACATTATACATTTCACCTATATCCAAATTAACATACATAACCATATCCTTAGATAATTTAACAGCTTCTGAATAGGAATAAAAAAATTGTTTTAACATCAGAGTTTATAAATGTTTCCAAATTACATAATTTAGAAATGTTTAAAACTTATATTCCACTAAAAACTCTAGGTGAATACATTTCCAAACCCCCTTACACAGGAATTAAATTATAACTTTATAACTTTAAACCACTGTATAAATTTTCATAATAGCCAAGAGTTCAAATGATCAATCTGAACATTATTTACATTTATACCTAAATATAATGGTCTCACATTTTACCAAATAAAGCCAAATGCCAATCTATTTCCCCAGAAATACCTTTAAGCCAATACGTGGCCTTTCAGAAGACATGTGCTCATGTCTGTATGATCTTCATTTCATCTTTAGCATTCTTATCTTCCTATCATAGACAAAGGGTTTCCAACCCAGTAAACTGAGTATGGTTTTAACTTCTCTCTCAAGTGGGGGCCTTAGGAATTTAATGATTATCTGAACTTTTTAGAACTAGATTCCAATAGACATTATCCCTTCTGACTTCCCATGACTTGGTTTGTTGGTTTTGAAGTCAGGCTAAAAATTCACTAACACTATCTTCCAACCTTCCAAAGCATGGTAGCTCCCCAACCAAACTAACACAATCAGGCCTTTTGCTTCTTCCACCTCTGCCTTAGGCATTTCAGACAAACAGAAAAAGAAGTTTCACTTACCTATTATCTGCTGTTAAGCAGAGAAGGAAGATTTCTAAACTTCCCAAGGCTTTTTAATCTGGTAAAACATTTTCCTTCTTTCACAAATAGACAAATGTCAAACAAAAAAACAAACAAAAAAATACAGAACAGTCTTAACTAGCTTTGCCAAATTTATCTCCCAAGAGATTATCAGGAGGGGTTGAAGGAAACATTTCTTCCCAATTGACTAGCAGCTTGTGGGTAAAAGCTGAAAATTTCTCTTTACCAGAGCAGGTGACATGGCCCATCAGTCAGCCCCCCACTTTCCAGATTCAAGGTCAACCTCTTGGACCAGAAATTGGGGTACCGAGGCATGAATTCTGAGGGGCCCTTGTCAGGGATCACTCATCAGCGTCCCCCCTGAAAACTGCCTCCCGGTCACCTCAACTCCTGGCCAGACTCACTTGACCAGGTCGACCTCTTAGTCCAGGAATTTCCCAACTCCCGGCCACTCTCAGTGGACTCCACCCACCACCAAATCACCCAGGCCTCTCCTTACCTGGGTCTGTGCACAGACTTATGTGATTTTCAGTAATCTTTGTTCCCCCCTTGTGGCGTTTTCTGATCTCAGTCTCAGACCCCCTCAGGCCTCATTCTCCTTAGAGGGGAGTCACTCTCCACCTTATCAAGAGGTCACTGGGAAAGAGCCAGTGGGATGTTCTTTACCTGTTGGTGAAGGCTGAGGAGCCCTCCACCTCTCCAGAGAGGAGTACGAAATATCTTGGTGGGACCTCCAAACTGTGTGAGATGAAAGAGTTCAGAGTCCGAATCTAAGGACAGAATGGGTCTTTATTCTTTCTCATGAGAAAGGACTCTACCCGCTGTCACCCAACGTGGCATCTACAGGGAGAGAGCGACAGGTAGAAGACAGTCCATGGTTATATAATCTTCCAATGCAGAAACCCAACCCCCCCAACTGGCCTTCACTCTTATTCATAGGAGGGCTGTCCCACAACCTAAGCATGGGAATTTCTCTGAGACAAAGGACCCAGAAACATGTGGGGGTCCAATGAAAGCAGTATTAACCTTATTTGGCATATCTTCTGATGAGTTGGCTCTGGGGGAGGGTCTCCATTGTTCTAAGTCCCAGATTGCTTGAAGGTCAGGTGACCTGACCTTAGGCCTAGTGAATACTGAAGCCATTCTAGATTAGATTTTTCAGAATGGGAAAACTTGACTATAAATTATCACTCACAACATGATACTATAACTCATTTCTGAGCACTGCCTGTTATTAGACATTTTTACAATGTTAATATGTCTGTTTCAGGGATTCTTGGCTATGTTTACATTGGAAAGTACCAGTGAATCTAAACAATGGGATATGAGCAGAATAAGGGTAGGTGAATTTTTCTTACATGTGCCCTCCTTTTCAGGTTTTGTTTTTGCTTTATTTTATTTTTACACTATAAATATTTACAGATTACTCTCACTTTGTGAGAAACCTCTTGTAACAACATGCAATAGCTAAATAAAACTAATAATATAATGAACTCACATAAAAGCTCATATAATATTTCAGATCTTGACTTCTATTAGCACTCCCTACTTATTTGGAAAAAAAGGATAGAAAAATGTTTTCTCTTCTTCCCATTCCCCTCCCCATTGAGAAAATAATAAAAAAAAAGTTTCTTGTAATAAATATGTGCAGTTGAACAAAATAAATTCCCTCAATAGCTATACACAAAAATATGTATGTTAATAATGCTTTTCATCATTGGTTTTCTGGAATCATGACGGTCATTGCATTGATCACAGTTTTTGCAACTTTCAAAGTTGTTTGCAATTGCAGTGTTGTGGTCATTAGTTTTTAAAAGTCCTCAACATTGTTTTTTTTTTGTAATATTGATGGTATTGTATACTTTTTTTTTCTGCTCACTTTGCTCTGCATCAGTTCACTTCATTTTGTGTGTCTTTTTGAAATCATTTATTTCCTCATTTCTTAAAGCACAATTTATTTGAAGCATCTCTTTTTAGTGGTGACACAAAACAACCACCATCGAACAACAACAAATACAAGTACAAACTAAGAGGAAGTCCAACAGCTGAGGGATGTGAATAGAATGGAGTACAAGTGCACTTCCATGTGCCACAACTTTGGACTTCAGGGAAAACATGGAGGACTGTAACCTTCCATTGACCTAGAGTTTCCAAAAGAGTTTCACGTGTACCTGCTGTTTACAGACCAAAAGATAAAGTATGACTGGACAAGGTCACTGTTTTCTTTTCTTTCTGATTGGTCTAATAATCTTTCATATACTTTTCTGAACTATGACTTCAGAACCACAGGTTAATCTAAAGAGTTCAAAATTTTTCTCTAGACAGTGCTGTAAAAACTTAAAGTATTAGATAATTCCTAATTGTTGCCATTTTTGTTGTTGTTGTTTTTCCTGCTGCTGTTGTTATTGGAAAGCTAATATTGGATATTTTCCTGCTCCCTGGAGTTATTACTTTAACTCAATCTATGGGACAGGATGCTATACAGAATATACAGACAGCACCAAGGACACATGTGGAGACGTTAAATTTGGCAAGAATATAGGTCATCTTATTATCAGACATGGGGGAAGTGAAGAGAGATGGGGAGGGTGATGTCAAAGAGAATAGGAAAATATGGAGTCCATAGCAATTGGTCTGATTTTTCTCAGGAAGGTAAAAAGCATAGTCCCCCACAGAGAGATTGGGTGGTAGGCATGGGGCGGGGGGGTTGAGGGGCAAGGAAGCATAGGAAATTTAAAAAGAAAATTGGAGAATAGATTCTTTGGGGAATAAGATACTGAATCAATGAAGTAACACAAAATCTTGATTCAAATGGGGATTATACAGGCTATACCATTTTATATATATATATATATATATATATATATATACATACATATATATTATACAGGCTTGGTATAAGACTTTTAATCTTGTTTTACCACTAGGCAGTATGTAATGTTGCTTTTTCCTAGTAGGTTATTAAAAGTCAATATTAAAACATACCTGGAGAAAATGTTGGCCTGTTGCCAGATCAGCAGAAGGAACATTCTGTGATTATCATATGACCAAAGATTCAAAGCTGAAAGAGAACATGTGTATGCTGTTCAATATGCTCATCTTACTGATGAGTAAACTGAGGTCAAGTGGATTTAATGACTTGGTAAAGGTCACACAGGTCATGAATAGAAGAGCTAAGATTTTAATCCAGGCCTTTAATTCCAAATCCAGCCTTCTTAGCCTTTAAAATGTACTGCCTGCTTTCTGATGGTAAAGAATTTGTAACCTTCGGCATATGCCATCCCCAAATAACCTAACATCAGTTCTTGAAAGGACGTTAAAAAAAAAACAAGATAAAAAACTGAAAAAAAAAGTGAAATTGCTCCTAGGGAAAACAATTGATATAGGAAATTGATTGAGAAAAAATAATTTTTTGATTATTGGATGCCTTCATTCATTTCAAGCAAAGCGTTAAGTACTTCCATTAATGTGTAAAGAATTCTATTCTATGCATAAAGGAAAATGCAAATTAGATAAGAGGTAACCACTGCCCTCATAGAGATTATAGTAGGAAAATGGTGAATACATAGATAATTTGAATGTGCAATACAATATGATGAGTGCTTTAGAGAAGTACAGAGCTAAGTTCTACATGGGATCTATTATTACCAACTATGGAAATAAGGGAAAGCTCCTGTGAAGAAGTCATATTTCATTGGGCTTTAAAGGATAGCTAAGATTCAGCAGGCTCAGAGTATATATTCCAAATATAGGAAATAGCCTGAGCAAAGTGACAAAAGTAAAAATCACAGAATAGCTGGAGAGTAATTTAGAACTTCACCCAAAGGGCTATGAAACTGTATATACCTTTTGACCCAGCAATATCACTTCTAGGTCTATATCCCAAAAAGATCATAAAAATGGAAAAAGGATCCATGTGTGCAAAAATATTTATAGCAACTCTTTTTGTGGTGGCAACGAATTGGAAATTTAGGAATATGCCCTTAAATTAGGGAATGGCTGAACAAGTTGTGGTATATGAATTTAATGGAATACTATTGTTCCATAAGAAATGATGAGCAGACAGATTTCAGAAAAACCTGGAAAGACTTACATGAACTAATGCTGAGTGAAGTGAGTAGAACCAAGAAAACATTGTACGTAGAAACAGCAAAACTGCGTGATGACTAACTTTGATGGACTTAGCTCTTCTTAGTAATGCAAGGATCTAAGACAACTCCAAAGGACTCATGATGGAAAATGCTACCCACATACAGATCCAGATTCTGAATACAGATCAAAGCATACTATTTGCTCTTTTTCTTTCTTTCTTGGGGTTCCTCCTATTAATATGTTTAATATGAATGTACACGTAGAATCTATATCAGATTGCACCCTGTCTTGGGGTGGGGGGGAAATTTAGAATTAAAAATCTTATGGAAGTGAATATTGAAAACTAAAAATAAATTAATTAATTTTTAAAAGAATAAAAAAAGAAAGAAATCACAGAATGCTTTGGAGGACTAAAGATAGTTTAGTGTGACTGATAAATGAAATCTCTGAAGGGAGGTAGATTGAAACAAGACTGAAAAGATGTCATGAGATTATAGAAAGCCTTGAATGTAAGGCAAAATAATCTGAATATTACTTCAATATTCAGTATTGTAAGAAAGTAAGGAAAAAAGCAAAAAAAGGTAAGCAAGAAAGAGCAACTAAAGATCTTTTTTTTAAAAAAAATCAGAGTAGTGGCATAACCAAATCTGGCCAAAAGGAATATTATAACAGCTGTGTAAAAGATTATAAAGAAAAGGCTGTAGAGCCAAGAAGAACTTCTTGCAGTAGTCTAAGGTAATAAGGATGATGCAGTCTTGTAATTTTAGGCTCCTCTCCAAAGGAAGGAAGGAGAGAATGTATCCAGAAAGATCTTTAAAAGACTGATTATTCCATAATTAAAGGTCCCAAACATCAAAGTATTTTTTATCAGCCTCTGTTTTTTATCCTTATATAGTCTACTCACAATTGCCATATCTTGTTTGAAGTCTTAATATAAATTTGTACATTTATTAACGCTCCAGCTCCTATTGTTCTCTAGAGTATTAAAAACTAGTAGTCTTGACCGTTTTTGGTTCACTTAGATACTGCCTGTTCCGGTGAAGGCTACTCTTTGATGGACCTAGTATTCTCATATCTTTCACGTCCAGAATTAGATGAACAGACCCAAAGTGGCAGCAAAAGGTCAGGATATAATATCTTATTAGTATCCTCTTACTATCAGATAAGTTCACATGTTATGAATTAAGCATGTATAACCCTAGTTTAAATAGTCTTTCATAGTGACTGGATGTTATTATTCTTACATAATATTCTTAAGAAAGAAGAAATAAAAACCTTGGAGTTTCTGTTTAATTATCATGCTAGAGTGAGAATGCCTATCATCATGACTGAGAGAGATTGAGTGAGAGACAGAGAAAGGATTAAAAGAAGTTTTTAAGTGAAAGACTGAGTGGGGGGAAAAAAAGTTGTCAAAGAGATTCTGAAGAGAGATTTTGAGAGATATGAATATAACACTTTTTGTGTTACTTTGATCAATATCCCACAAAAACTGAATTGTTGTTATGCTGTGATTCTAACCTTTAGGAGGCAGTAGTTGGTGAGAGGTGACTCTGTGACTTTGATACATTGTTGAAAAATGTTTCTATTGCTTTGTATTATCTGCTACTGTTAATATGTTTGTTTTATTTTATTTTAAATTTTGGATGAGGGAAGGCAAGGCAATTGGGTTTAAGTGACTTGCCCAAGGTCACACAGCTAGTAGATATGTCAAGTGTCTGAGTCCTGATTTGAACTCAGGTCTTCCTGACTCTAGGGCCGGTGCTGTATTCACTGGGCCACCTAGCTGCCCCTAATATATTTAATAGATAAGTAGATAGCCACATACATGCATGAGACTCTGAGATCTAAGAGTTTTGTCTGACATATTTATAAACTGAGATAGGACTCCTAAGCTTTTTAATTAAGTTCAGAGATCGTGCTTTTGTATTAATATGTGAGGAAATTGCACAAAATAGCACTATTTGGCTACCTTAGGAAGGTAATTAATAATGAAATGAGACTACCAGGTAGAGAAGGTTGAGAGTTTGTATAATTGATAATTAATGCAATACACTAAACAGTATCTACTAAACAATCCATATGCCTATGCTATATGTAGGGTTATTTTCCTAAGTGCCCTCACATGTGGAAAGGAGTATATAAAACCAGATATACCTATAATTAGATAAATCAACTATGGGGCTCTATCTCTATTCTTTGAACTCTCCTCCAACATTGGCATTATCTACATATTCTAGTATAGTGGCAATAGAAATAGAGAAATGGGAACTGTTAGAAGAGGTTTTACTAAAGCAGAATATATAGAACTGCAAATGATTGAATATAAGATACATTCAAATTTATCTAGTTCTGCTCCCCCTGAACTCTGACTGTCCCCCCTAGTAATAATAGCAGGAAATAAGATTGAGAAAAGGAACCTGAAAATCACTGTCTATCCCATAATATAGGGAAACACTGGAGCCACTGGAAGCTGTCTCATAAATTAGGTAAAACCACATCCAGGGACTATATGTTGAATCAAGGGAAGTCAGCTAGGCCTTATTATAAGGGGTACTTCAGTTCTGCTAGCTGTCTTTGGTCTGTAATCCTCAGAAAAGCTCCATACATCAGTAGTAAAACCAGGTGTTTTACTACAGAACACCAAGTGTTGCTGATAGAGTTGAGATTATGTGGATATGTTAATGAACTAACCCTGAGGTGGCATGGATAAGAGTTAGTCTGCCCCCCACAAAGACTCCAAACATGAAGAGGTGAGAAAGACCTATTACAGTGGAGAGGAAGACAATGACACAACATACCAAAATTATTGGGATGCAGCCAAAGCAGTATTTAGGAAAAAAAATTATTTCTCTAGATTTTTACATCAACAAAATGGAAAAAGAACAGGTCAATGAATTGGGCATGCAACTAAAATAACTAGAAAAAAGAACAAATTAAAATCTCCCAACTGAGCACCAAATTGGAAATTCTGAAAATCAAAGGTGAGATTAATAATACTGAAAGAAAAAAATGTTGAACTAATAAATAAATCTACGAGCTGCTTTTATGAAAGAAAAATACCCAGTAAGATAGATAAGCCATTGGTTAATTTGGTTAAAACTGGAAAGAACAAAACTAAATATCCAGTATCAAAAATGAAAAGGGTAAAATCACCACCAATGAAGAATAAACTAATGTTTTCCTTAATTGTATGCCAATAAATCTGACAATCTGAGTGAAATTGATGGACATTTACAAAAACACTTAGATTAACAGATCAGAAAATAAAGTGTTTAAATAACTCCATCTTAGAAAAAGAAATTGAACAAGTCATTAATGAGATCCCTAGGAAAAAAATCCCCAGGGACAGATGGGTTTGTGAGTGGATTCTATCAAAAATTTAAGGAACAATCAATTTCAATAGCGTATAAACTATTTGGAAAAATACATGAAAAAAGAGTCCTATCAAACTCCTTTTATAACAGAAATATGGTGCTGATACCAAACAGGAAAAGCTAACACAGAGAAAGAAAATTATAGACCAATTTCCCTAATGAACATTGATGCAAAAATCTTGAACAAAATACTAGAAAGGCAATTACAGCCATATATCACAAGGATTAGACACAGTAATCAATGACCATAGTAATCTATTGTTAGATAAACCCAAAGACCCTAATTTTTGGCATAAGAACTCACTATTTGACAAAAACTGCTGGGAAAACTGGAAAACAATAGGACACAAACTAGGTACAGACCAATATCTCACACTGTATTACCAATATAAGGACAAAATTGGTGCATTATTCAGACATAGATGGTGACAGTATAAGCAAATAAGAAGAACAAGGAATAGTCTATCTATCAGATATTTGGGGAGGGGGGGAAGAATTCATGACCAAACAAGAGATAGCGAGCATTACAAAGTATAAAATTGATAATTTTTATTTTAATAAATTAAAAAGCTTTTGTATAAACAAAACCAACATAGACAAGATTTGACAGAAAGCTGGGAAACAATCCTTACAGCAAGTGTCTCTGATAAAGGTCTTATTTCTCAAATACATAGAGAACTGAGTCAAATTTATAAGAATATAAGCCATTCCTCAATTGATAAGTGGTCAAAGAATATGAACAGGCAGTTTTCAGATGAAAGAATCTATAGGTGTATGAAGAAGTGCTGAAAATCACATAAGGAAAACTATTAACATAATTGATTATACCAATAACAAAAGTAACAAAAATGGCTTCTGACAAAATAAAACACTCATTACTATGAAAAACACTTGAAAGCATAGGTATATATAAAGTTTTCCCTAAAATTATAAGAAGTATCTACCTGAAACAATTAGCAACCATTATTTGTATTGGGGATAAACTGGGACTCTACCCAATAAGATCAAGAGTGAAACAAGGAAGTCCATTCTAATCAATATTTATGTATATTTCTCATATTAGAAAGGTTTACAATAGCAATGAGAAGAAAAAGAAATTAAAGAAATCAGAATGGGCAATGAGCTAATAAAAGTACTTGTTTTGCAGATGATATGATGATATTCTAGGAAAACTCTAGAAATTTAGCTAAAAAGATATTTGAAACAATTAAAAATTTTGGTAAAATAGCATGATATAAAATAAACCTACATAAATCATCAGCATTTCTATATATTACTAACAAAACCCTGCAAGAAGAAATTGCAAGAGATTCCACATTTAAAATAACTACAGACAGTATAAAATACCTGGGATTATACTTGCCAAGCAAACCCAGGAAATACATGAACATACTTATAAAACACTTTTTATACAAATAAGGTCAGATTTAAATAATTGGAGAAATATACATTGTTTATGAGTGGGCAGAGGCAATATAATAAAAATGACAATTCTACCTAAACCAATATACTTATTCAGTGCTATCCCAATTAAATTACCAAAAAGAAATATTTTATTAAACTAGAAAAAAATAATAACAAAATTCATTTAAAGAATTAAAGGTCAAGAATATCAAAGACATTAATAAAAAAAAAGTAAAGGAAGGATGTTTAGCAGTATCAGATCTTAAACTATACTATAAGGTCATAATTATCAAAACTATAGTATACTAGTTAAGAAATAGCTTATATTTCAGTGGGTCAGTGGAACAGAGAAGACATACAATTCACATTAGTAGATGATTACAGCAACCTTGTGTTTGACAAATGTAAAGATTTAAGTTTTGGGGATAAAAATTCACTATCTGGTCAAAATTGGTAGAAAAACTTTAATACGGTCTGGTAGAAATTGGGCATAGAACAATATCTTACACCATTTGCCAAAATAAGGTCAAGATGAATACATGACCTAAATATAAAAGGAGCTATTATAAGAAAATAAGAAGAACATGGAACATATTACCTATCAGATTTAGGGATAGGAGAAGAATTTATGAATAAACAAAAGATAGAGAGCATCATGAGATATAAATGGACGATTTTGATTACACTAAATTAAAAGGCTTTCATACACTTTCACACAAACAAAACCAATGTAGTCAAAATTATAAAGAAAGCAGAAAATTGGGAAAACATTTTTGTAGGCTGTTTCTCAGATAAAGGTCTCATATCTCAAATACATAGAGAAAATAGTCAAATTTATAAGAGTATGAGTCATTCTCAAATTTATAAATAGCCAAAGGATATACAGGTAGATTTTTGTGAAGAAATAAAAACTATACATAGTCATATGAAAATATACTCTAAATCATTATTGATCAGAGAAATGCAAATTAAAACAACTTTGTGATACTGCCTCCTACCTATCAGATTGGCTAAAATGATAGAGAGGGGAAATGACAAATGTTGGATGGAATTTGGGGACAACTGGGGCACTAATACACTATTGGTAGAACTGTGAACTGATCCAACCATTTTGGAGAACAATCTGGAATTATGTGCCAAATGTTATAAAATTTTGTATACCCTTTGATCCAATAATAACATTATTTGGTCTGTTTCTCAAAGTGATCAAAGGGAAAAAGAAAAGAAACTATATGTTCTAAACCATTTATAGCAGCTCTCTTTGTGGTGGCAAAGAGCAAGAAATTAAAGGAATGCCCCTTAATTAGGGAATACAAGTTATGGTATGTAATTGTGACAGAATTCTACCGTGTTATAAGAAATGATGAGTTGATTGGTTTTAGAAAGACACAGGAAGATTTACATGAAATAATGAAGAGTGAAAGGTGTGGAACTAAGAGAAAATTGTATAACATAACAGCAATATTGTTCAAAGAACAACTGTGAATGACTAAGTTATTTTTAATATTATAAACACTCAAATCAACTACAAAAGAAGATGTTATCCATCTCAAGAGGAGTAATCAATAAATATAAGTATGATTAGTGCTATTTTGCACATCTATGTATATATTTGTAGGCATATATACTTTGCACATATGTATTTACATGTGTGTATATGTGTATGTATTTATTGTGAATCTATGTATCCATATTTACATGTGTGGATGTGTGTGTGTGTGTGAGAGAGAGAGAGAGAGAAACAGTAGCCTTCTCTGGTGTGGGGTGGGGAGGAAGAAGGGAGAAAGTGGTTCAGAACTCAAGATTTAAATAAAAAAAGAAAAAAATTAAATTTAAAAATATATATTTTTTTTCTTTACAAAAGATTCACTGATGGTGAAGCTAAAGATGGAATGGCAACTGAACGATAGAAGTCTCATAGGAAGGTTTTTAAATTTATTTTTTAAGATTGTGGAAATCTGGGGTGGCTAAGTGGCACAGTAAATAGAGCACCAGCCCCAGAGTCAGGAGGACCTGAGTATAAACTTGGCCTCAGATACTTAACACTTACTAGCCATGTGACCTTGGGCAAGTCACTTAACCCCAATTGCTCTGCCCTCCCCCCTCCAAAAAAAGAAAAAAAAAAGATTGTGGAGATCTACATATATGTATATGTAGATAGATGAAAATGAGCCTGAATTGAGGAAAAGATTGATGATAAAGATAACTAATTTACTGTTGTAGCATAACTTGAAGACTGTGGAAAAGAATAGAATCAAAGGCATATATAAAAGAATTATACTGGAAAATTGTGTTACCTTTTAAGACCAGAGTAAAAAAGAAGCAGATGAGAAGTTTTAAAGAATGGGGGAGGTAAGCTGAGGTAGCTTATCTCAGAAGACTTTAGTCTTCTCAGCTAAATAAGCTGTTGTCATCTGTTATAATGCAGGGGTGGGAGTGGAGGTGTTGAACATGTGCTTAAGACATAGAAAGTTGAAGGATACAGCTCTTTTAATTCATGAACAATTTATGTGAAACAGATGTTTGCATACAAACTGGCAGGGAACTGACTGGTTAATTGTGATAGTGATAACATAAATACTGGCAACTATAAAGACAATGATGATGGTGGTGGAGTTGACAATGATCATTCACGTATATAAAGCCTTTCATGATTACTGAGTGCTTGGTATAATCATTGTATCTAGATTCAGAGGACCTAGGTTCATAGTCTACCTTTGAAAAGTGCTGCCTGATTGAAAAAAAAAACCAAAACAAAACTGAGGCACCACCTTCACACATATCAGATTAGCTAATATGACAAAAAGGGAAAGTAATGAATGTTGAAGAAGATGTGGAAAAAATGGAACACTAATGCATTGTTGGTGGAGTTGTGAACTGATCTAACCCTTCTGGAAAACAATTTGGAATTATGCCCAAAGGTCAATCAAACTGTGCATAGGCCTTTTGATCAAAGGCACACATTTTGGTCCAGTAACACCACTACTAGGTCTGTATACCAAAGACATTATTAAAAAGGGAAAAGGACCCATATGTACAAAAACATTTATAGCAGCTCTTTTTGTGGTGGTAAAGAATTGGAAATTCAAGGGATGCCCATCAATTGGGGAATGGGTGAACACATTGTGGTATATGAATGTAATGGAATACTATGGAGCTATAAGAAATGATGAGCAAGCAGATTTCAGAAAAACCTGGAGTCACATGAATTGATGCTGAGTGAAGTGAGCAGAACTAGGAGAACATTGTACAAAGCAACAGGAACAATGTGTGATGATTACCTATGATAGACTTAGCTCTCCTCAGCAATAGAATAATCTAATACAATTACAAAGGAGTCATGGTAGAAAATGCTAGCCACAAGCAGAGAATGAACTATGGAGTCTGAATGCAAATCAAAGTATACCATTTTTACTTCTTTCTTGTTTTCTGGGTTTTTTTTCTTTCTCATGGTTTTTCCCTTTTGTTCTGATTATTTTTTCACGACATGACTAATGAGAATATATATTTAATATGACTGTACATGCATAATCTATATCAGATTGTTTATTGAAGTGAAGATAGAGGAAGAGAGAAAATTTGGAAATCAAAACCTTATAAAAAATAGCTTAAAGCTATCTTTACATGTAACTTGAAAAAAATAAAATACTATTAAGTGGGGAAGGAAGGAAAGAAGGAAAGAAGGAAGGAAGGAAAGAAGGAAGAAAAAAAGAAAGAATAGAGCTCAATGCCGCATTCCATTCACCCCTCCCTCAGAGCCTCAGAGATCCAAACTACAAAAAATGAAACCTATAGCACCAGAAAGAATCTTTCTGAACTGCCAGTGCTGAGCCAGAGAGCTGAAGAACAGAAGGAGCCAAGATAGGAAGCTGGGATAGGACACAGTATATGGAGGTGCTGTCCTACATTCCACTAAGCCTGAGGGATAGTATTCAGCATCCAGCTGGCTCCAGTTCTGTCTACCCAAAATCTCTTGGGGGCAGAGGACTAGGCATGTGTGCGATAAATTGCCCAAAGTGGAAGGAGACTGAGATTCAGCAGACCCCAAGAAAACCATCATCATCAGAGAGGGAGTCAAAGAGTCAGAAAGTGAGCAATAGTGGAAAGTAAAGGGGGAGGAGGGAGAAAATTAAAATTATCCAAGATTTCAGAAGGAATAAAAAAGCTCCAAGACTTTGAACATAAGCATATTGTTCAACAGGAAAACATTAACAACAGAAGGAAATATGGCCTACAGATCTAGGGAGAGTTCAAGCATCTATGAATAAATACTAAAAGAAAAAAAAAAACCAAAAGAAAATGATTCAATGCTTAACAAGACAGAGGACCTTGTGGAATTTGAGAAGAAAATGGGACTACAACATGCTGTTCCTGGGTGCTTTAAAAGAGAAATGAGAATTATCAGAGCAGAATTTATCACCTGCACAAGAAAAATAATGGGCAAAATAGAAAGGCTGAAATCTGCAATGGCAAATCTCTCCAAAGAAGCAAAAGAGAGAGAGAGGAAGTGAGGGAGAAAGAGAGAGAACAATAGGTTGGGAATGCAAATACATAGAAATGAAAGACAATCTAGAACAAGAGAAGCAAAAAAATAACATCTTTAAAAATATGTTCACAGAGCAAGCAAAGCATACTGATCTCTAAAATAGGAAGTGTAGAGACAACCTAAAGATCATAGGCTTCCGAGAAGAACATACAGGGCAAAAATCTTTAATACCAAAATACAGGAAATAATACAAGAAAACTGCCCAGTACTTCTGGATATATAGAAAGAAATACAAATTGAAAAAATTCATGGATCATTTCCAGAGGGTTGGGGAAACCATAAGGGTACAAACTCTAAGATGCATAGTACAATTCACTACAGGAATAACAAGTTCCATAAGCAATCAGGAGAAAGCCTTTCAAATACAAAGGAAAGAAAATTTGAGCAACACAAGACTATTCTGCAGCCAACAAAACACTGCAGGAGGGAATGGAATACTGTGTTCTGAAGAGCAATGGAGCTCAGGATGCAGCCAGGGTCACCTACCCTGCAAATCTGGGTTTAATAATACATGAAAAATGGAAGGACATTCAGTAATAAAGAGACTTTTGAAACATTTTTAGAAAGAAAATCAGACTTGAAGAGAGTATTTGCTTCTCATATATCCCAGACAACAGAAATATAGGCAGGGAGAGTGAATGCAGCAGTCAAGGAAAGCAACAGCAGCAAAGTGACAGCAGAGAGACCAATAAGAGCCTTCTTTCTAAATATACAAAATGAGATAGAGCTGGAAGCAGAAGTCAAGTGGAGGTAACAGTGAAGAGATGGTCCTGGAGGATAATGGGCAGAATTTGGCAACACTCTGCTTACAGGGGAGCTTGTGTGTGTGTGTGTGTGTTTGTATGTGTGTGTGAGTGTGTGTGTGTGTGTTTGTGTGTGTGTGTGAATGTGTGTGTGTGTGTGTAGTAAGCCAAAGTATTTGATATTTGGGGTCAGTTCTTATGCAGATGTCTTTGAGAAGCGGTTTTGGCCTAGTTTTGCCTTAGACCAGTGTTTCTCAACCTTCCTAATGCTGCGACCCTTTCAAACAGTTCCTCACATTGTGGTGACCCCCAACCATAAAATTATTTTCTTTGCTGCTTCATAACTGTAACTTTGCTACTGTTATGAATCATAATGTAAATATCTGATATGTAGGATCTATTTAAATTGAACATAACCCACAGGTTGAGAACCCCTGCGACCAAACCTAGAGGCTTAGAAATCTGCTCTCATTTGCATCCTCTTTGTTTATGTCTTTAAAAATGCTAACTGACTTTCCAAAGACCTGTTTTAGCTTTCCCAAGACTTTTGGTGCCTAGAATTCAGAAACCTGATTTTATCTGAGCTACTTCCAGGTTGTAGCAGACTATTGTAATGATAAAACGATGATAACATCCCAGGATGTGATAAACTAAGCCTATTGATGAGAATACTTGAATCTTTGTCCTTTGGATCTTTAAAAATCTTGTTCAAATAATCATTAAATGGACGTGTGTGTGTGTGTGTGTGTGTGTGTGTGTGTGTGTGAGAGAGAGAGAGAGAGAAAGAGAGAGAGAGACAGAGACAGAGAGAGAGACTACATTACAGAATGAAAGGACAAATAAAAGGTGAAGAAAGAACAAATGGAATAGAAGAAAGGTGTAATGTGCATGAGTCAAATCCATGATTAGGAAAAGGTGGAAAGAAGGAAAGGTGATCTCAAGAAGAAAAGAACCTAAAGGAAAATGGGTGAGGAGGAGAAGAGAAGGATTGAAATGGGGAAGATAAAAGAGGGAGGCCTTTCTTTAGCAGTGGCAGATTTCACTAATGCAGGCTTATATGGGAGAAGAGAAATGTTTTGTGAAGGGAGATGGGTGGAGCCTTGTGCTAGTTGTGACCTCAGGGATTTGGCATTTGAAAAGATCACTTGTTTTACCTCAGGAGATAAGGAGTTGGATCTCTTGGGTGCAACTTGTACTTGGAAGAATGGGAGAACATGAACTCAGGTTACAGATTTTGAGGCACATGGAAAAAAGAAGGTAACTAGGAGGAGTGCATCAATGGTGGGCTGCATAATCAGGAAGATAGTGAGAGGGAGTCTGATCATGGAGCAATATCTTCCCTGTCTCCTGAAGGAGTTAGCTTTGCTCTGAATATGAAGCAAAATGAAAAAGGGAAGTCCTAAGGGCAAGCTCTACTAGGCAGTAGCAGAAACTTCCAACATGGGACATCCCAGAATGGATAGCTTGCAAGTTAGGCTTTCATGAGGAATACACAGAATTGAGATTAGATAATTAGAGGGGCCAGGAAGCTGTTATGGGAATCTGAAGATCTTCCCTGCCCCTAGGCCCTTTGTTAAAGTGGCTACGTGACTCTGAGGACCTTCTGATATTTGAAAGTGTACTCTGTTCCCTAATAGGCTGAATGTGGTCATGTGGAGCCTGTGGCACCA
>CM053589.1:51014632-51036315 GCA_028646515.1 Pseudochirops corinnae | reverse complement strand
GCAGTGCTGATATGGTTCCTCGTAGCCGAGTTGACTTTAATGGGAAGTATCCTTGTGTGTGTTTTGGAGTTCTAGGATTTGTTTAGAGTCCTATTTTATGGGTATTTTGGGGTGGCTATGTGAGAGCTGCGATATGTTGCTGCTGCTACGCCGCCATCTTCCCTCTAAATGATTCTTGAGCAACAGAATCTATAAAAAGATGGAGTAAAACAATTTTCTCAGCTTAAGATAACTTAGAAGGACTCCAGGAGAGGTCTGTCTCACTTGGATAAAAGGGAAATGCAGCTAATGCAGATGACATCTGGACAAGCCAGCGGGATGCTCTTAGCCACAGCACAGATCAGCAACTGAGGCCCATTGGTCCTGGCTCAGCAGACCAGTGGCACAGCAGGCAATCTGTGAGGGCTCCAGCTCCAGTGCAGAAGGCAAATTGCCAGCTCTAGAAAAAAGGCAACAACAGATGCAACTAGGCCATGTCGCCCCAGTACAGTGGGCAAGCTGCCAGCACCTGAGGTTCCACCATGCAAAGCTAGTGACCAAACCCCTGACTACCTGCACAAGAAACTTGGGACAGTGCCCCCTGTGCTCCAGGAGGATAGGTCAACTTTAAAAGCCATGAAATATGAAAAAAAAAAACATGAGCAAGAAGCAATCACTATTGATTAGAGAAAAACAAATTAAAACAACTCTGGGGTACCACCTTACTCCTATCAGATTGGCTACCATGACAACACAGGAAAATTATAAAGGTTAGAGAGGCTATGGGGAAAACTGTGACACTAATGCACTGTTGCTAGAATTGTGAACTCACTCAACCGTTCTGGAGAACAGTTTGGAACTATGTCCAAAGGGCTATAAAAATGTGCAAACCTTTTGGTCCATCAATACCACTACTAGGGCTGTGTCCCAAAGAGATCATAAAAAAGGGAAAAGGACCCACATGTACAAAAATATTTATGGCAGCTCTTTTTGTGGTGGCAAAGAATTGGCAATTGAGGGGATGCAAATAAGCTGTGGTATATTAATATAATGGAAATACTGTTGTGCTATAAGAAATGATGAGCAGGCAGACTTCAGAAAAACCTAGAAAGACTTAAATGAACTGCTACTGAGTGAAGTGAGCAGAACCAGGGGAGATAGAGAGCACTACGAAATAAAAAATAAATAATTTTGACCATTTTTAATTAAAATCGTATTTTTGGAGGGGGAAGGCAAGGCAATTGCAGTTAAGTGACTTGCCTGAGGTCACACAGCCAGTAAGTGTGTCAAGTTTGAGGCCAGATTTGAAATCAGATCCTCCTGACTCCAGGGTTGGTGTTATATTCACTGTGCCACCTACTTGCTCCTAGTCTTTTTTTTCCTAATTGCATATCAATTACATATTTTAGCATTCATTTTTACAAGATTTTGAGTTCCACATTTTTGTCCCTGCTTCCCTCCTCTCCTATGTTCTGAAAAATGGTAGGCAGTTTGATATAGTTTATTTTCCTGCTATCATGTAAAACATATTTCCATATTTGTCACAATTGTGGAAGAAGAAACATATCAAAATGAAATAAAATCATGAGAAAGAATAAAGTAAAAAAAATATGCTTGATCTGCATTCTGTGTCTATCAGTTCTTCATTTAGATATGGACAGTATTTTCTTTCGTGAGTCCTTTGTACTTGTATTGGATCATTGTGTTGCTGAGAAGAGCTGAGTCATTCATAGTTGATCATCACACAATGTTGCTGATACTGAATACAATCTTTTCCTGGTTGTATTCACTTCACCTTATATCAGTTAGTATATATCTCTCCAGGTTTTTCTGAAATCTTCCTGTTCATCACTCCTTATTGCACAATAGAAATAAATAACATTCATATACCACAGCTTGGACATTCCTTCAGTTTCCAAAATTTTGCCACCACTAAAAGGGCTGCTATAAATATTTTTCCACATGTAGGTCCTTTCACCTTTTTTATAATCTATTTGGGATATAGACCTAATAGTAGTATTGCTGGATCAGAGGGTATGCACAGTTTTGTTGTCCTTTGGGCATAGTTCCCAACAACAATGTATCAGTGTCCCAATTTTCCCACATCCTCTCCAAACTTTATCATTTTCCTTTTTTGTCGTATTAGCCAATCTAATATGTGTGAGGTGGTATCTCAGAGTCATTTTAATTTGTACTTCTCTAATCAAAAGTGATTCAGAGCACTTCTCCATATGCCTACAGATATCTTTGATTTCTTCATCTGAAAACTATCTGTTCATAACCTTTGATCATTTATCAGTTGGGGAATGGCTTGCATTCTCATAAATTTGACTCAGTTCTCTACATATTTGAGAAATGAGACTTTTATCAGAGACACTTTCTGTAAAAGTTGTTTCCCAGCTTTCTGCTTTCCTTCTAATCTTGGTTGCATTGGTTCTGTTTGTACAAAAGCTTTCCAATTTAATATGAACAAAATTAGTTATTCTACATTTCATAATGCTCCCTATTTCTTCTTTGGTCATGAATTACTCCTCATAGATCTGACAGGTAGATTATTCCTTGTTCTTCTAATCTGATTGCTTCTTTGTCTATGGTACCTTTTAGCAAGACGTAGTTCCTTCCTTATCTCTTTTAATTAGGTCTATTTTTCACTTTTAATTTGACTAAGATCAGGATTGCTACCCTTGCTTCTTTTTTTTTTTAACTTCAGCTGAAGCATAATAGAGTCTGCTCCCGTTACTCTGTGTGTGTCTCTCTGCTTCAAGTGTGTTTCTTATAAGCAACATATTGTAGGATTCTGGTTTCTGATGCACTCTATTATCTGCTTCCATTTTATGGGAGAGTTCGTCCCATTCATATTCAGAGTTATAAGAACTATCTGTGTATTTTCCTCCATCCTATTCTTCCTCTTGTTTGTCCTCTCCCTCCCTTCACCTTTTCCCATCTCATCAGTGTTTTGCTTCAATGGACCATTTCCCCTGATCTGCCCTCCCTTCTCCCTCCCAGTCCCTTTATTTGATCTCCTCTCTTTCTACTTCTCTGTTGGGTAAGACAGATTTCTATAGTCAATTGAATATGTATATCATTCCCTCTTTCAGCCAATATGGATGAGATGAAGGTTCAAGCAGTGCCCATTGCCCCACCCCATCTTTCCCCATACTGTAACAGATCCTTCTTGCCTCTTCATGTGAGATAATTTGCCCCATTCTACCTCTCCCTTCCTTCTGCACCCACTGTACTCCTCTTTCTCATCCCTTAATTTTTTTTGTCATTCTCTCAAATTTAACTTATACCCTTATCCTCTATCTATGTATATTCCTTCTATCTGTACTGCTAGTAATACAATTTGTATCATCTTCCCATGTAACTATAAAAGCAGTTTAGCTCTATTGCATTCCTTATGTTTTCTTGTTCCTTTTTACCATATGCTTCTCTTGCGTCTTGATATTACAGGTCAAATTTTTGGTTTAATTCTGGTCTTCTCCTTATGAAAGTTTGAAATCCTTCTATTTTGTTGAATGATCATTTTTCCCTTGATGCATTATGCTTAATTTTGCTGGGCAAGTGATGCTCTGTTATAGTCATTTGCCCTCCAGAATATCATGTTCCACCACCTCTGATCCATTAATCTTGTAGCTGCCAAGTCCTCTGTGATACTGATTGTGACTCTCTGATATTTGAATTGTTTCTTTCTGACCACTTGTATTTTTCCTCGACCCAATAGTTCTGAAATTTGACTATAATCTTCACTGGGACTTTTCTTTTGGAATCAATTTCCTGAGGTGATGAGTGAATTCTTTCAATGCTTATTTTACCCTATAGGTCCAAGCCATCAGGGCAGTTTTCCTTCATAATTTCTTGAAAGAAGCTGTCCAGGTCCTCCTTTTGATTATGACTTTCAGGTAGTCTAGTGATTCTAATATTGTCTGTCCTGGATCTATTTTCCAGGTCAGTTGTTTTTCCAATGAGGTATTTTACATTTTCTTCCATTTTTTTCACTCTTCTGAATTTGATTGATCCATTCATGATATCTCAAAGACTCATTAACTTCCCCTTGCTCAATTATAACTTTTAAGGTGTTGGTTTCCTCAATTAGCTTTTGTGCTTTCTTTTCCATTTGGCTAATTGTACTCTTTAAGGAGTTGTTTTCTTCAGTGGATCTTTGTATTTCCTTTTCCATTTGGCCAATTCCATTTTTAAAGCAGTTTTCCAGGCTGTTGAATCTTTTTCATAATTCTCTTGCATCACTCTCATTTTTTTTCCCAATTTTTTCTTCTACCTCTCTCATATGATTTTAAGCTCCTTTTTGAGTTCTTTCATGAGGTTCTTTCTGGACTTGAGACCAACTTCCCATTTTTCTTTGAGGTTTTGCTCATAGGTGTTTGACATTGGTGTCATCTTCTGAGTTTGTGCCTTGGTCTTCCCTGTCAGTATAGCAACTTGCTATGGTCAGATTCTTTTTTTGTGTGCTCATATTTCTTTTTGCCTTTTCCCTTTCTTTTAAATTTGATCTCTGCTCCCAGGGTGGAAGAGACACTGTCTCAGTCCTCTTCCACTAGGGGCTACAGGCCCTGATTGTTTACCTGCTGTTGCACTGATATTGCCCTGAAGCCAATTGGGAACCTCATGTCTAGTGCTGCCCTGAGGGAGTGGGGTGGAAGATGGCTGGTGCTGCTGGAGGCCAAAGGTATCTGGCAGCTTATCTGGTGTTGAACTAGGGTCCTACTGGTTGTGTCTGGCATATGCTGAGGTCCAGGTGTGTGTGGGGGTGTGGCTACACTGAAGCACATGGCAGTCAGATCCTTGGAGGCTACCTGTTTGCCTGTGGCTGTGTTGAGGTAATTGGAATTCTGGCTACTGGAGGATGCTTGTGTGTTTGCCTGGGGATGAAGGTTCTGAAGGGGATGGTGGTTCTTGGAACTGGAGTCTACAGATTCTCCTGGCTTTACTAAGGCACCTGGGGGGTCTTGCTGTTGGTGTTTGCCTGCTCCCACACTGGCATCAGAGCTGGACTGCACTCCTCTCTCACCTGGGTCTGACAGACCTTTCCTGCTGACTGTCTCTGTTTTCTTTAACATTTGTGGGCTGAGAAGTCTGGACACCACCACTGATTCCAAGGATTCAGTCCCCTGAGGCCTGTTTCGAGTTTGCTGGGGCCTGGTCCATGCTGGCTCAACCTGTGGTGGACTATACTCTTCTTTCAGTCAGATCTTTCCTGCTGACTTTCCAAGTTGTTGTCTTGTGCTAGAAATTTATTTCACTCCATTTTTTAATGAGTTCTACTGCTCTAGGATCTCTTACTGGTTTGCTGAGGTGGGACTTGCCACTGGCTTTCTGGGATACTTCCCATCCTGGGCTGTGCTCCCCTTTCACTTGAATAAGATGGACCTTTCTTGCTGATCCTCCAACTTTCTTGGACTAAAAGATTGCTTCACACTGTCTTTTTCCTGGTTCGACTGTTCCAGGATTTGTTTTGGAACTCTATTTTATGGTTGTGTGGAGGTGAGTATGGGAGAGCTGCAGTAGTTTACTCTGCTGTTTACTCTACCATCTTGGCTCCTGGAAGTGCATCTTGATCAGTTTTGATCATATTATATTGAAAAGCTTTTCTATAAAGAAAACCAATGCAACCAAGATTAGAAGAAAAGCAGAAAGCTGGGGAACAATCTTTACAGAAAGTGTCTTGGATAAAGGCCTCATTTTTCAAATATATAGAGAACAGAGTCAAATTTATGAGACTACAAGCCATTCCACAATTGATAAATGATCAAAGGTTATGAACAGATAGTTTTCAGATGAAGAAATCAAAGATATCTGTAGACATATGGAGAAGTGCTCTGAATCACTTTTGACTAGAGAAGTGCAAATTAAAACAACTGTGAGATCACATCACTTCTATCAGATTGGCTAATATGACAAAAAAGAAAAATGACAAAGTTTGGAGAGGATGTGGGAAAATTGGGACCTTAATGCACTGTTGTTGGAGTTGTGAACTGATCCAACCATTCTAGAGTGCAATCGGGAACTATGTCCAAGGGCAACCAAATTGTGCATACCCTCTGATCCAGCAATACCACTACTAGGTGTGTATTCCAAAGAGATCATAAAAAGGTAAAAGGACCTACATGTCCCAAAACACTTAGGGCAGTCCTTTTTGTGGTAGCAAAATACTAGAAATTGGGGGAGGCAGAGCCAAGATGGTGGAGTAAGGCAGGGACTTGTCTGAAATCTTTCCAAAGCCCCTCTACATACCTTTTAAAAATGACTCTAAAAAAATTCTAGAGCAGTAGAACTCATTAAAAAATGGAGTGAAATAAATTTCTAGCACAAGACAACAACTTGGAAAGTCAGCAGGAAAGATCTGACAGAAAGAAGAGTATAGTCCACCACAGGTTGAGCCAGCATGGACCAGGCCCCAGCAAACTCGAAACAGGCCTCAGGGGACTGAATCCTTGGAATCAGTGGTGGTGTCCAGACTTCTCAGCCCACAAATGTTAAAGACAACAGAGACAGTCAGCAGGAAAGGTCTGTCAGACCCAGGTGAGAGAGGAGCACAGTCCAGCTCTGATGCCAGCACAGCCCCAACCCCAGCAAACCAGGAGCAGCAACTACTTCTGGAGCTCTCAGCCCAGTGATGGTAAGGGGGGTCAAACAACTGCTAAAAAAAGATCATAGAGGTCTCTTTGCTAGCACTGAGGCAGAACTCTTGCTTTTCTCATACACTAGTGACAGTCCTGGGTGGTAGTCCAAGAATGAGGAGAAGCACTAGCACACCACAGCTTGAGGCTGCAGTGGAGAGGGGACCCTCTTCATAGTTCCAGGGCAGAAAAGAGTGCTTGTGGTCACTCAAAAACCAGAGCAGAGTCCAGGAGGGGAGTAAACACTTCTCCTTTTATCATACCACCTTGGAAGAACTGAAAACTTATGGGTCCCTAGAAGTACTTCTGAAAAGAGCTGCACAAAATCCCTGAAGCATGGGAGAGTATCTCCTCCACACTGGAAGCAGAACCCTACTTTAACAAAGATTTAAAAGTCAAGAAATAGGCTGGGAAAATGAACAAACAACAGGAAAAAAAAAGTCCGTAGAAAGTTAATATGATGACAAGGAAGATAAAAAAAAAAAATTCACTCAGAAGAAGATAACAAGGTCAAAGCTCTAGCATCCAAAGTCTCCAAGAAAACTATGAATTGGTTCCAGGTCATGGAAGAATTCAAAAAAGATTTTGAAAATTAAGTAAGAAAAGTAGAAAAAATTTGGAAGAGAAATGGGAGTGATGCAAGAAAATCATGAGAAAAAATCTTGGAAAGGAAACACAAAAAATACTGAAGACAATAACACCTTTAAAAACAGACTAGGTCAAATGGCAAAAGAAATCCAAAGTGCCAATGAGGAGAAGAATGCCTTAAAAAGCAAAGTAGGCCAAATGGAAAAGAAGATCCAAAAACTCACTGAAGAAAATAATTCCTTAAAAATTAGAATGGAGCAAATGGAAACTGACTTTAAGAGAAATCAAGAAACAATGAAACAAAACCAAGAGAATGAAAAAAATAGAAGACAATATGAAATATCTCATTGGAAAAACAACTGAACTGGAAAATAGATGAGGAGAGATAATTTTAAAATTACTGGACTATCTGACATTCATGAGTTTAAAAAAAGCCTAGACATTATCTTTCACAAAATTATCAAGGAAAACTACCCTAATATTCTAAAATCAGAGAGTAAAATAAAAATTGAAAGAATCCATCAATCACCTCCTGAAAGAGATCCCAAAATAAAAGCTCTCAGGACTATTATAGCCAAACTCCAGAGTTCCCAGGTCAAGGAGAAAATATTGCAAGCAGTCAGAAAGAAACAATTCAAATTTTGTGGAGCCACAGTCAGGATAACATAAGATTTAGCAACTTCTTCATTAAAGGATTGGAGGGCTTGGAATATGATATTTTGGAGGGGAAAGAAGGTAGTATTACAATGAAGAATTACCTATTCAGGAAAACTGAGTATAATCCTTCAGGGGAAAAAGGAAGCATTCAATGAGATATAGGATTTTCAAGCATTCTTAATGAAAAGACTAGAGCTGAATAGAAAATTTGACTTTCAAATACAAGACTCAAGAGAAATATAAAAAGGTAAAAAGGGAAGTGAAATCATAAGAGACTCAAAAAGGTTAAAGTGCTTACATTCCTACAAGAGACAATGATGTTTGTAACTAATAAGACCTTTCTTATTATTCTGCTAATTAGAAGGAGTAAATATAGACAGAGGGCACAGGTGTGAGTTGAATAGGAAGGGATGATATATAAAAAGTAAAATTAAGGGGTGAGAGAGGAATATACTGGGAAAAAGAGACAGGGAGAGTTAGATGATATAAATTATTTCACATAAAAGTGGCATGAAATAGCTTTTTACAGTGGAGGGGAAGAGTGGGCAGGTGAGAGAGGAGTAAGTGAACCTTACTCTCATCAGAATTGGGAACAACATACACATACAATTGAATATGGATTATATTACCCCACAGGAAAGTAGAAGGGGAAGGAGATAAAAGAGAGAGGGGGTGATAGGAAAGAGGGCAGATTGAGGGAGGGAGTTGTTAGAAACAAAATACTTTAGAAGAGGGGCAGGGTGAAAGGAGAGAGCGAATAGAATAAATGGGGGTGGGGAGAATAGGATGGAGGGAAATACAGCTAGCAATAGTAACTGTGAAAAAAATTTTTGAAGCAAGTTTCACTGATAAAGGCCTCATTTTTCAAATACATAGAGAACTAAGTAAAATATACTAAAATCTCCCAAGTGATTAATGATCAAAATATACAATAAGCTTTCAGATGAAGTAATCAAAGCTTTCTATAGCCATATTTTAAAAAAAGATTCCACTGCATTATTGATTGGAGAAATGAAAATTAAAAACAATCCTGAAGTACTACCTCATACCTATTAGATTGTTTAATGGGATAAAAAAGTAAATGACAAATATGGGGGGGAGATGTGGAGAAAATGAGACATTAATGCACTGTCCATGGAGGTGTAAACTGATTCAGCCATTCTGTAGAACAATTAAGAGTTATGCCCAAAGACCAATAATACATGCATACCAAATAGGCAATGGTGTGTAGAAATCTATCTTGCCCTAAAAAAAAAAGTTAGGGGAAAGGGGAGGGGGCAATAGAGGTGAGGACAGAATAGGGGAAGGGGTAATGAGAATGCATGCCCTCTTGGGGTGGGGAAGGGATGTTGTGGCCGCTTCTTAACTCAGTAGCCTAAGGGCCAGCCTTAGGCTATATTCTCAGGAGGGACTGAAGAGACCAGAGGTGAGAGAGAGGCATACAGCAGCTATCCTTTATTGTATTGTAGCATCCTCCTTATATACCCTAGAGGTAACATGATTAAAGCATGATCTCCTCGTGCACTGGAGGAGTGGGCCAAAGGAGGACAGGCCAAGCCAGTCATCTAAGCTGCTACTCATCAGGTGAGTGGTCTTTCACAACTTTTCCGTGAGCTTTAGCAACTGGGCTGGGACCCTCAGCACCACAGGTGCTTTTAGACTGTCACTGATCCCTCCAAAGGGGAGAGATGGGGAGAAAATTTGGAGCTCAAAATCTTGTAGAAATGAATGTTGAACACTAAAATAAATTAATTAATAAAAAAAAGGAGGGTAGCAAGTCATACTGAAATGATCCCAAATGAATTTCTTTCTTGGTCCAATAAATTGTGATGTGAAAACAAACAAACAAATATGCCTTTGACCTAGCAATACCACTTACAGGTTTGTATCCCAAAAGAGATTAAAAAAAAAAAAGGAAAAGGACCTATATGTACAAAAATATTTATAGCAGCTCTTTTCTGGGGATAAAGAATTAGAAATTAAGGGTATGCCCATCAGTTGGGGAATAACTGAACAAGTCATGGTATGTGATTATGATGGGATACTATTGTACTGTAAGAAATAATGAGCAGGATGCTCTCAGAAAAACCTGGAAGAACTTGCATGGGCTGATGTAAAGTGAAATGTACTGTGTACAAAGTAACAGCAACATTGTAAGATGATCAGCTGTGAATGACGTAGCTATTCTCAGAAATACAACAATCCAAGACAACTCTGAAAGACTTATGATGAAAAATGCTATCCATTCCCAGAGAAAGAGCTGGTGGTGTCTGAATACATATTGAAGCACATTTTTTTAAACTTCATTTTTATTGATTTTTTCTGTGTTTTTTTTCTACAACATGATTACTATGAATATATTTTGCATGACTGTACATGTATAACCTGTATCAAATTACCTGCCTTCTCAATGAGGGATGGGTGGGAAGGGAGGAAGGGAGAGAATTTGGAGCTCGAAGGTTTAAAAACAAATGTTAAAATTGTATTTACATGTAACTGGGGCAGGGGAAATAAAATGCTAAAGAAATTTTAAAAATCATTAAAAAAAAAAAACTTGCTTCTGTGAGCTGGGAGGAACCACTCCAGCCAACAGAAAAAGAATATTGGAAATTGATGGAATGTCCATCAATTGGGGAATGGCTCAACAAGTTGTGGTATATGAATGTGATTGAATAGTGTTATGCAATAAGAAATTATGAGCAGGCAGGTTTCAGAAAAACCTGGAAAGGCTTGTACAAACTGATGTAAAGTGAAATGAGCAGAACCAAGAAAATACTATACCCAGTTTCAGCAACATTGTGTGATGATCAACTTTGACTTAACTCAGCTTTTCTCAGCAGGACAATGATCCAAGATAAGTACAAAAGACTCATGAAGGAAAATGTTATCCATATCCAGGTAAAAAACTGATGGACACAGAATGCAGATTGAAGCATATTTTTTTCACTTACTTTATCCTTTCTCATGTTTTTCCCCTTTTGATCTGTTTCTTCTTTCACAACTGTGATGAATATGGAAATAGGTTTTACATGATAGCATATATAAAAACTACATCAAAGTGCCTACCACTTTCAGAAGAGTGGAGGGGAGAAGTGAGAGGAAGAAATTTGGAACTCAAAATCTTGTGAAAATGAATGCTAAAATTTTTCTTGATCTGAAATTACAGGAAAAAATAAAATTCTATTTAAAGGGAAAAAAACACCTGATACAGTTCATTGCATTTGGGGATGCTTCTAATTATTAGGAATTTGGTCTTTGTATTGAGCCCAAAACTGCTTTCCTAAACTTCTACCTATTGTTATTCCCTCCTGTGAAAGGGGGTGGGGGAAAAACAGGGAGAGAGAAAAAAAATCTGTACAATTTTGTTGGACCAAAGGCAAAATAAAGCACATGTAGATTCCATCACATACTAGGACCCTAGTGGGGGCACACTATATCCTGGATGATGGATGTTGTTTTGAAAATATGCAATGGTATTGAATCTGAATGATATTGTCACTCCATTTCCCTGGGTTAAGTCTCAAGAAATAAATATCAGCTTTAGCTGGTTCAATATCATTGGTTCAAGTGGTATTAAGCAGTGGTTATACAAGGAAAATGTAGCAAAAGGTGGAGAAAGAGGCAGGGTATCTAAGGGAATAGAGTTTTTCCACAGTTAAAAGAATATTTTGGTTCTGCCCTTTGAGGGAGTTCCACTGCTTCTATCATTTTAGTGATTTGTTGTCTAGGGACAGGATTCTTTCCCCCTTCTTATTGCTGTGCCATTTTCGTTCTTACAAGTTCTTGTGAAGAAACTAATGTTCCTTTATTTTAAGTAGGGGAAATTGCATATGATATCACTTTCATAGGTCAAGAATCCATGAAACAGCTTTTCTAGGACTATTTCTCTTGAGAAGGTTGAGCTATGCAAATGTGACAAAGTTTTAACTGCCAGATTCCTCTCTACAAGTTAGTTGTAGAGAAGGGGAGCTTGTGTTTGTCCTTTGTTTTTGAAGAGGCCCATAGCATCAGGGAAATTACGACATGACTTGCAGTTGACTTTGATTTGAGTGAGTGAGGGCTGTGTAAGGTCACCAGTCTCACTTTCTCCTCCAAAGCCATCTGGATCCAGTGACCAGACATTCATCAGGATGACTGGAGATGACCCAGGATGTGAGAAGGGTAGCAGGGATAGCATAAAGGTGAGGGTGACATGGGGAAAGGCTCATAGGAGTAAGAAAATAGTGGATAGAAAAAGGAGGAAGAAATACTTTTACACATGTCTTTAAGACAAGATAACCTTTTTATGTGGACCCACATCTTCGGAGATGTGAATGGGGCAGGTTTAGCCAGTGTTGGGGAACCTGTGACCTTGAAGTCACAAGTGAACCTCTAGGTTCTCAAGTGTGGCCCTTCAACTGAATCCAAATTTCACAGAACAAATACCCTTAATAACAGGATTTGTTATGTAAAACTTGAACACAGTCAAAAGGCAGCACCTGAGGACCAAGAAGGCCACATGTGGCCTTGAGGTTGCAGGTTTCTCACCCCTGGTAGCTAATAAATTGACAGGCAAATATGCATACATAGATTAAATGGCCCTAAAATGTACTCTTACCACATTTCATTCTCTGTAAGGCAATCATACAACTAATATCTCTCAGACTTAATATATCAGCAAGCACCCTGGCATACCCAGGGTGGCTGCTAGCACAGGTTCTTAGATCTGCTTTTCTAAAGGAAAGCAACTCAAAATGGGTTAACAGTCTCACTTTAATCAATCAAACATATATCATTTACCTAGTTCAGGGGAAAAAGTCAGCACCCTGAACTTCAGAGAATACAAACACAAGTTACAAGTAGAAGTTACAAGTAGACAAAGAAACAGATCAGCAGACAGGCTTCCAGCATCTGACCATTACATCCATACCTACTCAGTTATCAGGGAAGGTAGCACCAACATCTGGGTTTTTCAAAGCTGGGGGACTCAATGGCTTCCCAGAGTCTCATCTGGCCAAATCACACAACTTCTTCTCAAAGTGAGCCCCAAAGCAAAGCCTCACATCAGGGTATATATAGCCTTCTCCTGGCTCAGAGAATGTCACAGCCCTCTTGACCCACTGCCCAATCAGAAAACTACAAGGTGAGGGCATTTCCGAGAAACAAGCTTCCCGCCACAGGCTCCACATGACCACATTCAGCCTATTAGGGGGCAGAGTATACTTTCAAATCAGGGAAGGTTCTCAGAGTCACATAGCCACTTTAGCAAAGGGCCTAGGGGCAGGGAAGATCTTCAGATTCCCACAACACTTAAGAATGAAATTCAGATCTTTCTCATTCAAATCCAAATCTTTGTTGACTATCTTACACTGCTTCTCACTTTTCCCCCCTCTTAATTGCTAATATATTTTAGTGAAACACATGTGTTTAAGTATGTTAAAAAGGGTTTTTGAGTGGAAAGGGTTTGGGTTGGTATGTGTGGCAGCATGACATAATGAATAGAGCATTGAACTTAACATTTGATTTTAGAACTTTAAGTTCTAGATTCTTTGCCTTCCTCCCTCATCACCCACCCACACTGGAAAGGCAAGCAATCCAATACAGGCCACACATGTGCAGTTATGCAGAACATCTCCACAATGGACATATTGTGAAAGACTGACTATATTTCCTCCCTTCCTATCCTGCCCCCCACTTCTTCTATTCTCTACTTTGTCCCCATCCCTTTACAGAAGTGTGTGCTTCTAACAACCTGCCCCTCCTCCATCATCCCCCTTTTAATCCCCTTCCCCCGTACTCTCCTTTAGGCCAAAATACCCAATTTAGATTGTATGTCATTCCTTCCCTAAGACAGATTCAATGAGAGTAAGGTTGGCCCATTCCCTTTTGCCTTCCTGTTCTTCCCCTCCATTGTAACAGCTATCCTTTGCCTCTTCTATATGAGATGATTAACCCCATTCTGTCTCTCCTTATCTTCTCTCATTCAATTCCTCTCCCACCTCTCAATTTCACCTTTTAAAACATCATCCCTCCCTATTCAATTGATTCTGTGCCCTCTGTCTATGTACACATATATACAGACATATGTATTCCTATGTATATATATACTTCTATATAGACATATGTGTATGTATACATATATACATTTATATTCCCTTCACCTTTCTTCATACTGAGAAAAGTTTCATAAGTTACAATTATCATTTTTCCATGTTGGCACATAAATAGTTCAGCTTTGATAAGTTCCTTATGAATTCTTTTCCACGTTTACCCTCTCATGTTTCTTGTATTTGAATGTCAAATTTTCTATTCAGTTTTGGTTTTTTCCACAAGAATGATTGACAGTCCTCCACCTCATTGAATGACCATATTTTCCCCTGGAACATTATACTCAATTTTGCTGGGTAGGTGATTCTTGGTTTTAATCCAAGCTCCCTTGATCTCTGGAATATCCTGTTCCAGGCCCTTTGATCCCTTAATGTAGAAGCTGCTAGATCCTGAGTTATCCTAATTGTGTTTCCACAGTATTCAAATTGTTTCTTCTTGGCAGCTTGTATAATTTTCTCCTTGATCTGGGGACTCTGGAACCTGGCTATAACATTCCTAGGAGTTTTCTTTTGGGGATCTTTTTCAAGAGGTGATTGGTGAATTCTTTCAAGTTCTATTTTGTCCTCTGGTTCTAAAATATCAGGGCAATTTTCCTTGAAGATTTCTTGAAGGATGATTTCTAGGTTCTTTTTCTGATCATGGCTTTCAGGAAGCAGCCATGTGGAGGCAGCTGCAGGGTCACAGCTTCTGCTGCTTTCTTGCCCTGGGGGCAGACAGTGGAACCCACTCCTTTCTCCCAAATTTAGCTGAGTTGTACCAACCTTTCACTTTGTCCTTGGCTCTTATGGGTTGATAATTCTGGAAACTGCCGCAGTTACTGGTGACTCTCCTGAAAGCTCCAGCCTGCTTGTCCTGACCACCCTGGGGCTAAGCCATGGTTTCAGGCCAAAGTGGGCTCAATTCCCAGCGTGCTGCAATGAGCCCTTCCCATCTGCCTGCCAGGCTGTCCTCAGCAAGAGCTTTGTTTCTCTGGCATTTTGTGGGTGCTGGAGCTCTAAAATTTGTTTAGAGTCATATTTTATAGGTATTTGAGGTGGTTATGGGGGGAGTTCAAGGAGCTCTCCTGCTTCTATGCCACCATCTTGACTCCTCCCTTTACCAATGACTTTTGAGTTTTCTCTTAACATTCATCAACATTACAGAGCAAAATGGTAGCCAACTGATTCCAGGTAGGATTTAGAACTTTGGTCCAGTCTTCTCTTCTGCCTAATGCTGGTAGACCATTTTTTCCCGGATCTATATTGAATACATTTGTATTCTTCAGTTAATTTTGTTCTCCTCAAACAAATTTAAATAAGCAACTCTATACTAGCTCAGAGACACAGGACTTGAAGTGTCTTTCTCAACTTCTTCCTGAAGGAAGCTATTTCTACAGAAACTGCAGTAGGGAGAGAATTTGGACTGTTTGCAGCCAAAATATCCCTGGCTCTGTTTCCACAGAAGACTATGTTCACAGTCGTTGTGAAAATAATAATAACAAATAATCATCATCATGAAGAGACGGGAACATGTTGGAGAAACTCAAATACAGCTGCTTAAGCTTTGTGTTCAGTTTATTCCTTTCCCCACACTATGATTTTCCTGGATGGACAGCAAAAGAGAGCTGAGTGCTTGCCAATGAGTTAGTAAATAGTAAAGATTCTGAGTTTTCATTTGCACTGAAACCAGATACAGGGAAAGAGGGACAAAACATAGAAATGAATAGTGCTTCATCATTCCTGTATCCTTTTAGGCCACCTACAAAGTTGGCTATGACACTGCTGAAACATCAGTCTCGAAGATGCACCAAAAGAAGACTAAAGTGAAGGAACATGAGGTTGGGAGGGGGCTTTTGGAGTGAAGATAATAGAATGGAAGTTCCTTGAGGGGAAGCATTTTATTATTCTTTGCATCCCCAGGGGCTGGTTTATGGTAGAACCTTGATCAATTGATACTGGTTTAATGAATGTTAAATAAAACATATAAGCTTCCCATCCTGTATTCTTCAATAGGAATAAAGAAGTCATGATAGTAGTGAGTGCTTTAATACTCAAAATTAAAACAATAGAAAAATTAATTTATTCTTGCCAAACCTAGTACCATACTTTTCACTAACATAGGGGTTCTTAACTGTGTGTGTGTGTGTGTGTGTGTGTGTGTGTGTGTGTGTTATGGACCCCTTTGACAATCTGGTGATATCTATGGATTCCATCTTAGAATAATGATCTTAAATTAATGGAATAAAATACACACATAACCAAAGAAACCAATTATGTGTGATTGTATTCAATGGCTGTATACAATCATATACAATGAAATATAATCATAAAAAATTTAAATTCATGAACTTCAGGTTAAGAATCTCTGCACTAATGGCTCCTGGCCCTTCATCTTTCTTCTTGATATGTTTATTCATGAGATCTTTGTCACACAAAAAGAAAACAGATCACAGTTCATTTAATATCCATTTGTTCCATCTTCTTGTGGGACTATTGCCATTAAGAAAGTCCCGAGTTCTTGCCTTGAAAAAGGGTATATTTTGACCTCTGTCTCTATGGGACCTAGTTTCCTCATCTGTAAGATGGAGATAAGAATAGAGTATAATAGAGTATGATAGAGTTGTCATTAGGATCAAATGAAATATGTAAAGTGGGTAAACCTTCATGATCTGCATAAATTTTATCTATAATTATACACACATAACATATACAAATGTATATGCAATATATAATTACTATTACATGAACTAGGTTCATAATAGAAGACTAGGTTGTATGAATTAGGGAAATTTGCCCAGTGTTTTTGATGACGTCCATTTTCTCATGGAATGAAAGGCTTATTTTTTTAACACCAGTATTCTTTTAGTGCTGCTATATGACTTTTAGACATGGAATAATAATTTTTTAAAAAGCTTAAGTTACTGATCATCCAACGGGCACAATGGGTAAGCAAGCTGCACAGGAGAAGCTACATAAAGGATTTAATAAGGGAAATGTTAGACCATAAAAAGAGATCAACCTGTCATTTGTGTATAGTGAGGGAAGACTGATGCAGAATCAATATGTTCTATTCACATAATGTCAAAAGTTCTGGTATCCACATAATGTCAAAAGTTATGGAAGATGAACCTTTCATTGGAGCTCCCCTTGGGTGATTTATGGAAGGACATAAAGAATCAAATAAGATGGGAAGGCATGCATGGGTTGTGATCTTCATTGCTTAAAGGAACAAATACATTGATAGGATTACAGATGTGTTAAAGTATAAAAGCATTATCTTACCAGAATCAAACACTTCCTCATACCCCTTCCCCCTCCCCCAGCCTATGCATGGAGATGTTCTGGAATGGGTAAAATCTAGTCCATCTCAGGATGCTTATACCCATATCTCTGGGTTCTTCTGGACATCAAAGTTTGGTGATTAAAAAAAACATTTTAAAGGACATATATTAATGCTGTAGCTTTTTTTCTGTCAATTTCTTCTATTTTGTGTTGCAAAGAACAATATCTCCTGTACATTTGCCCAAAGATGGCTCTCTGGTTAGGATGACTGGTTTCATTGGGAGACTAAGGAAAAATCAGCATCAACAAACTATCTTCCAATACTTTTCAACTCCTCTTTATGTATTTTCTTCCCCATGTTTTTTCCCATTAGACTAAAAGCTCCTAAAGGGTAAGGATCACCCCCTCCCCATATATGTAATGCTTAAGAAAAATTTGGTACATGCTAAGTGATTAATAAATTCTCTCTTTCTCTCTCTCTCTCTCTCCATATATATGTATATATATATGTACATAGATAGGTATAAAATTATATAAGTATATATCATCACTATCTCTATCATCTCTTATCTCTCTAACTTCTACTTTTTATCATCACATCATGAATATATTTGGAGATTCACTAGTAAAATTATTTTGTGGAAATACAATCATAAAATAAGTGATACCAAGATTTCCTCTCTTAAGAAAAGAAAACCAGCATTGTTTTCAGGGTTAGGCATGAAAATGACTGTTTGGAGAGGCCACTAGGATGTTTGTCATCATATTTATTCACTTTACCTACACTTCTGGCCTACCTGCTTCCTACCTACAGCTCAAGGAGGAATGAAATTGCTTTGGGTAGTGGAAAGACAGAATGTCAATATTCATGAGACTGACGATCCGACTTTCTTAGCAAATGAGGCCAGATCTCTGATCAAATGCTTGGCTTTTCAACAACAGGTAATCAGATGTCTCCACCGCTGCTATTAAGTAGAATGAACACTAGATGGCAATGCTGCTGTTCAAATGAGATATTCAGACCCTACCAAACCTGTGCTAAGAATTTGATTCAGTTAACAATAAAACTATAAAAATGTTTTGTGTGTAACTGTCATCTTTCTGAAGATTATCTTTCTATCTATCTATCTATGTATCTATCTATCATATGATCACATGTGCTCAGACATACAATATATAATATATAAATATGTGCACTTATATAAAAACTTATATGCATATTGTCTACAGTGTGTGTATATTCATGTGAAAAATAGTCAGCATTATATATCTATACATACATACATACATATGCATGTGTGTGCATAGCATTATTTTATTCCCTATGGTGGGAGTTATTTTGTTTTCTCATCTGGTCTAAACTTGGTCTTTTTTTTTTTCTAAATAAGGTTTACTCTTAAGTCCAATAAGTCTTTGTAATTTTTCTTGATTTACCAAGGAAATATAACAATCATGACAAAGGTCACCACCAATGTTTAAATATCCTTGTTTGACTACTGGGGGGGGGGGGGGTGAATTAGAAAACAAAATAATTACACTTTGCCCCTAAAATATTTCCTCAAACTATAAAATAAGCCCTTCCCTCAAAAACTCAACCCAAATAACACCTACAAAGCCAATTCTTCCAAAAGAAAAAGAAGACAAGTTCTCCTTCAGAAACACTGAGGTGAGGTAAATTCCAAGGCTGCCTCTTCAGGCTCAAGTTGAGGCCTGCATACAGGTGAAGAAAAGAAATAGGAAAAATAAAGAGTTAGGGGAGGATTTCTGGTGCCAAGATGGTAGAGTGAGGAAGGAACCCTCTGAAATTCCCTTCCAAACAACTAGAAAATTGCTTCAGAATTGGTCTAGGAGCAGGGCAGCAGCTTCCCGGCCTTGCAGGAAAGGTCTGTTTCATGGGGTTGGGAAGAGAGAGGTCCAAGAGGAGCAGAGCTCTGAGCTTGGAGCAATTCACCAGCAAGGTCCCACCCTCCTGCAAACCAGTAGACACCTAGGCAAATGAGCTGTCTGTACAGCACAGCCAGGTCCCACCACAGCACAAGCCACTAGAAAGACCTTGACCCCATTGCTGACCAGAAGTGAATCTCTACACTGGGGCTGGCCAACAATGAGACTCTTTCCCCCGGGGCCTACCAGCAGAGAGACCTTATTTCCATAGCAACTCAGCATCAGGGCCCCACACCTGGGGCAGACCAGCAGCTGAACTGCACACCCAGGGGAGGCCAATAGGGAGGCCCCACCTCCAGTATAAGCCAGAAGGGAAACATATCCTCAAGACAAAGCAAGCAGCTAAGCCCTTAAGTCCAGTGAAAGATAGCAGTAAGACTCAGAGCCCCAAAAACCTTGGGACAGTGCAAGACCAGAGCCCAATTCTCACATTGTCATCAGAAAAGGCATAAAAAAATGAACAAAAAACAAAAAAGAACTTGAGTATAGAAAGTTACTACGGTAATAGGGAGGATCAAGGCTTAAACTTAGAAGAAATAGTGTCAAAATGGCTACATGTGAAGCTTCAAAGAAAAATGTAATTTGTTCTCATCCCCCAAAAGAGTTCCTGGAAGAGCTTAAAAAGGATTTTAAAAAGCAATTTAGAGGAGTAAAAGAAAAACTTGGAAAAGAAATGAGAATAATGCAGGAGAAGTCAACAGCAAGTCAGGAGTCAATAACATGGGAAAAGATATATAAAATTTTACCAAGGAGAATAACTCCCTAAAAAATACAATTGGTTAAATGGAAAAAGATGTACAAAAGCCCACTGAAGAAAATAATTTCTTTAAAAATAGAATTGAATAAGTAGGAACTAATGACTCTATGAGATATCAAGATACAATAAAACAAAATTTAAAAAAGTAAAAAAATAGAAGAAATGTGAAATTTCTCAGTAAAAAAAAACAAAACAAACAAACGAACAAACAAAAAACAACCCACATAGAAAATAGATCCAGGAGAGATAATATAAGAATTATTGGACTTCCTGAAAGCCATGATGAGAGAAAAAAAGCATTGGCAACACATTGCAAGAAATCATCAAAGAAAATTGCCCCTGAACTAAATGGCAAAATAGAACTTGAAAGAATCCACCAATCACCACCTAAAAGAGATCCCAACATGAAAACTCCCAGGAACATCATAGCCAAATTCCAGAGCTTACAGACCAAAGAAAAAGCATTGCAAGAAGTCAAAAAGCAAACAATTCAAATATCATGGAGCTACAGTCAGGATTGTACAGGATTTGGCAGCTTCCACTCTAAAGAACTGGAGTGCTGGGAATATGATATGCCAGAAGGCAAAAGAGTTGGAATTACAAGCAAGAATCACCTACCCAGCAAAATTGAACGTAATCTTTTATGGGAAAAACTGGCTATTTAACAAAACAGAGGACTTTCAAATATTTCTAATTAAAAGGCCAGAGCTGAGTAAAACACTTGACCTCTAAATGCAAGACACAAGGAAAATGCAAAAAGGTAAATAAATAAACAAACAAACAAATAAATAAGTAACAGGAAAGAGAAAGCATAAGAAATCCAATAAGGTTAAATTGTTTATATTTCTATGTGGAAAGATAATATTTATAATTCTTAACTTTATTACTATAAGCAATTAGAAGGAGTGTATGTATACTGAGGGTGTGGATATAAGGTGACATTGGTAGGAAGATACCCCCCCCCAAAAAAAATAAAGGGGTGAGAAAGAAAATTGCAGTGGAAGAAGGAGTGGGGAGATTGAATGGGTTAAATTATCCTATGTAAAAGACTCATGAAAAGGCTGTTATAATGGAGAGGAAGATGGAAGGGGCAAAGCTTAAACCTTACTGTCATCAAAATTAGCTCAGAAAGGAAATAACATATACATTTGGTTGGATATAGAGATCTATCTTGCCTTATAAGGAAATAAAAAGGGATGGAGATAATAGAAGGGGGAGGAGGGATTGTTAAAAGGAAAGGTATATTGGAGAAGACAGTGATCAGAAGTCAAACACTTGTGAGGAGGGAAAGGGTGAGGGGTCAGAGAGGTGGGGAGGGGATAAACAAGCAAGAAATAGCATGAAGGGAAATACACAGTTATCATAACTAAACGGAAATGAGATAAACTCACCCATAAAACAGAAGTGGATAGCAGAATGGATTTAAAAAAAAGAATCCTACAATATGTTGTTCACAAGAAACACATTTGAAGCAGAGAGATACACACAGGATAAAGGTAAGGGGCTAGAACAGAATCTATTATGGTTCAGAAGCAAAGGAAGCAGAAGTAGCAATCATGATCTCAGACAAAGCAAAAGAAAAAAATAGATCTAATTAAAAGAGATAAAGAAGGAAACTATATCTTGAGGAAAGATACCATACACAATTAAGTCATAACAATACTCAACATTTGTGCACCAACTGGTATAACATCTAAATTTTTGAAGAAGTTTAATGTGTTATAGGAGGAAATAGATAATAAAACTACACTAGTGGGGCACCTCAACTTTCCC
>CM053589.1:50952128-51014132 GCA_028646515.1 Pseudochirops corinnae | reverse complement strand
GCAAATTCTACCAAACATTTAAAGAGTAATTAATCCCAATACTATATAAACTATTTGAAAAAATAAGTGGAGTCCTACCAAATTCCTTTTATGACACAAATATGGTGCTGATATTCAAACCAGGAAAAATCAAAACAGGAAAGAAAACTATAGACCATTTCTCCTAATTAATATTGATACAAAAATTTCAAATAAAATACTAGCAAAGAGATTGCAGAAATATATAACAATGATAATATTAATATATTATTAGCATATGACCAGGTGGGATTTATACCAGGAATTCAGGACTGGTTCAATATTAGGGAAACTAGGGGCGGCTAGGTGATGCAGTGAATAGAGAGCACTGACCCTGGAGTCAGGAGGACCCAAGTTCAAATTGGGCCTTAGACACTTAACACTTACTAGCCCTGTGACCTTGGGCAAATCACTTAACCCCAATTGCCCTGCAGCCTCCAAAACACACACACACACACACACACACACACACACACACAAACTAAATAATATTGTACTAGAAATGTTAACTATAGCAATAACAGAAGAAAAATAAATTAAAAGAATTAGAATAGGCAATGAGGAAACAAAACTAGCAATCACTTTTTGCAGATAATATAATGATATACTTAGAAAATCCTAGGAAGCAACTAAAAAACTACTTAAAATTATTAACAACTTTAGCAAAGTTGCAGGATACAAAATAAACCCCCATAAACCAGCATTTCTATATATTACCAGTAAAGTCCAGCAGCAAGTGACAAAAAGAGAAATTCAACTTAAAATAATTGTAGACAATATAAAATACTTGGGAGTCTATCTACCTGCCAAGACAAACTCAGGAACTATATGAACACAGCTATAAAACACTTTTCACACAAATAAAGTCAGATCTAAACAACTGGAAAAATATTCATTGCTCATGGGTAGACCTAGCTAATATAATAAAAATGACAATTCTACCTAACCTATTTATTCAGTGCCATATCAATCAAACTATCAAAAATATTTTATAGAACTAGGAAAAATAATGACAACATTCATCTGGAAGAGCAAAAGCTTAAGAATACCAAGGGAATCAATGAAAAAAATGTGAAAAAGATGGTCAAGCCAAATTAGACCTTAAACTGTATTATAGAGCAGTAATTATCAAAACAATCTGGTACTGGCTAAGGAACATGGTAGATCAATGTAATAGATTAGGTACAAATTACATTATAGTAAATGACCATAGTAATTTAGTATATGATAAACCCAAAGATCCAAGCTTTTGGAATAAAAACTCATTATTTGACAAAAACTGCTGGGAAAACTGGAAAACAGTATGGCAGAAACTAGGTATAGATCAGCATCTCATACCACATACCAAGATAAGGTCAAAATGGGTACGTGTTTTATAACTAAAGGGTGATACCATGAGCGAATTAAGAGAGCATTGAATAGCTTATTTGTCAGATTTATGGATAAGGGAAGAATTTAAGACCATGGAAGATATAGAGAACATTACAAAATGTAAAATAGATCAATTTGATTATATAAAATTAAAAAGTTATTTTTTCACAAACAAAACCAATTCAACTGAAATTATAAGCAAAGCAGGAAACTGGGGGAAAATTTGACAAGTATCTCTGATAAAGCTCTCATTTCTCAAATATATAGAGAACTAAGGTCAAATGTATAAGAATATAAGCCATTCCCCAATGGTCAAAGAATATGAATAAGCAGTTCTCAGACAAATAAATTAAAGTTATCTGTAGTCATATAAAAATGCTCTAAATCACTACTTATCAGAGAAATACAAATTGAAACAACTCTGAGGTTCCACCTCACACATATCAGAATGACTAATATGACAAAAAAGGAAAATGTTGGATATTGGAGGGGAAGGAGTGTGGGTAAAAAAACAAACAAACAATGGTTGAGTTATGAAATGATCCAACAATCAGTCTGAAACAATTTCTTTGGAACAATTTGGAACTATGTCCAACGGCCTAAAAAACTATGTATATCCTTTGATCCAGAAATACCACAGCTAGGTCTATATCCCAAAGACATTTTAAAAAATGGAGACAGGATTATTCATGCAAAAATATTTATAGCAGCTCTTTTTATGGCAGCCAAGAATTGGAAATCAAAGGGATGCCATCAATTGGGGAATGCCTAAACAAACTATGGTACATGATTATCATGGAATATTATTGTGCTGTAAGAAATGATGATTTCAGGATGATTTCAGAAAAACCTGGAAAGACTTACATGAGCTGATTCATAGTAAAGTGAACAGAACCAGGAGAACATTGCACACAGTAACTACAATGTTCAAAGAAGAATGTGTCAATGACTTAGCTACTCTCAGCAATATAATGTTCCAAGACAATCCCAAAAGACTAATGACAAAGCATACTATCTGCCTCCAGAGAAAGAATTGATACTGACTAAGTTCAGCCTGAAGCATGCTATTTTTCACTTTCTTTTTTTTTTTTCTTTCACTGGAATCTTCTTTTTTTTATTTCTTATTTTTCATTTTTTACTTTTTGGAGGGCAGGGCAATTGGGGTTAAGGACTTGCCCGAGGTCACACAGCTAGTAAGTAACTTCCCGACATCTGAGGCTGCATTTGAACTCAAGTCCTCCTGACTCCAGGGCAGTCCTTTATTCACTGTGCCACCTAGCCACCCCTACTGGAGTCTTCTTATACAAAGTGACTAATATGGAAATGTTTTATGTAATTACACATGTATTATCTATATCTGATTAATTACTATCTTGGGTGGGGGGGAAGAAGGGATAGAATTTGGCATTCAAAAGTTTAAATAAATATGTTAAATAATTAGAAGAAAAAGAAAAAAAGAGTTGAGTGCAATCAAAACATGAATTTCACTTCGAAAAACACTTGCATGTGAACTGTGGGCTGAAATTTAAGTTGGAACTGCACAGTATGGTACACCAAAGAAAGGAAAGTTATTCCCATATCAGTCACCCTACACCTCTCCATGTACCTAGACTCCTCTTCCAGTCCCCCCCTCAAGAAAAGTGGGGGATGGGGGAACAGTGAAGTACCCTGAACAGAAAGAAAAATGATGCCTGAATCCATAGCTGGCCTTGGAAAAAACTCCAAAGATGAGCATTTTTTGTTGTGTTAAGTGGTTTGCATTAGCAGCCTAAACACGTAGAAAAGGGCTAACATCTGCCGTTTAATATAATGCGGGAGGGAAATGATAGACCTGTTAGTTACAATTGGAAACACTCATTTTTGCATACAACAAAATGAAACATTTGAGAGAGATGCTTTAGTTGCTGGGGGTTGGAATGCATGGGTTAGAGGAGAGAAGGTGGTGGTAGAAGGGTGATGGGGACTGGAAAAATCATTCTTGAAGATTTTGTCAATGCCCCCAAAATTCTTTTCTTCCTTTAAAAAAAAATATACAGGGGTCAGGATAACTTATATAGTATGTGATTTTTTTAAGAGGACAAGAGGGAAAAATTCATTTATAAGACACCTCCCATTATGTTCATTTCAAACCAGTCATAGGCTTCAGGAAACTGAAAAGTTTTGAAACTCAACTAGAAAATAAGTTTCCTCCTGCTTTTCCAATACCCTCTTTCTTTCTCTTCTGGTGAGATGGGGGGAGGGGGTAGGTGTGAGGTGGGGAGTGGGGTGGAGAGCTTAGTTAAATTCTGACAACATTCAGGGGTATACACATATTCAAACTTTTTTCACTCCTCATATTTTCAGTGCACTTCAACCCTAAATAAGATTATGTGTATATAAAAGAGGACATTAAGCAAATCATAGACACATGGGGACTTGGTGATATGAGTACTTGCTGGAGGATATATTTGTAAACACTGTCAGCAGATTGCCTGCTGTTGATGCAGGCATTAGCTATCATTGTTATTAATATTATTTATCTTTTGAAATTCCACTGGACACCCCACCTATTCAATATTTCCAACTGCCAAGAAAATCTACTTTAAGCACAAAACAAGTACGCTGTCTTTAGAGAGAGAGTCTTCTGCAGACTAGAAGATTGGCCTGCATATCCAAGAAGCTAAAAATGGGTAAGGTAACTTGCAAAACAGTTTCCCTTTCCCAGTGGTAGGTTAGAGATACGAGATGGTGGAAACTCGGGAAGGGTCACCCCTGTACTCTTTTTTCAAAAAAAGCAAATGTTGCCTATCCAAAGAACTAACAATGAATTAACCCATCACCAGCCAGACTGAACAAAGTAGGTTATTTTTCTCCTGCTGGGATTGCATATAACTCAGAGGTCCATTCAATTCATTTTAGAAAAGCAAAGAAATCACTTGTCTCTTTGGGAGGACAGAATAGGGGGGAAGGTGAAAAGGAATCAGTTGCGATTTTTAAATCTCTCTCTCTCTCTCTCTCTCTCTCTCTCTCTCTCTCTCTCTCTCTCTGTCTCTCTGTCTCTCTCTCTCTCTCTCTCTGTCTCTCTCTCTGTCTCTCTCTCTTCCCCCCCTCCGCCCCATTTCCCCATTTCCCCACTCCAGCTTTCCAGAAGGAGGGGTTCAAATCACTGTCTGGAAAATCCCTGGAATGTACTGACACTAAAATCTGTAATCGCTACCCTAAATCCAGGTCCTTGGCTGGGGGGGAGGGGGGGGGAGGGAGGACACCCGTAATGGGAGTAGAGGGATGATGTAGTCTAGAGTGAACGATCTTTAAATCCAAGTTTTCTTCTCTTACTCTCCTAACCTTTTCCAAGCTTCCTGGCGAGTGCTTGCAGACGCACCGAGCTGATGAGAGATGCTGATGTTTTCTCAATTGCCAACGAGATGGAATCGCACAAAGCAATTACCAAGAAAATATTGTGACGACGGTTGGAGGACGGTGGGGGCGGGTGGGGGTGGGGATCTTAGTAGGAAAGCAATTTGCAAAGGAATATTAACTTTGATTTCCGAGGTCACCTCCCGGCAATGCAGTTGGCATAGAGGAGATGTTTAGATTTCCCTCTAGGTGGCGCACCTTGGGTACAGAACTAAAAGAGTCGGGAAGCTGACTCCAGAGACTTTATTAAGCTTCTTGCTGGTTAAAAATAATAATAGTAATAATATCGAGGTGTGGGGTTGTTTTTTCCCCTTTTGGATATTTATTTATTGCAGAGAAAAGTCATTGATTTTCCTCAGCAAACTGTGTTTCTCCTTCACTTAGTGGAAAATAAAAACTGTTTGAATAAATAAGTTATTTCTGAACATTTTGTTGTCAAAGTGTTAAATGTTCCCGTCATTTTTATTCAAACACTAACGTGATTACAGCCAATTATATATTCACCAGTGTTCTTTATTTTAGAGTAATTGTACTTGTCACTAATAAAACACAGGCATAATGGATCGCTACTGTTCTGGATTTTCAAGCAATTTTGTATAATTTGATTGAATTATACATCTTATCTGCTACTTTTTATTTTTATATTGGGGATCCTATTTTCTTGAAAATTGCAGCTCTATGCTTGTTTTGTTGTTTCTCCAGTAACGTACACTTCGGTAACATTGATAAATAAAGTCCCTTTGAAATGTCGAAAATCAGCTGCTTCCCAATGCCTCCCCCTACACACGCACACACACAAACATACACATACATATACACACCCATGCACATGCACACACGGCACCCTACCACACTCAGTGAAGACAGCAATGCGAAGAGGCTAGGACCTGAACTACGAGGTGAGGTGAACTGCGTGAGGAAGAGCTTCAGGGTGTGCGTGTGTGTGCACACCCAGGCACGCCTGTGCTTTGCAAAATAGGAAGCCAGAGAGGTAACAAACACCCCAGACGCACCAACCTCCTTGAGTTAAGTGGTAGGATTTTATCATTTTCCTATAATGATTTTGTTGTCCGTCTTGGGGGTCCAACATGTTGGTGCTAGTTGACGACAAAATTTCGGGACGGGAGTTGCGTCCGGGAGGGAGAAGAGGGGTAAAGGGAGGAAAAGGACATAGACAATACAGTGCAACAGAAATATGTATTGTGTGTGTACCTATGTGTATATACACAGGATTACATAACTTCTAACACCCTAATCCCTCCTCCCTCAGATAGACACACACACATACACACACACACTATCATCTGTACACTGTTACTATATTGTTTTTGGTGTGAGTTATACACAGAAAACCATGCCCCAAAAGTATCCAGAAAGCTTCAACAGAGACAGAAAAAGTGGGTACAGACACATCCTTAAGTAACACCAAAACAAACCAACAAACTAAAGATTACAAGAGGCATGAAACGATTTATTAAGGAATGCCCCCTTCCTTCACCAAGGACTCCAAAGCAAAATTGGGAGGCTTGCTCCCAAAAGAAACTCTTAGTTTCCTACGATGTGAGTCAACTCACCTCTCTGGCAGTTGTAGCTGCAAGACAATTGTCCTGAATATGGAACAATATTTATCAATAACAACTACAAAATCCACGTGGACCGGGCATTGACTATTCTAAACTACAGCTGAAGCCGACTTGACGACATGCAAGTGAGTGAGATGAGGAGAGGAACTGGCTTCATTTTTTGTGCTCTGGGGCAAAATCTAGTGCTAATTGCTCCCAACCTGCATGCCAGCAACTGAGTTTTTTAAATGGGAGAAAGATAACGGAAATCTGTCTAGACTTTTCTAGCCAAATCGATGTGACTTTTGTGTGTTTATAAACGAAGACAGAGAAATATTTCTCTACTAATTAAATTTTTTAAAATCCCTACTGCTTACTCTGTATGGCTATTTTACTACCTAACCTGCAGTTGATAGGTTAGCTTCATCTAGCTTGGGCACCATACCTCACTTCCTTTAAGAAAAACCAGCCGCCGAGTGGGCCACGCTTTGTACTGGGACTCGGGGAGCAGACATCAGATATTCAAGCTAAGTGGCTCTCTTCTTATCCACATGTTTAGCTAAGAGGTAAGGAGCTGGCCCTTGTTCGCTTACTCTTCAGTGATGGGGCAAGGACCACGGCATTCGGAAGAAGTCAACTGGGTGCTGCACTAGAACCCAAGAAATCTGGCCATCAGACAACTCCCTGAGACAGGCGGTCTTATCTCTAAGGACGGGAGACAACACAGAGGGATTGTCTTCCTCTTCTGCTTTGTGACTGGAAAACAGGTTCAGACTCATGAAGAAAGGTGGTAATTTTATAAGGTTCTCCTATTAGGGATCAAATTGGGGAGGAAGTAAATTCGCTCTCTCCCATGTTTCAATTAAGAGAGATCCAGAAGAGAAATAACAAAATCAAGAAAAAAGCCATTTAGGCTTTTTTAAAAAAGGAAAGATTAAGTCGTTGTTGTGAAATTAAAGAGTCGTGGAAGGATATGGGTGAAAAGTTACCAGTCTCTTTTTCCACCTAGTGTCGGACCCACCAGCTAGCCAAAGTCCCTTTCCCCAAAATGCCGAAAGATATAGTAAAGCACAAGCACGGTTGGAATGGTTTTGACACCTTGGGATGCAAAGCCATGTTAACTATAATTGTGATTGCCTGTTAAAATCGTTTTCAACGGGAATTTTAAACTATCTTTTCTTTAAAAAAAAAAATCTCCCCATTACCTTCCAGTACACTGCACCTGGTTGACCTTTTAGCCAAAAAGAAAAAAAAATACTATATCATTTTTTCTCTGATGTAAGATATCTAGAGTGAAGAACAGTTTTAAGTGGGGGGAGGGGGAAAGCTAGGGAAAGAGCCTGAAACAGGGCCCTCTGTTTCAGTTCAGCTTGGTGGACAATCTGAGACAAAGAGAGTGAAGAACCCAACTCCATCTCCACTTCTGCAAAGGGAGCTGGAAAGGAATGTTTTATAAGATTCAAGTCAACAAATTTAGGCACAGGGCAGGTATAACTCTGAGGTGGGTAAGGCAGGAGTGATGACTCTGGAAATTCTGCCCCACATGATTCAAATTTTTCGGCATGTAAAGATGGGGGAGGGAGAAAGAGAAGGGAAAGGGGAAAAAGAAAGGAGAGAAGAGAGGAAAGGAGAGAATAATGTGAGAAAGATGAAAGTGGAAGAATTTGCTTGTCTTCACTAGATACCTCCCCCAAGTAACATTTTTAAAAATCCATCAGGAAATTTTTTAATTTCACCCATATTAATGACTCCTAAAAGATAAAATTAATGTTATTTCATAACTAGCTAAATATTCATCCTGCCCCACCTCCATAGCCTATGTATTTTTCTCTGTGCTTTGATTTTTCTCACATAAAACCTGAAGATGAGGGCAGGAAGCTGTCTGTACTGAAAAAGAACTTGATCACAATGCATATTAATCAAATCTGGTGTGATTGTGATGGAGTTTGTATGAAATGCATAGGATGGATAGGAATTGAACCACATTTTAACTAAAATCTAACCAAGCCTGAAGATTCACTATAACCCATTCATATGGTTTACCCTTCTTCCTAACACACTTGCATGAGTTTCTTGAACATTTTGGAAAGTTGTAAAGAATTGAAAATCAGTAAAGGCTCTCTCTCTCTCTCTCTCTCTCTCTCTCTCTCTCTCTCTCTCTCTTTCTTGCTCGCTCTCTCTCCCCCTTTCTCTCTCTCCCTCTCTGGCAAACCTTTCCAACATTAGGGCTTCTTAAGCACCAACTAGAAATCAAATAGAAGTTCCATGTCATTAAAGAATGAGTGCAAGCTCTGAATCTCACCAACCTGGATCCATCATCAAGTTTTGCTTTCATTCTTCTTTATTTAGGATTTTTTTTCTCAGCACCTCTGCAGAGGAAAATTTATAGTAGCACTTTTCTAACTCAATTTTGTTTGTTTGTTTGTGCCAGTCCTCATTTCTCCCTATGTCTGGTCTAGAACTGCAGAAAAAAAATCTCCTATAGCTTTGGCTGCCACCTAAAGCAGCAGTTCTTTTTCTTGGGCTCTTATTCTAACCTTTCTGAAGGACAAGGTGAAAGCCAGTTTTGAACTAGGAAGATGAAGGATCAGAATCTTGGAAATGTATTGGTTTATTTAATGGCCTCTAGGAGGCCTGAAAAGAGGTTCTTTGCCATGTAGAAGGCAATTTCTTTCATTCAAATAAAAGACCTAGAAGGCATCTAGCTGCTACAGAGCTAGGGAAGGACAGGGGGAGTAGAGAGGAAGAAGGAAAAGGGGAAGGAGAAGAAGGAGGAGGAGGAGGAGGTAGAGAGGAGGAGGAAACTGGAGGAGAAGGAAGAGGAAGAGGAGAGTGGAGGAAGAGAGTGGAGAAGGAGAAAGTGGTAAAAGTGGAGAAAGAATTTCAGTGGCCTTGTTAAAAAAAATTAGAAACTTATAAAGGGTAAGGGTTATATTATTAGGGGTTTTAGCAAGAAGAGTCTAAAAAGACTCCACAACCTTCCACATTAAGGCACAATAGTCACTAGATTGAAGTCATTATGCTGAGAATTTCTAAGTAAGTAATGTTTGCCTTCTATTTCTTCCCCCACCGTACCTGCTCCCCAAGGTCTTCGAGTGGACTCTGTTTCATGCCTACATACCTGCCTTCTGAAAGTGCAAAGATCAAGTCAGCGGGAGAGACACCTGCCCAGGAAGCCCGATTGGTCTTTGACGTGCCCCTTTTCTTTTCTTTTTAATTTTACCTCTTTTGCCTCCAAAATGTTTTCCCAGCCTATACAAGTTAAACATTTCTCCTATCTCAAATAGAAGGCTCTCCCATAGATTTTTTTTTTCCAAGCAAATTTGCCGGTGCCACAATGTTATGATGGAAGGATGCTGAAATGACAGGCCTCGTAGACGCTTGTCTTAATCATCGGCTTCTTAATTTAGTTTTAGTGCGGTGGGTTTGTGTGTGTGAGTGTGTGCGTGTGTGTGCGCGCTGAGAGCAGCCGCTGACAACCTGCAGCTCCCTAATGAGTGACGAGGCAGGGCTGCTGCAGCAAAGTAACACTCCCCTGGTGTGAAGACCTCTTACTGGGAAGTTTAGTTCACTACTGTTCTCGCAAACCTAATCGTATAACCTGTAACCAAAACCCACAGAAGAAAGATACAACACGCTAAAGAGTAACTTCTAATCACTAATGTTAGCACTGTTCCCAGCTGTTAGGGATTAGAGAGAAGTTGGCTGGAGCGAGGAGAGATCTCTATTCACTGATCTATCTGAAGGAAAAACAAAACAAAACAAAACAAAACCCAACCCTGGATGCCTATGTAGGTCTACCTCCCACCCCGTGGAGATAGCATCTCGAGCTTCGTCTTTGCAGATTACTGGGGGACAGATTGCTCTCTAAGGACAGAGTCTAGCGAAATAGGAAGGCTTCTCCTTGCATTCTGCAGGTAACAGGAACCAAACAAGGGAAGTCCAGAACTAACGCGATAAATAGCAGCCCCTAAGGTATTTAATATGTCATCACTGAATGGTAAAATGAAATCTGCTGGCTCCTTGCATGGAGGCATAATGCTATCAAAGCGTGGTTATTAAATACCAGTTACTCATGGCTGATGAAACATAAATTTCTGAAGCATTTCTTAGATTAGAACAGCTTTGCGAGGCCTGTAGAATATTCTGAGGGGAGGGAGGTTTGAAGGGAAGAGGAGGAGGGGAGAGAGGAAGGATGGGGGAGAAATTTGTCTCAGCCGTGGTTTGTGCTGTCTTTGCTTTTTATTCAGTATAAGGGAACTTCTTGTGATTACTGAAAAGGGGGGCGGGGGAGTGGTGGGGCGGGGTTAAGGCAAGATAATTTTTAAAAATCAAATCAAAAAGAATTTTGTTCAAACTAAGGTGATCTGAGTTAACTGGACAATTATGCTCTCTGTTTTCTCGGGCTTATCACTGCAGAGACGCAATGCCATCACTACCCGTTAAAGAGCTCGGCCTAATATGTACAATGAAGGGAACAGAACGTTCCTCTGGCTTTTGTCGTGGCTCTGAATCTTGTCGGAGGTGGAAGATGGATTCTGCGACCCACAGTGCCCTGCCCTAGCACTTTCAATATGGGCAGTGCCTCTGTTTCAGCGTCCTTTTCCTGGGACTCTCTAAAGTAGTTTGAGCGAAAAGCCTTTCTGAAATATACATTTGTGTCCTTGCAAGCTGTGAATTTTCTACTGAAAAACGCCTACATGCATTAATGGAAATAATATCAGTATCCTGTGGTTTAAAATAATTAAATTTAATTAGATAGGATACAACTGGTCATATTCGCAGAAACAACTACCTTTTATTAGTTTAGCAAGACAGATTTCATAAAGTGGACAAAATGCCTATTATGTAAGTCCAAGCATAATACACTTTTCTGACATCGATATATATTGTCAAAACTAAAAATAATGTTTCATTCTTAATAGAAGTCCAAAATTTTATTTCTTGGTCAATAAGGCAGAAAGGAGACTAAAATAAAATTATTATATGTTCTCAATAATACCTTTCTATCATTTTATTACCAGTTTCCCCTGTTCCAAAATTGAAAAAAAAATAGATACTCATTTCCTCCAACTCACCTCCTTCAGCTTCATCCAGAACTGAAAAGTAAAGTAAATGCTGCTTTGACCCTAGAAACACCTTAAAGCATTAAAAATTCAGTAGGTAGTGCTATAGCTTCATTCAAGGAGAAGCTGTCCCTGTTTGCTGCTGAGCTTGGATTTGAATAAAATGTCCTATGTTAACAAACAATACCCACGTTTGGCACTTTGTGTATTAAATTGATCAAACAGATTTTAGGAGGCACAATGCACAATTTGTACAGACCTGATTGAGTTAATATAATATCAGCAAATTTTACATCGAAATGATTCTGTTTCTTTTCTTTGTGTTTAAAACCAGCACAGATTACAAATTTTAATGATCTGAAAATGTTTGGTATACAAAATCATGCTTATTTCAGTATTAGCAAAAACACAAGAAATTTTTCAACACAAACACCCAGCTGTGTCTATTTTAAAAGCAGTTCAATGACAGCTTGCACTTATGAGCATGCAATCAGCTAATTTCGCTTTTTTTTCTTCTGTGTTAATCAACACTTTCCTTCCTGCATATCAGAGTACAAATAGTATAGTTACTCCACATCAGTAAATGTTTACGTAACCTGTCCTTTCCCAAGAATCCGGTTACACCGAATCATTTCACGCTAGACCGACTACGAAAACGTACCGGGCCTGTCCACCTCAGAGGGAGCCCTGTGTACCATTATAAGTGATGATGAGAAGGGGGCATGGGGGAGGGGTGAAAGGGAGAGAGATAGGGGGGAGTAGAAAGAGAAGTGGGGGGAAGAGGAGGAAAGGGAAAGAAGGGAGGAGAAAGGGATGGAGAGGGATAAGAGTGGGGGAAGGGAGGGATAGAGAAAGGAGGTAGGAAACAGGGAGGAGTGGGGGAAAGAGATAGTACTGGGGAAGTAGGGAGGAAGAAGATCGTGAAAAGAATCCCACTGATGTTACCATTTCGGGCCACTGTATTAGTAATTCTGAAGAACTTAACCACCTTGAAGTCACTATATAGTGTCACGCTAATGTCAGTCTTGACTTTTTAAACAACAAGAAGTGTTTTAATTAGAAACTTGACTTTAAAATTTTATAATAATTTTCTTATTATTTGTAAAGTAGAGAAATAGGATAACTATATTAAAATGGTGTGAGGTCATTTGAGGTTAGCCTAAGGTTTAGAGCTAGCTCATTGTATTCTGGATGACAAATGTTCATCATTGACCAGGTGTAACTGTTCTTATTTATAACTCCTTGGACTGGCTCTCTCTCACACACACATTCACACATACACAGGATTACATGGGGTTGGGTGGGGGAAAGGAACAATTCTTCAAACCCTCATTCATTTATTTTTTCATTCAATGCATCCTTTATATTAGAGATGAGTTTAAGGTTTAGCCACCAAATATACTCACCTGTTTTCTTTTGACATTTTCCTAAATACCAACTCAAACTAAATGTCAGATTCACTTCACCCTACCCCACAACTTTATTAGGCTAAAGAAAAACTCACATTACACGATTTATTATATATTTTTTCATGTGACAAGGGAAAATATCCTTTCCATTCATGACTTTTCCCTCACTCTACCCCTCCTTTCTTACTTCCTCAGTGAGTTGCCTGTCAGCGCAGGGTGTGTATGTCTGTGTGTGTGTGTGTGTGTGTGTGTGTGTGTGTGTGTGTGTGTGGTGTGTTGGGGGGAGTTAAAGCATCATTTGATCTGGATAATTAACACTAAGTTCTCTAGAGCCTGGGAAATTTTGGGCCCTAATCTCGATTTTTATCTGTGGGTCAGAGTAAAGTCCCTCTAGGAATTTCCACAGTACCTCAGTCTTCCAAAGGAACCTTCGGGGAATTTAAAATGCAAGTAACGAATCTGAAGGGCCAAGATTTCCATATCCTGGATGAAACTTACAACATGAATTGACTGTTGATGGGGCAAGTGGGTTAAATTAGGTTTTGACACCAGTGGGAAATGGAAAATAGAGAAAGGGGGAAGGGAAGACAGAGGGAGAACTTCCCAGGAAACATATACCCATCCTTTTGAAACAATTTAAAGAAAACAAGCAAAAGAAACAAAGAGGGAAAAAAATCGAAAACACCTCCAGGCTAAGTAGTTCCTGGACAACAGGGTCCCGACCCGATTACAAACTGAACCCCGACGGAGCCATAAGGAGGAAAAAGAACTAAGGGAACCCCCACAGTAAGCAGAAGCCTGCGGGGTGGGGGTAGCCGGCTACACATACACACACAGACACACATATCATGTTTTGTTTTGTTTTTTACCTGGTTTATTTTGAGATTGTTTGTTTTGCTTTCTTTCTCTGAACCCCTCATTTCGGAAGACCCATGAACGACGCTTAACACTGAGCTTCCCAACCCTCCAGTGCCCCAGAGGACGCCTTCCCCGGAAAAGCGGCTGCGTGCGGGACCCAATGGCCTCGCAGAACTGCTCTTCACTTCCCCGGCTGCCTGGCAAGACGCAAGGACCTAAGGCGCAGGAGCCGAGGAAGTAACCTTTCCTTTGCCCCCGTCTGTCCCTCCTCACTTCCTCCTCCCCTTCTTTCCTGCCAAAACTTCCCTAAGACCCCCAACCACACATAGGTGGTAGGTCCATCCCTCTCCTAAATCGCTCATGGTCTCTTTATAGTGTTACCTACGAGGGGGGGAGAATGCTAGGGTCTCAGAAATACATGACACCGTCAGGCAGGGATGTCTCTGGAAAGTAGTGCCTCGCCTCTTCCTCCTCCATTTCCTGCTTTCCTCTTGTATCCACTCCTTCCACTCTCACTCCCCACTCCCCTCCCTTTTTTAAAACGTTAAAAAAAAAAAAAGGTACAAACTTTAATCAAGAGGAGAAAATATTGACGTACAAAACGAACATGATCCAATACAGTGCGAAGGGGACCGGAAATGTGATATATTTGCTTTAAGAGGCGAATTTGGGATAAAAAGAGCTGGTGGGTTGGGAGGGGGCGTGAGAGGTGGGAGAAAGGATAAGGTGCCGGGGTGATGCGTCCTCCTGCCGGTATCCCTGCGCCGGCAATGGCACTGGGTGGAGTGGGGGAGGAGAAGGGAGCAAGAAGGGGGAGGAAAGGAGGAAAGAAGGGAGGGTGTGAGGTGTGGGTGAAGAGAGAGGGGAAGGAATCTCGGGATTGGACAACTGAGAGAGAGACGCTCCCGCACGCCGCCGGCTCTGATTGGCCGAACGGCAGGAAAGGTTAAACCAAAAATTTTTTTACAGCCCTAGTGTGCGCCTGTAGCTCGGAAAATTAATTGTGGCTATAGCCGCCTCGATCGCTGTCTCCCCAGCCTCGCCGCCGCCGTTCCGGGACGCGCCCGCCTGGTGTCCCCCCCTTTGGGCTGCTGCTGCTGCTGCTGTTACTGCTGCTGCTGCAGCAGGAGGAGGAGGAGAAGGAGGAGGAGGAAGAGGAGGAGGAAGCAAAAGGGGGGGCGGGGTGGGGGAAGACCATGAAGTAGAGTTGGGAGCGAGAGAGCTTCACCCCCGGGGCGGTGGTTGTTTCTCTTTTCTTTCTTTCTTTCCTTTTTTTTTTTTTTTTAAAATTTCCTGAGGGGTGGTTGCTGCTTTTGCTACATGACTTGCCAGCGCCCGAGATTGCGGTCCAACTGCGCTGCTGCCGGTGCGCTCAGTGCTACTGCCGCTGCCGCCGCAAGTGCCACCCGCGCCCCGCTCGGCACCCTTCCGTCGCTGCTGCTGCCGCCGCCGCCGCCGGTCCGCTCCCGCGCCCCCGCCGCTGCTGCCACCATCGCCACCGGTCCCGCGGGCGCAGCCACCGCCGCCGCTTCCCCCCAGAGTAGTGGGTGATGTTGGACATGGGAGATAGGAAAGAGGTGAAAATGATCCCAAAGTCCTCTTTCAGCATTAACAGCCTGGTGCCTGAGGCAGTGCAGAGCGACAACCACCACGCGGGCCACGGCCACCACAACAGCCACCACCCTCCGCCCCACCACCACCACCACCACGGCCACCACCACCACCATCACCCGCCGCCTCCACCTCCTCCTCAGCAGCAGCAGCCTCCTCAGCAACAGCAACAGCAGCAGCACCCCCCGCCACCCCAACCCCCTCAAGCCCCCCAGGCGCGCAGCGCCCCAGCCGATGACGATGAGGATAAGGGACCCCAGCAGCTCCTGCTTCCTCCACCCCCTCAGGGGGCCGCTTCCGCTGCTACCGCCTCGGCAGCTCTAGACGGGGCCAAAGCTGATGGGCTTGGGGGCAAGGGCGAGCCTGGTGGCGGAGGTGGCGGTGGGGCCGGAGACCTGGCCCCGGTTGGGCAGGAGGAGAAGGAGAAAGGGTCTGGGGGGGAGGAGAAGAAGGGGGCGGGCGAGGGCGGCAAGGACGGGGAGGGGGGCAAGGAAGGGGAGAAGAAGAACGGCAAGTACGAGAAGCCGCCCTTTAGTTATAATGCCCTGATCATGATGGCCATCCGCCAGAGCCCCGAGAAGCGCCTCACTCTCAATGGCATCTACGAGTTCATCATGAAGAACTTTCCTTACTACCGGGAGAACAAGCAGGGCTGGCAAAACTCCATCCGCCACAACCTGTCCCTGAACAAGTGCTTCGTCAAGGTGCCCCGCCACTATGACGACCCGGGCAAAGGGAACTATTGGATGCTGGACCCTTCAAGCGACGACGTGTTCATCGGGGGCACGACTGGTAAATTGCGCCGGAGATCCACGACGTCTCGGGCTAAGTTGGCCTTCAAACGCGGGGCTAGGCTTACCTCCACCGGACTGACCTTCATGGATCGGGCAGGCTCTTTGTACTGGCCCATGTCTCCCTTCCTGTCCTTGCACCACCCCCGGGCTAGCAGCACTTTGAGTTACAATGGAACCACATCCGCTTACCCCAGCCACCCCATGCCCTACAGCTCCGTGTTGACTCAGAACTCGCTGGGCAACAATCACTCCTTTTCCACTTCCAATGGGTTAAGTGTTGATAGACTCGTCAACGGGGAGATCCCTTATGCCACGCATCACCTTACGGCCGCTGCCCTGGCAGCCTCTGTGCCCTGCGGGCTGTCTGTCCCCTGCTCCGGGACCTATTCCCTAAACCCTTGCTCCGTCAATCTGCTGGCGGGACAGACAAGTTACTTTTTCCCCCATGTCCCTCACCCTTCAATGACTTCTCAAAGCAGCACTTCAATGACCGCCCGGGCCGCTTCCTCCTCCACGTCTCCGCAGGCGCCCTCCACCCTGCCCTGTGAGTCTTTAAGACCCTCTTTGCCAAGTTTTACAACGGGACTGTCAGGAGGACTTTCTGATTATTTCACACATCAAAATCAGGGGTCTTCTTCCAACCCTTTAATACATTAACATCCCTGGGACCAGACTGTAAGTGAACATTTTACACACATTTGCATTGTAAATGATAATTAAAAAATAAGTCCAGGTATTTTTTATTAAGTCCCCCATTTTCTGTACGTTTGTTCAGTCTTTAGGGTTGTTTATTATTCTAACAAGGTGTGGAGTGTCAGCGAGGTGCAATGTGGGGAGAAAACATTGTAGACTACGAAGTTTGGAAGTCAAAATTATAGTAGAATGTGTATCTAAATAGTGACTGCTTTGCAATTTTTATTCAGACACAAGTCTATCACTAATTACCACCAAGATTTCCATGTTTGCAGTATTATAAGTTATCATGGATATACGTGGTGGATAGAGACCTTGGAAAAACACTAAATTATGGGAAAAGTGGGAAAAAAGTTAAACTGTAATTTGTATTTTAAAAGAATTAATAGTAAAGATTCCCAAGAAACAACATTTGGGCCATTTATTGTTTTGTCCTTTTCCTTAAGAAACTGGTTTTTGTTTACTTTTAGACCAAAGATTGGGTTTTAGAAAATGCACTCGGTGAACTAAGTATTTTACAAAGAGAAGCAAAAACAAAACATAGCAAAACAAACAAACAAAAGCACGTTTCAGTTCGCAGCACTGCCCGTTCAAATGAGTCAGAAGGGGACAAAATTAATGATTGCCTTCAGTTTGTGTTGTGTATATTTTGATGTATGTGGTCACTAACAGGTCACTTTTATTTTTCCTAAATGTAGTGAAATGTTAATACCTATTGTACTTATAGGTAAACCTTGCAAATATGTAACCTGTGTTGCGCCAATGCCGCATAAATTTGAGTGATTGTTAATGTCGTCTTAAAATTTCTTGATTGTGATACTGTGGTCATATGCCCGTGTTTGTCACTTACAAAAATGTTTACTATGAACACACAGAAATAAAAAATAGGCTAAATTCATATATACCTTGATAGTTTTGTCTCTTTTATTAAGTAGAGCTAATCTACAAAAGATTAAAGTTATTTAAAAATCAAAAGGATGGCTCTACAGGCCATCCTTGGATTTAAATAGCTCCTTAGATTTAAATGGAAACTTTTTTATACAAAAAAGAAAAAAAAAACAGTATTTTCCTCCAAATGGAATTAATCTTTAAAAAAAAAAAGGAGCAGCAGGTTATTTGGTAACGCTAGTTATTTTTACTATAGACTTTTTTCAGCGGATCTCTTTAAATTTCTATGTATACACAGCAATTTATTAATTTATCTAGTGATATGTGTGCATAGATATTTACTCTGTTTATTTTCCATTCAATTGACAGAATGCTTACTTTTCTATTCACCTTGTTTCAGGCTTCAAAAAATATTTATAGCCTCTGGCTGATTATATATATATATATATGTGTATGTATATGGCTAGATAGCAATGACTATAATACACACATATTATACATATGCATATGTAGGTATATGTATATATGTATACACAGAGAGATCCCTACAGTTCAGGGAGTATTTGCGCTTTTGATGCTGCAAACATTTTGTTTAATAATATTTGTATTTATAGTTTCTAAGTCAGCATTTATTTTTGTGGCTGTTTACCCACAGTGAGAGTTCTAATAAAGATGTGCTAAAGTTGAAATACAGTTTTGCTGGAAGTGATCGCCTGATGTAATGACTTTACAGATCAATGCTTATATTTTCTTCCCAAATTTTCAGTTTTAATCTTTATTTGTTCAGGTGCAGAAAGATGCCTCACTTTTTTTCTACCCTTGAAATAAATATTTATTAGTTGACTCTATAAATATGCTAGCGATTTGCAGCTGGAAGTTTGTCCTATTTGCTTACACTGAGCCATACTTCTGTTTTAATTTGCAATGGAACCAAAACCAAACAAAAACAAAAAAAGTTTATTGATGAGTGTCACACCTCCTGAAAAAAGAAAACTTTAGCAAGAGGTTTACTATAACTAATTGGATCCCGTGGTGATTCTGGGGAGGACAAGTTGTTCATTTGTTACAATTGTATAGTCTGAAATGTGTTCTGCAGTAATGCAATAAGCCAGCTACTTCTCACAATGGACCCAATGAAAAATAATCTGTTCTAGAGATCTTATCTGGAAACACTTAAGGAGTTGAATTAAAAAAAAAAAAGCCAAGGGGAGTAGAGGCCTCTAGAAGATTTAAATTTGAAATACAGAATACTTGAATATTTAATATTGTTTGTGGGATGGGGGGAGGGAGGAGGGCGAGAGAGAGAGAGAGAGAGAGAGAGAGAGAGAGAGAGAGAGAGAGAGAGAGAGAGAGATAGAGATTTTTATTGGAAATAATTCTTCCCCAACTGATCTAAGTATATTTTTGTTTTGTTTTGTTTTGCTTTGTTTTCATGAGGGCTGGAAATAGTAAAGAAGAGATTCAGTCAAATAGTCAAGAAGAATTGTGTTTTGTTTTGAATCTAGATAAGTCTCCACTTTTAGGGATTCTGTTTTTTAATGAGTTGATCATAGACAAATATCATTGTTTTCAGTTCCACTACCCCAGGAAATAATGTGAAAGGAACACATGTAAATATGTAATACATCAATAGTTTATTGATATATCAACAATAAAACATTAAACATTAAAATTGGCAATTTTATTTTAAAATAGTAATGAAACCCCAAATTCTAGAGCTAAGCAACAAGGGAGTCTCATTTGCATATTTTTGACTTCAAATTAAAGAATTGCTTCTGCTTTTTTTTATAGGATTGGCATAATGGGTTATTTAGTACTTTGCAATGGGTTTTGTTGTTGCATATAGAATCATATAGGAAATGTGGTTCAGAATGTAAAAAGTTTAAACAATGAAACTGAGGTCTTGTCCTTAAATAAAGGGATCTTAATATTAGGAGAAAGGTTTTTTTTTTTTAATCATCATTGATGGGCTTTTTTTTGTTTTGGTTTGTTTTCATAAATACTTCCTCATTTGGGAGAAAGATGCCATTGCTGAGGTTTTGTTTTTGTTTTGTGTTCTTTTTCAATTGCCTTTAGTGAATGAGATTTCAATGCCAAACACTGTGCTTTGAAATCAGTAGTAAACTGCTACCTAAGAAATTCAGGTGTTATTGACTTCTTTATACTGATGGGAATTGAGGGCTGGGTGAGTGTTGATCCATACACGCATCCAAGGCACCTTTATGGTCTTTTCATTGAAAGCAATTTAGGATTTTCAAGTAGAAACTGGGGGAAATGTACACACGTATATGTATGTACACGTATGTATCTATACACATGTAAAACATAATATAAATAGATAAATTATACGAGACAAGTTAAGGCCAAAATATGCAAATTTCATTTTCCTCAATCTGTCCCCCTGTTTCTTCTTAGAGCTATTGTTCTCTAGAAATCTTTTCACACATAGGCAAGACAGTCTGCTAAGAAATTGAAGACAATTTTACTTCAAACAATTCACAATGTAATGTTGATCTTTGTTTGCATCAACCTTTGTTGAGTAAAAGCTTGAAGAAAAATTTTGGGAATTTTATTTAGCTATTTTAAAGTTAATGTGTTAGAGAAAAATTCGAATGTTTCTTAGTTTTTAACCCTATTTGTATTTATTTAGAATTTTTAAAGAAATGAGATTACAAATATTCCTCAAAATGTGGAGTCAATGAATTCACTCAGATACTAGTTTAATCAATTTGAATAAGAAAATATGAAACCCAAAACTGTATTTTAGCTAAAATATTTAATTAGCCTTAATTTAGATTAACAAAAGTTAAAATAGCATAAACCACTGAATAAATATTATTAAATAACCTCAACCCAAATTTTATTTTAAAAGTATTTCAGAGACTCTGAAGTAGGATTTCCCAAATAATCTTTCTTGTACTATAACAGGACTGATGTAAAAAATAATATAAAGGCTAGGGCCCTAAATATTCAATGCATTCAGTTGGCCTCATGGAAATTTATTTCCTGTAGTTATGAACATCTATAGAAAATCAAGAGGAAAGTTTTTTTTTGTTTTTGTTTTTTTTGCAATTCTTTGTTGCTTAATTCTTTGCATTTTAAAATTCTTTGTTGTTCATTGATACTACTTCCCTGGGCTGGTTTTCTAACTCTAATCTTTCATAAATAAAATCCTGGATATATGTGTATATGTGAATGTATACATATATACACATATTACATATACATATGTAAAAATGGTGTTTTCCCCAACATAATTAGAGAAAATGCAGAAATCCAAATGGCTTTGCTTCAGAAGAAACTTATTGCATGGAAGCTGAATGATTCAAGTACTAGGTTCTTGGGACTCAAGAAGAGCTGGTGGTGAACTGGCCGAGCAAAGGGTGAAGGTGAAGATCATTAGAGTTTCCAGCGCCGGCGGAGACAGTTGGGGTTGTGTAACTGTGCCTGGAGGGCGGGGTTCCCTGTACATTCCTACCTCACCGGATAACCTGCGCTCAACTCTACTCCAGCTTGCTCACAGACAGACTGGACCCTTCACCAAGAAAACAAGCCCAACCATCCCACCTGGCAGCAGGGTAGGTGAAACATAAAAGAAAACCATCTCTTTTTCATTAACCTATTTCTGGTGTGGAAAGAAAAAAAGACAGCCATATCGCGCACACGCACAACAGTTTCATGGCCCTTTCCCAACAACCGTCAGATAGTCTTATAAATGTCTCCACCGCCCTAGCTTCCTGTTATTTTCACGAGTGATAAACGATTTCCCTTTTTCCAGTACCCTTCTCACTGTCCCACAGTGCCTGTACCCCTCCAATCCTGGTGTATTAATTAAACCAGCGCTTTTTTTCTTCTTCTGTAAAGTGAATTTTTCACTACGTTGACGGTCAGTTCTAGCTTTTGATCTAGTGGGTGAAGTTTATGGGCTCGCGGTAGAGAAGGGAGTGTTACTGAAATGGTGATGAAGGGTGTGTGTGTGTGTGTGTGTGTGTGTGTGTGTGTGTGTGTGTGTGTGTGTGTGTGTGTGTGTGTGTGTGTGTATCTGTCTGTAGGTCGGTCTGTCTTTTCCCACCCTTCCCATTTCTATTTATCTTTCCAAGACGCAGCAAGGCATGGACCGCAGATCACGCAGATCACTGGTGTAAAAGTTCCTGGCGCAGAGTGTGTCCCCTCCCCACAGAATCGGTAAGTGGAAGGGCTTTTTTGAAAGGGAGGGGGCCTTTGGAATGTTTGGGTAACCAATGCTTGTGTTATAAGCTAAGACTTTGTGGTCCGGGACCGCTCTGTTGAATACCAGGAGAAATTCCTGTAGCAGGCATGAGAAGAAAGATACTTGCAATCCCTCCTCCCCCACTTAATTTTCTTCTCCTTTGTGGAAAAAAAAAATCACTGCACATTTCTAAGAAATGAGTGTATTCCTAACCTAGTAAGGAGGAGAAATAGGAGGAAGTGACTTTTGATCGAGTGGTGCTTGAATCATTATTTTATCTGTAAAGAAATATATTTCACCCGAAGAATTTGGCTATCTCAGCTCTCAGTTTTCCAATTTTCCTTCCACTACCCTGGATTAATCGCTGCTAGCAGCGAGTTACCCCACTCCTCGACACCTTCATTAAAAAAAAAAAGCACACAGAAGTTCACCATGCCACCCTCTTACCCTACCAGTGTACCAATCTAGTATTAGCTATTCACAGTCTTCATTCCCTTCCCAATCCCGCTGCTCCTTCATATTGGTACCTTAGAAAAGTGAACATTCCATTTGAAGCGGAGATAGGTTTTACTGGGCTTTGGGGCATTGGATGTAGTATATGTGAGTGTGTGTAGGAAGGCATATGGGTTGGGGATGGTCTCTACGTAGCGACATTTGTTCTCTTTGCCTTCGAAGTACTAGAAAAATGAGCACCAAGAGCTTTGAGTTTGAGTTTGTCCCTGTTGGGAATATCTCTGGTCTCGGCTTTGGGAATCAAGCAAATAATTGATTCTTAATGCATTCTTTGGAGGCAGCGGCGCTCACTCGAGAGCGTGGAGTTAAACAGAGACTGGGATGCAAAGAAATAGAGCCGAAGAATGCATGGCAAGAAGGGGGATAGGGGATAGATTAGTGCATTGGAAACTTAGATCGAGTTTTTATTTTTGCTTCGCAACCAGTTTGTTGGATAAAATCACAGGTGGAGTTAGAGAGAGACAGGGTGGCAAAGGCTGAGGCCATCGTGATTGGGGACCCTGCAGTTTTATTTCTTTCTCCTTTGCTTAAAAGAGTGGAAGGGAGGCCCAGTAGACCGAGACTGTTTCTTTAGCTTCAGAATCTGGTAGCAGACTGCGTTCTTCCTTTAGTCTAAGAATAAGGGGCAGGATTGCACAAGGCCGCTGCACTGGGAGCAGCAAGGTGAGGGCGCTCTTGCCCAGGAGAAGCCAAGCTTTCTGGTTTGGTCATTCGCACAGGCTCGATTTTCAGGTGGCAGGAAAATTGACTCAATAGAGCCGTGTAGGTTGGTGGTGGTTTTTTTTTTTTAGTCGATCCTCATTGTTTACACGGTGCCTATTTCAGATCTCTGCACTTATCTGCCAGTTGATAAAACTGTTTTCTCTGTGATAGACATCTTCTTCTCTACTCCCCACTCCCCACCCCCTCTGCCTTTTCGATTTCCACCCCATTTCCCTTTTCTAAGCAAACCTCTAGCAGTTCCAGTCTGGGACCTTATGGAAAAGAGAAGTTTCCCCAGGGCTGCCCTGGGGTAGGTTTCGTGTGTGTGTGACGGGGCCGGGAAAGGGGTGTATGTAGATAGGAAGAAACAGGGGGCGCCGGAGTTGGGGGGGAATTGCATTAAGAAGCTCAATATCAGAGAGTACTGAGACAGGCAAAAGCACTTCGCTCGTTGTGCCCCCCCCCGCCCCCCATTCCTCTCTCCGCCCCCCCTTAGCTTTCCCTCTTTTGCTTTCGCAGATTCAGCATCAACCAGTAACCCATATGACATGCTAGCAAAGGGGAACTAGAGCATACTTAGTAAACCTCCAGAATTCGCCTTGTAGACTGGCCTTCCCCCAGAATACAGAACGGGAGAAATCGGAAACTAGGGATGGTAGCAGTGGACGAGTATTGAGAAGAGAAACATACCAATGATTATTATTAATAAACAAAATCAAAACACTAACGTTAAGTAATAACGTTTCTAGGGGTGTAGGTTTCTTTTTGCTTGTTTGTTTTTTGGGTTTCTTTGTTTTGTTTTGCTGCTGCTGCTTTTGTTTTAAATCCGAGAACCTCTCCGCTGTTTTTTGCGGAACGCGGGTCGGGGTTATCCCTTTTCTCTCGTTTCTGGTCTTGCTCCTTGGTCCTTCCAGGTTGGAGGAAAAGTTACGCCGTATAGACAGCAAGTGGTGAGAATTGTTTTTGCGGTATTCTGAGTGCTCCTGGAGATTCAGTTACAGGGCCAAATGGAATCTTGATTTTAGCTTAGGTTTGATTTTCAGTTTTACGTGGCAGGAGCTTGCATTGTTCCTAAGGGGCAAGTTTCCTTGGTTCTCTGCGGACGACACTTCCAGTGCCCTTAATTTTATTTCTTTCATCTTTGAAATTGAGAGTACTTTTACAATGCAAAATACCTTTCCCGGGATCTCGAGTTTGGGAGGAGAATATTTTCCATCCTTTTGACCGATCAGGATATTGGGAAGCTTAGCAACACTGGGAAAGAGATTTCTTGGGGTTGCTTCATTTCCTTCACTCTGGGGTGAACTTTAATGATGTGATACTCTGCACTGAAAGTTAAATTAGCTGTTACATTTAATCGCAGGCAGTGACTAATCATATTCTTCTTTGGGCCCGCTCCTCCCTCCCTCTCATTTTATCCTTGGCTGTTTGGAAAATAGAGGAAGCAGGGGAGCTTGACTGTTCGGTCCCCCAATATTAGTAGGATTATCCCAACGTGTGTGTGTAGGTGAGGCAAATGGAGATCGCGTTCAGAAAAGTTTTGCTTGCTTAAATAGCAACTATACTTTCGTCTAGGTCTGGATTTCTGAGGGATCGTGGTGTGAATTAGTATGAATGTGAAACAACGTTTTTATTTGGAGGAAGGTCGCTCAAGTTGGCGTAAAATGTTGGATTTTGTGGTTGTTGCAGTGATCAGAGTTAAACAGGAAGACCCACACCTTTTTCTCTTGTGCACGTCCACGCACGTTAGTCATGGTGGAATCGGAAAGAATTTTGCACCGAAGGAAACTATATAACATTTAACTTTTTAAAAAATGCCATCTTCCTTTCTTGAGCCTGACACTTCTTTCACGTTCAGGAAAGGAATGATTTGCAGAATATTTTAGATGCTTAAAAACAAAACAAAACAACAACAATTTTAAAAAAACCTTTCTGGATGTAGATTGTCTGCTCACTGAATGTCTAAGAGCAAAATGTTCCCTGTTAAGGAGGAAATTGTATTTCCCTCGTTTGTTTGAACAAAAGCCCCAAAGAAGCTTTAAATCTGATGATACTACAGTAGTTGCAAATCGGATAAAATACTGAGCACTATTTTTAGAAGGTCAATTATGTGTTTTATTTTTTTTCTTACATAAAGCACACTGAATGAATAATTAGGGGCTTCGGTGAAGGCTGAAAATTTTCTAGGCAAAGAATAAGGTGCTAATTTTATTATTTGATAATTTTATTATTTTTATCATTAATGATGTAGCTTGGCAAGCCTTTCTTTAGAAAAAAAAGTAGAGCATCCGTTTTTACTCTTTGGAAACGCTACAGAAGAATGAATACTTTATAATCAACTGGGACATAAAGGGTCCTTTTTAAAAAACGACTAATATTTAGTGGAGTTGAAAATATGTTTTAAAAATTATATAGAGATATCTTTGATTGTAGGCTGTAGTTTCTGGTATCGATCATTTCTTCGTCAATAGTGTTGTCTATCTCTTCATTGATTTGTGTCTTTATTTATGCAGAGCTTTGGGGATTTACTTACATATTTTGGTATCTCTATCTCCATGATTATACCAGGTTGAGTTGTATAGGAAATACACTGGGAAGCATCTTCTCATAGATCCATTTTGCCTAAACCTGAGAGCACGTTCTGGCAGTCCACTGTGTTTGTCACTATACTTAAAACCGGTGTTCCTTTTAGAACAATTAGTAGGCTATTTCTAATTAAAAACTCATATAACAAACATATTGCATATGCTCAACCAGTGCATTTGTATCTTCTCTAAAAATTAGGAAGACATGATTTTATGAAATAGACATGTTGTTGGAGGGGCATGGGATGGGTCTATAGGATGAACCATGCATACCACCCCCCACCCTCCACCCCCTGCTCTCCCATCCCCCTTTCCTTTTCTAAGGATACAGGGGCCTCTAAGTTTATTAGTTCTGGAGATGGAATAATAAGGTCCAAAATGACAGGAATATAGAAAGAAGGTATCCAGATGCCTTTATACAATCCATAAAGATATGCCTACAACACTTATTTCAAGAAAGAAGTTTCAGTGTCCTTAGACACAGTAAATGGGTGTGTATATGATGCCAATAAAAGAAGACTATATAACTGTAGCTTTTTAAGTATAAATGTAAATTTTGCTTTTGCCCCAGGAATGCTTGTTTTTCAAAAGCCACTTGGACTAGCAAATGCTTCTATCTATGAACACTAGAGAGTAATGGTAATAACATATCTCTGTATAGCCCTTTACAGTTTACAGAGCACTTTCACACACATAATCTCATTTGGTCTTCACAACAGCCCTGTGAAGTAGGCAAAGGAAGGAATGTGTTTGTGTTGTTTAGTTTTTGTAAGTTGACTTGAAAATTAAATAGCAGCCTTTTAATTTACTAGCCGATTTTTTCACCAAAATATCAGGCTCCTCTTTCACTCCTCAGGGTAGAGTCTTCTCCAATATTTTGGAAGAAATGTGCTAAATAAGGTTATCATTCCTACTCATATAATTTTTTCATAGCCTGCCCTTTTCTCTCCAAGTAATTTTTGTTCGAGTAGTCCTTTCTGCACCGAATTTTTAGGAATGAAAGAGTCACTGGTGAAAGAAAGTGACTTAGTCTTTTTCCACCAGGCAGGTTTTCCAGGGTCCACCTCTTATCAACATCTAGGAGCTAAGAGGCTTTGCTGAAGCCTCCCAGTGGTTGTTGGTGAAAATCGAGAGAGCAGAAGAGCACAAAGTCAAGCTGTTAATAAGGTTCAGAGAACGTGCTAAGGGAAAGGGTTTCTTTATAAGTTCAGAGCGCTTGCAAGGCCCCGGGAAAGTTCAAATCGGAAGGAGATCTTGCCTAGGCCAAGTGTTCCTTTGCAACCTGTAGAAGTCGAGATTCCAGCGCATCGAATGAGCAACTATCGAAGTCTTCTTTAACCTCTTCCTCTTACACACACACACACACACACACACACACACACACACACACACACACACACACCCCTTCTCCCTCTACTTTATGTCTTATGTTCTGTGATAGTGGACCGTCTGAGGTTGAATCACTTTCCCTCCAAGTCTTTCCTGTGAATGAACCCGAAAACACTCGACAGATCGTAAATAATCGTTTTAATGAGTGTGCAAAGCGTGCGACGGGGTGTACCGAGCTGTCGGGTTAAACAAACAACTTGTACCCTGACAAAATCCGATTGTTAAAGTGCAAAGTGGTGTCAGTACAATTTTTATCACCATTTGGGAAACCACAGATCTGACACCCTGGAGTCCAATTTTCCCCATTAAAGAAAAATAACAATATTTTATGAGCGCGAGTGTGATCTTCTTTAATGTTAGACAAGGCTCGACTGAAACCAGTATTTTCTAGTTGGAAGGTACTAGTGTTAGGTTTTTTCCTCTCTTCCCTCCACCCCTCCCCCTTTTAAAGAAAAAGTAAAAAATCCTGTAGGAAAAAATTTTTTTTACACCTTACTTGATATTTTGAAATCAATTTTGTAAATATTTTACCATTATATATTTGTTCATGAATCACAGGACATTAACATGGAGTTAAATGCATGTGAACAAGGGTTGATAGTGTTGTACTCAAATGCATCGACCTTTACAGTGTTTCGCAGTTCAGAAATTACTCCCTGGCTAAGACCTTGCTGTTAAAATATTCAGCTACCAGGAGAAAAGATTCAGAAGTAGAGTTGGTGTGACACTGAACATTCATTAATCCAGGTGGGCTATGACAGTCTCTATGCAATCAAGGCAGATAATGTTTTTTTTTCCTTTTTTTTTTAAATTTTATTATAGTTTGCATCATTCATTTCCACAAGATTTTGAGTTACATATTTTCTCCCCCTCTTTCCCCCACCCACCGCCCCAAAACAGCCATCCCAGTGTGTCCCCCCTCCCCAGTCTATTCCCTCCTATGTCACTTCTCGGTAGGGCAGCAAGGCAGATAATGTTAAAAAAAAAAAAACTGATAGAGAAAGAAATCTGATGAATAAAAATCTTGATTTTTATAAGAAAGCATAGTTTAATTCTCCAGTCCTTAAAAAGATCACTACCCCATTAATTTACAGATACACTGGAGAAATTATTTTGCTCTGTTCTATTTTTTGCCTTTCTTTTCATCCAGTGATATACTCTGCTTGAAATAAGAAATAGGATTCTAGATCTCTGCCTCAATTCACTCACCCCAAACTCTAAAACAGGAAGAGGAAATGAGCAAAAATTATAATTAAAAAAAATTCCTTTATATATTCTTAACACTTTTTTAAAAAAAAGAAATTTGCAAAATAGTGTGCAGTAATACATAGAACCCATACACAAAACCATTCAAAAGTTTACATATGGATCAGTCACAGTTTGGTGAGGACCGTAATAAATAAGTTATTTCCATGTTAATGTCACCAGCACAATAGAGTCAGGAGTTCTGAGTGCAAAATATATTTTCTCTCCATCAAATAAATAACAAAGAATTCACTTTCCTGAAAGGGAAAAAAAACCAAAACCTTCCAAATCATTGCTCCTAACAACTTCAGAGGCTCCAGTTCCTTTTTTAAATCTAATTGGGTTGGAGAAATGAAATATCAGGTATCAGATAGTCCAGGTTATGGAACCAAATCACTAGTACACTGTACTAGGCTAAATCGTGATTTCTTTCCTTCCTTCCTTCCTTCCTTCCTTCCTTCCTTCCTTCCTTCCTTCCTTCCTTCCTTCCTTCCTTCCTTCCTTCCTTCCTTTCTTCCTTCCTTCCTTCCTCCTTCCTCGCTTCCTTCCTTTTTTTTCTCTTTTTCTGTCTCATTTTTTTCTCCCCATTTGCTTTACCCAACGAAACACCTGTAGACATCCTCTTAGTCTCAGAACAACTTTCAAATATTAATATTCAAACCTCAAACTTCAGAAGGGATCCAGGAGAGATGATCAAGAGTCTAGGAACTATTCTTATTGATTTAGGGTATAAAACTAATAAAAATGTAACAAAATGGAAATAGGAAAACATTAGTTTTTGTTAAATGTAACTCCCCTAATAGTTGATGGTTACATTTGGGATGTGGAGGTGTAATGTAATAAGAAAAAGAAAAAAAAAACCTTCCCTTCTTACTGACTTAAAATATCCTTCTACGTATAGCAAACTACACAGTTAGGACCTAAGTAGATTTGATATCAACCCTTTCCCTGATTTAGTTGTAAAGTTGTAAAAAAAAAAAAAAAATCATTGGAACATCCTCATCCCCTTTCCTTTTAGACATGCAAACATCAATGCTAAGAGGGTGCGTCTGTTTTTATGTGTATATGTACTTAAAGAAATTCACTATCAAAACATTAATTATATTTGAAAGTGAGCGGAGCGCTTGTTGCTGAGAGAACTGCATTATTGAATTTATATTCCACAGAAATTGTCGGCAGAAGGGGTTGAAATTGTAGACCTGTCTCCACTGATATACCCTATGCAGTGAGGTGTGTAACAGTTTAGAGCAAGCGAGATAGGGGAGGTAAATTTGTCTGGAAGTGATCTCAGATGTTTGGATGTTCGTGAACGGATGGAATACACGTGAAAATGTAAATCACGTGAAAAACATATATGGCACCTTTGTTCTCTGACAACAGAAAAAACAGGCTTCCCTCCACGGAGCCCTTCCTCCTACCAAGCAAATAAATCATAGAATGAATGATCTTAGCTGAATGTTCGGCCTTGTTATTGACTCACTAAGAACATTTGAATTATGATTTCTTCCCTTTGCCCCAAGTCCTGTTTATTACACAGCTGCCACATTTTGAATCCAAAATTTAGATTTTTTCCACTGATGCTCAAACTCTACTGCCTGTATGAATCATCACTGATCATTTCTAGTTTTTAGCGTAATTACTGGTTTTCGTCTTTAAATTACCAATAAACTAATTAAACCGACTTACTAATCTTCCCAAACTTTTGTTGATGGCAATAATAGCTATTCCTGTAATACCAACAATAATAAAATAGAAGTAGCAATAATGCCACCATCACCAATAATAATATAAAAGTTCTCCTAAGAGGAGGTAGGATTCCCCCAGAATCTATTTTCCTTCTTAAATCTCTTTTGAGACAGTCTTCCATTTTTCATCTGATTCCCTCTCCCGCTTTCCTGGAGGTTAGGCTGAGGGTCTGCAGTATGTACCCAAGGCAACATAATTTAGACTTCCGCAGAAATACAGGACACGGTTCATAACTGCAGTATACAGTATAAGAATGAAACACTCATAGTTTTGGGAGATTTCTTTTATCTGGATATAGCAGGTCTCAGAATCCCTCCTCCCTCCCTTTAAAAACCAGATCTTAGCTCTTTCTCCTGTTCATTAAAATACACACACACACACACACACACACACACACACACACACAACCCCCCTGCTGTCCTTTTACCCAAATTAACTAAGATGGGATGTTAACAGATTCGAAATACGGTCAGAAGAGAAGCTGAGGAGGTGGGTAGGAGACATCTCCAGGTGGGAGGTGCTGGTGCTAAGGTAGATGGATATAGTGGCGGTTTTGAATGCGTGAAGAGTCCTTATGGCTACAATTTGCGTAGGATTAGGTGCCTAGACGAGAGGGAAATGTCCAGAGGCGCCTTGCAGTCAAAGAAGGTGATGGGCTGGGTGTGGATGTGTGTGTGTGTGTGTGTGTGTGTGTGTGTGTGTGCGCGCGCGGGCGGAAGACCAGTTGGATGAATGAATATGATGAATCCTTCCTTACCGCCATTGGTCAAGGCAGAGAGGGCTGGGACAAGAGGACCCAGGAGTTTTGGACTCTAGGGGTAGATGGGCTAGAAAGGAGGTGTTAAAAGGGAGGAGGGGGAAGTTTTGGGGGGCGGATGGCGGGGCTTATGTTCTGGGAGAAAGTAGTTGGTGGCAGTCTACATAGTAAATAGGAGTCTATCTCCCCGGGAGAAGGGAGAGATGCTTTTTTGTCAACTGTCAAACTACCGGGGCTTATTGTTCTAAGTGAGAGAAAAGCAACCAGTTCCCTAGACTAGTCCAAGATGAATTTGCTTGTGAATCTGGACCTGAAGGGATTCAAAAGGCTTCTCCTCCACAAGCCCTCCCCTCCCAGGGGGGAAAAAAAGGTCGGGAAGAGAGAGGAAATTAGACCTAACGTCTTCCAGGCAGATGTCCGGGGTTAAAACAGGTTGTTTGATGATTGTCTTCTTTTTGTGGGAGAAAACCTGTTGGGGGGTGGTGGAAGAACAGAATAGAGGAGGAAGGAGTAGAGGAAGAGGAGGATGAAGATGAGGGGAGGAGGAGAAGAAGAAAAAGAAAAGGAGGAGGATTCCTTTGCCACTCCTCTGCTATGAGGAAGAGAATATATATTAACTGTCAGTGTGAAAAAGACAGGAGTGTGATAGGGTAAAAGAAAGGAGGTGAAGATCCCAAGGAAAACTATCTTTTCGCCTTACATATTTCTGGGGAACACGAATCATTGGGTAAATGTAATATGCATGTCTTGCTTCATACATGTTCCAAAGAGGGAAATCTCGATAGGTGGTTTGTTTAATATAAAACTTGATTACAAATAGTTTTTGCTTCCTTAAACCATTGGTTCTAAATGATGACTTCTAACCCCTATTATTTTTCTTAGCGTTGTTATTATTAAGAACAACAATACTAATAATAAAAAGTTGATTTCTCTATCTCCTCATCACCCACCCAAGTAAACAAAAAGAAAAAAAAACTCAAATCTCTCCTCTCTAGTCACCAGTCTCTCAGCATTTTGGCATCCCACCAACTCAGGGGTAGTAATGGTTATTTTTTTTTTAATGCAACTTCTAGTCCTGTCCTTTCATCAAAGGCAAGCAAGGGGAGAAATCTGTAATCTTGTAGTAAATTCAAGAAGACTATACACTAAGAATCTTATCTTGGCCCTATCACTACCATTCAGCAGTTTCAGAAAATCGCTGCTCAGGCTACACCTATATCATTCAGTTATTCAAGGTTTTGGTTTGTTGTTATTGTTGTTGTTTTGGAAGTTTCTCTGTGCACTGATATCTGCTAGAAGATTTTTTGTTCCCCCCATCTAACTTCTATGGAAAAAGCTTTAGCTTCTTGTGGTCATATAATGACCACCCCTTCTGATTTTTTTTGAATGGAAAAATTCATTTTCCCATAATTTTCTTTTTCTATTTTTCTAAATTAAGAAGAGATTTTTAAAAAAATGTTGATTGTGGTAAAAAAAAAAAACACAAAACAAACATTTCTGTCTATTGGTCATTTCTCATATACACTCAATTTGTTACTTTAAATACTATTAGTCAAACAGCATTTTAATAGAATTTAACCACAAAACTTCAGTCAGAGTTAAATAGGGAAGTGATATTTCTTTAAAGGCTAACTAGAAGACATATAATTAGGACGATAAAACATAAATAAGACAACAATCATATATTCTAAACATTTATATGCCTGAACATTTGTAAAAGTTTCATTCCTTTCTTTTTTAAATCAGTGGACTTCCAGAAAGGGAGGGATATTGAAGTGTAACTTATGAAATATTTTTGACAAGGAAACCATACTCACACATATATATATGTGTGTATGCTACACATACATATCCATGTCAATTTGGCCAAAAGATTCATCACATGGTGGCTATAGACAGTTTTATATCTATATATAACTTTATACAACATCAGAACACATGTAGGTTTATATATGGCTGTAATATAAGTAGAAAGAAAGAAAAATTAAAATGCCTAAAATTTATAAATTCCCTTAAATTTTTATGAAAGTTTGTATATACTTGTAATCTAAGTAGAAATCAAGAAAAAAATTAAAACCCTAAATCCATATAAATACTTCTTAAACTTACTTGAAACCTACTTTTATCTCTGTCCTATGAATAATAGGGGTGAGAAGGAGCCATACTCGTTTTTTTTTTTTTAAATGTAGATCTTATTCTATGTTTAAGGTCTTTTTTAGGCACCCAATAAACTGAAATTTGATAAATTCATCCCTTCAAATTCATCTCCAAATTACAATAGGAAAATGAAATACAATTATAATAGAAACAGCACAAATGAATTTTTATGCTCCTGTTTCTCCTGATTAAAAAAAAAAACTAAAAAAAAAGCACTTTTAAAAGTAACATTGACAGTTTCTCATTTTAATATATTGCAAAGTCGAAAAAAATTGCAGTAACCCTATCTTATGACGCTAGAGATAATGGGAAGAGTCCTAGAAGACAGACCCCAAAGTAAGAGGAGCCGGGAAAGAAGCAATGTGAAGTATGAATTGTATGTACTATTTATCAACAAAGATGCCTTCTTTAAAGAGGATTAGTGCTTCCCCCACTCACCCAATTTGTTGAAGAATAGGAGGGTAAGGACAAGGTACAACCAAAAAGTGTTGAAAGAGGAGAGGACAGGATAGGGAGGGGGAGAGACAGTTCCTCTGTGTCTGTAAGCGAATATGATTAACTTGTACTCTAGGGTATTAATGTATTACCTTAGTTATTAAATGTCTATTTCAGAAGCAAATGGAACATACTATAGTTGCATCTGCTTTTTTACACCTTCCTATACAACTAAACCTACCTTAAACTAGAGCTCCAAGAATTAATCCAGGTTTCCAAACAAAATGTGAACCTTGAGGGGGATGGGGGGTGGGGGGTGGGAGGAGAAGGCGGGAGAGGAGTCCTGGTGAGGTTCAGTGATATTTCTACTGGGGTCTTCCGCCTGGAGGTCTGTGCAGAGCAGAGCTCTGAAAACAGAAAGGCGGAAAAAGCCATAATCTTTGTTGAGTCATGGGAAATTCGATTCAAATTTAACAAACAACTATTGAGTGCTTACTATGTGCTATGCATGGTCATGGGGAGAGAGGGTTAGATAAAATTCTGCTCAGGGGTTGGGACTAAAGGAACAGTTTCAAAACAAATCTGCCGGAAATCGAGCTTCCTACGAATGAAAATGAAGGAATTTATGCATATTCTAATCTCCCTTCTTCGACTGCTATTTTGGAGGCAGAGACTTCTTTTGCTGATGGTGGGACTTTTTTGTTCCACACAGGAAACGTGTAACTGAACACAACTGTTTTTTGTTTCTTTTCCTACCCCCACCCCCAACCTGGTTCCCCTAGACCCAGCTTAGGTCCAGTTTTGCTCCTTAGTATTTTCAGGTTGCTTTTGTGTTTATTGTTGTGGTGAATGTGGGTGTTTAGGAGGAGGACTAGGAGTTGTGTGGGTGAAACCATCCTGGAATAAACCCTGGAAAACTGCAGAGGAGTCTTTATTCCATCATTAGTCCCTTATAGGGAAATCTGTGCGCTGCGCTGTGTGTGGGGGGGGGGGGGGGGGAAGGGGAAGTCATGTATTCCTTTCCTTGAAACATAGAAGCTCACCTCAAAGGCTTCTTGGTGCCACAGCCCAGTCTCCACCCCTCCCCAATCCCAGCGACGATCAACGATCTGGTTGGGGAGAAGGGAGCTTAAAATGATCACACAAAACATGTTGTCAAGATCTATTTACTGTCAGCGCGGAGCCCAAACACTTTCCCTCCCACGCCTTCGGGAGAAAATCTGAGCAGGAGGGATGTTTTAAAAATTATTTTCAAATCAGCAAGAAATTCTGTTTCTTTCACCCCCTCAGATGTAAGTAAACTTTGTTCCTCTCACACTCCTCCTCCCCCCCATATAAGTAATAACATAGAGGTGAGGAATGGTTGAGGTCGTTCCATAGCCTTCTTGGTTGACTGGGATTCTCTACTAGTTACTGCAGAAATGGGGGGGGGGGGGGGAGAAGGGAAGAGAGAGAGAGAGAGAGAGAGAGAGAGAGAGAGAGAGAGAGAATTCTTGAAGGGGGGATGAAAAAAATGGAGGGAGGGAGAGGAAAGGTGTAGAGAGAGATAGAGTAACTTTTCCTCTTCTCTCCTCCCCCATTCCCACCTAAGATCTTTATCTACTTTTGACACTAAGGAAAATTGCGGACAACCCCCCCATCTGAACGCTGGATTCCTGTTGCATTCCCCACTTCTGCACCCCCGATTTTTTTTCTCCCCCAGAAGTACCCTTGTTTTCCTGCGGCAGATGATTTGCATGCTGAACCCTGGGTGTCTCAAAAGAACCAGATCCAGTAAAGGATTTTTAATTCAGGACCAAAAGCTTGAGGCACCGGACTGTCGAGACAAATGTCTTTAATGCATTCCCAGGGAACAAGGAGAAGGGGACCAGGGCAGCCCTAGCTCAAAAAGCGGTGCCCACAGAAACACGTCTAATGAAAAACAGGCTGTTTTGAAAAAATGGCTCCCTAACCCCACCCCCCCCACCCCCAAAAAACAAATAAAGCAATAACAAGAAAGAATACATTTTAGACCTTACTAGTTCTCAAATTTTTGGAAGTCCTGCTTGCCCCATTTTGTCTTATATACCCCTGTCTCCTTTACATTGTCTCGTGTGTGTGTGTGTGTGTGTGTAGGAAGGTTGGGGCAGTGGGGAGAAATGGGCAAAATAAAACTAGTCAAAACAAGAATTTAGGTTATAGGTTCCACCATGGAACTCCAGGTCCTGATTTTTCTCTCAAGGCAAAAGTCTGGGGCAGATCTGGAAGGCTGAAGTGGAGGGAAAGGAAACTCAAAAGTTAAAGCAAGGAGTTGATTTTCATCTGGCCTTTGATTAGGGTCACCCCAAAGTCTGTAGTCAATTTCCTTATCTTGGGCTGGCAACTCCTCCCTTCATAGATCCCCTTGAGGAAAGTTTTGTACATTTTATAGAAAATAGTTCCCCTGAGTAACCCCAAACTGGGAGAGTTTGGACGACATTTCCGAATTTCCCAACAACCTTAGTGCTTCTATTCCTGAAGAACTCAATGTCTTATTTAATGGATATCTTGGTGAATAAAGACACCAGTGTGATAAAGGGTAAATAATGTGGGGCCTAGAAGTCTGATATTTGGCGTTTGCCACCTATATGACCATGGACAACTCCAACTTCTTTGAACTTCAATTTCCTCTTCTTAACAATGGGACTCATAACAGCATTGATATTTATGGAATAGGATAGTTATAAGGGTCAAATGAAATGAGACATAAGAAGTGCTTTGTAAATGTTGAAATGCTATAGCAGTATTGACTGTTTTTATTTTTGCCTTGATATATCTTATTGCACCTTGGCTGTGCCTTCCTATGAGTACTGTTGATGGATAGCTCACCAGCTAGAGACAATGTTTTAATATGTTGTTTTTACAAACAAATAAAAATGTACTGGGTCTCCAATCCTACTATTTGTCAGTCAAAGGGATGGAGGAGTGGATGAATATTATTTTGGAACCGTTCGTTTCTCTGAGGTTCAGAGAAATATATAGTAATTTGAAAGAAGGATTTCTTCCCTTCTGCATCAACAAAAACAGCTTCATTTTAAACAACTGGCCATTGAAAAAGACACTACAGATCAACATCATATAACTTCTTGGTGCAAGGTGCCAAGTATGGGTATCAGCCTGAGGCAAGTCTGAACTGTTTTGCTTATGAGAAGATTTTTGCAGTTGATAACTTCGTTTTCCTGTTCCAGGGAATGCAAAGAGGGAAAAATGAAGACATTTGACATTTTGATGATTTAATCATAGGAATGAGAATTTAGAAACCTTTGAGACCATCTAGTCCAACCCCCTCATTTTCACTGATAAGGAAAATGAGACTAGCTGAAGGTCACACCGTGGAGGAACTGGGATTCCAACCCACATACCCTAACTTCAAATCCTGAACTTTTCCCATTATACCTTGTAGTAAAACGCTCATAAATTGAAAGCTGGGAACTTATCAGCTAGTAACTATCCCTGGATGTCTTTTTTTTTTTTTTTTTTTGCTTCTTTCTATTTAAATACCCTGACTTATTATGCTATTGGCTTGGCACCCTCTGACACAGACAATAATTGTTCTGAAATGTCCTTATCCAGAGGCCAAGAAGTCCAAGAAATAGTTGTCTAGCTCTCTGTTACTTTTCTCTTTCTTCTCACCATCCTTATTCTAATTTATCTATGCAATTCATTCATTTTAATTAAATATTTATGTTTTCATTTGAACTTTCTCGCAACTAGGAAGTTTCTGGTTTTTATGCATATACATGCACATATACATACATGTAAACACAGGCAGACATATATATATATGTACATGTACTATATTTAGTGAGTCAATATTACTGTATATTGAGTAAGTGTAGCATGTATAACTATAGTAAATAAAACTTGATCTTTGCCTCATTTTTCTCATCTATAAAATGACAATAATAGCAGACTATATGCCACCAAGGATTGTTGTGTGAAGGCAAAATGAGGTACTAGTTTGATTAATTACCTAACAGGTGTAAAAGCCATTTGAATTTCAGAAAGGCCATTGAAATGGAAAATATATATTACTAGTAGTAGAAGTAGTAGTAAGTAGTGTTAGAGAGACAAAACAAATTTACAGCCTCTTATTTTCCTTGAGTTAGGAGTGATCTAGCAGGTATATATAAAAGACAAATACTTGTTTTGCAGATGGATGTTAAAGTGATCAGAAATTAAAATATAATGTGACTAGAATAGTTCTGAGCTGATTTGAAGTATATAATTGATCAAGGAGGATGGTAAATTAATTAGCATAAGCTTGTGAGATGATGTGGGTTTTGAAGGAAAAGAGAGATTGGCAGAAGGAGGTAAGAAGAGCATTCAGAGTTGTGAGAATGGTTATTGCTAACATTGGGTCATGAAACTCTTTAATGTTAGCCAGACATGTTTGGATTTGACACTAGAAATCATAGGAAGTCTTTGTCAATTGTTAAGTAGAAGGTTGACTTAAGACCACAGATTTAGAAATGGAAAGGACCTCAGAGACTATCTATTCAAACTCTCATTTTCCAGATAAGGGAACTGAAGTCCAGAAAGCTTAAAGGATTTGCTCAGGGTCATATGTCTTACCAAGTAGCAAAACCAAGATTTGAGCCCTAATCATTAAACTCAAAATCCTTGATCTTTCTGTTACATGATAATGCCTATGATGATTCTAATGATGTTTGATGGTGGCTCTAATAACAGCATATGAGATGAATCGCAACAGGAACTGGAGCCTGACTAGATCTCTGACTAGAAAATAGGAAGTTGTATCATCTAAAGATGAGACAGTGAGACTCTGGATTAGGGAACTAGCTGCAATCTGACCCCTCCCTAGGAAGCACGGCATTCTTAGTTCAATCGTATTTTGTTTCTTCTCCCCATAAATTTTTATATGGATGAATTTAAATTGAAATTCCAATGAATGGCATCTGTTAATGGGAAAAGAAATTACAAAAAGGTGGACTGCAGCATGTGTTTAGAGAGAGAAGAACTGCCAAAAGACTAATGGTGAGTGTGGTTATGGGGGCAAATAGAGGCTTTATGGATTAGTTGTATGGTTATGAACCCTAGAACATTTTTAGCACCATTTGACACTGACACCTCATTTTTGCCTCTCCTGCTGCTTTCATAAACTACTGAATTTTAAGAAGTGCAGAGTCCTCCTAAATTTGTAGAATATAAGGATTTCCTTTATTCATTTCACCCAAAGAATATGATGAGTAAAGAAATGCAAAAAGAAAGAGTAAATTTGAGAGATACTTCAGGGTAATAATGGGGTAAATTTTGGGCTGGACATGAGAGGCATAGCCAAGAGAAAAGTGGGGGAAAAATTAGAGAGAATTGGGATATATTAGTGATGTTTATAATAATGGGACAATGGTGAAGGTGTATATGCAATCAATTTTTTGACATTAAATTTCAGATGATGTCCTATGGATAATGAGAATTATGCTACCAGAAACTCTGAGGAGTGAAGAGATCTTTGGCAGAAGTTGGGGGTGGGGAAGGCATCATAATTGAGCAAATCTTTATGTTATATGAAAATGTTATGTATTTCAGGGGACCATATATATTTTTTTAATTGTAGGCATCTTTAGGAAAGCTTATGTGGATAGAATTTTAGAAAATAGAAAAATCTATAGAATTTTCCCAGAGAAGATGGGAGACTCTCCAGTAAAATTCTAGTGTGGCATATGAATGGGTGCCTATTTTCCATGAGTAGTATGGGTATATACGACATAGAAAGAGTAGGATGAAAGGTAGCACGAGTAACTGCGAGCTGTCATGGACAATATGATAGCATTATTTTAAAAATGAGGACATTGTTCTGTTAGTGTTAAGACCATGGAAGTTTAGACATAGAAGGGGCTTTTGAAGCCATCTAATTTAGCACCATCACTTCACAGATGAAGAAACTGAGATCTAGAAAGTTTAAAAGTAACTTGCCAAAGGATACACAAGTAGTAACATATGCTTTATTAAAACATAGATTCTCTGACTGCAAAACCAACACTTTTCCAATGGACCATGCAACCTTATACTTGAACAGAGATTATCCAAGCCAATTCTGAACTTTATATGATACAGAGGTTAATTCCTTAAGAAATACTCAGTTCAAAAACAGACAAAGGTTCAGTAGAATTTTTGAGGCTTATTGTTGAATGCATTTGAGGTTGTTTTTTTTTTAATATTTTTAACTTTATCCCTAGAATGCTAAGTGGTACAATGAAAAAAATTTCCATATTCAGTTCTTTTATTTCTTATTTCAGTGTTTTACAAACCCATTGAGATTGTCAATACATGTAATGCTTTGTTTCCTTCCTGGGACCCTATTCTCTGTATGCCAGCAAGCCAATGACTAAACACAACTTTAAAATATCTTCATTCCTTTACTGCCCACCCCAGCCCCCATGAATCTTTAGAGATAACCTTTGGGATTCTTATGTTCCATGGAACAGGTGAAGAACCACTGGTTTAGAGTATCAGGCATTCATAAAATTGGATTTTTAGACAAAGTGAATGTGAATAGTTTTGTTGCTAATGAAGCAGAGATTTGGTCAAATGGGTTACCATTAGAGAACTGTGAATAGACAATGTGATTATAGCTCTTCAAGTAGTTTAATACCTAATCATAGTCCTACAGCTCCCAATAATTTTCACCATATCATCCATGCCTAACAGCATCTTACATAATCTTTATAGGTCATTATGATTGAAGAATGTTTGAACCAAGAGTAGTATATTACAATAATGAAATACTATTATGTCATAAGAAACTGAATGTAACTCAGTGAACTGACTGAAGGAAGACTGGTATGAAATGATCCAGAGCAAAGTAAGCAGAGCCAAAAGAGCAATACCTACAATGATTACAATAATGTAAACTAAAGGGGTAGCTAGGTGGTGAAATGAATAGAGCACTGGCCCTGGAGTCGGGAGGACCTGAGTTCAAATTTGACCTCAGACACTTAACACTCACTAGTTGTGTGACTTTGGGTAAGTCACTTAACTTCAATTGCCCTGCCTTCCCCTCTCCAAAAAGACAAAAATATGTAAACTAAAACAACACCAAAGGGAAGTCAAACTTTAAATAACTAAAGTGATGAATTTTGGTTGGAGAATTTAAGTGAAGCTTATCTTTCTCCTTTCAGTAGAGAATTGGAGGACTAGCTGGAATAAATATTGCCTATGATGTCTGATGAAGTTATTGCTTTAGCTGATTTGCTGAACTGTTTTTCTTCATTAAAAGTGTGAAAAAATAACTAGTTTTTAAAAAGAGTGTCTATAATATTTTCTGTGTATAGGCATATATAAATACATGTTTGTTTGTTTTTGTGGAAAAAATGTGGCTATGTGTCCGGATCACCTATATATTTTTTTCTTTTCTCATATACTAAATTTATCTGTCATATACTGCATTTACCAGTTATGTGGCTAAGGGTCACATAGTCAGACAGCTCAAGCTCTGTGGTAGTAAGTATATGGTCTGGAACTGTTATTGGGACACAGTACAGTTAAGATAACTGGGATCTAATAAAAATGACAATTTTATCTAAAGTTATTTACTTATTCAGTGTATGCTAATCAAACTACCACAATCATTTTATAGAGCTAGAAAAAATGATGACAAAGTTCATCTGGAACAACAAAAGATCAAAAATATACAAGGCATTAATGGAAGAAAAATGCAAAGGAAGGTGGTCTAGTCATGCCGGAACTAAAATTATATTAGAAAGCAGCAGTCATCAAAACTACTTAGTTCTGACTAAGAAATAGATCAATGGAATAGATTAGTTACACAAGACACAGTAATAAATGATTATAGAAATCTATTGTTTGATAAACCCAAAGACTCCAGCCTCTGGAGTAAAACCTCACTATTTGACAAAAACTGCTGGGAAAACTGGAAAATAGCATGGCAGAAAATAGGCATAGACCAACATCTCACACTCTATACCAAGATAAAGTAAAAATGGGTACATGATTTAGACATAAAGGATGATACCATAAGCAAATTAGAAGAGCAAGGAACAGTTACCCTATCAGATCTATGGAGAAGGAAATAATTTATAACCAATCAAAAGGTAGAGAATATTATGAAATGCAAAATGGATGGTTTTGACTACATTAAATTAAAAAGGTTTTGCACAAACAAAACAAATGCAACCAAGATTAGAAGGAAAATAGAAAGCTGAGAAGAGCTAAATTATAGTTTTCCCTTAATTTCCAGTTTTTTTTTTCTGGTAAGGGCCTCATTTCTTAACTGTATAGAGAACTGAGTCAAATTTATAAGGATACAAGTCATTTCCCAGGTGACAAATGGTCAAAGGATATGAACAGGTAGTTTTCAGAAGAAGCAATTAAAGCTTATCTATAGTCATATGAAAAAATGGTCTAAATTACTATTGATTAGAGAAATGCAAATTAAAAGAGCTCTGAGTTACCACTTCACACCTATCAAGTTGGCTAATATGACAGAAAAGGAAAACAATAAATGTTGGAGAAGATATGGGAAAATTGCAACACCAACATTTTGTTGGTAGAGTTGTTCTGATATATAACTGTGCAAACCCTTTGATCTGGCAATATCACTACTAGGTCTGTATCCCAAAGAGATAATAAAAAAAGTGAAAAATGATATACATATACAAAAATACTTATAGCAGCTCTTTTTTTGTGGTGGCAAACATTGGAATTGAGGGAATGCCCATCAGTTGGGTCATGGTTGAACAAGATGTGGTATATGAATGTAATGGTAGACCATTGTGCTATAAGAAATGATGAGCAGGCAGATTGCAGAAAAAACCTGGAAAAACTTACATGAACTGATGCTGAGTGAAGTGAGAAGAAGCAGGAAAACACTGTAGACAGTAACAATAGCATTGTGCGATGATCAACTATAACTTAGCTCTTCTCAGAAATACTATGATCCAAGGCAATTCCAAAACACTCATGATGGAATATTTTATTCACATCTAGAGAAAGAATTATGGGGTCTGAAAGCAGATCAAAGCGTGCTGTTTTAGCTTTTTTTTTTGGTAGCTTCTCCCCTTTGTTCTGATTCTTCTTTCACAACATGACTCATGTAGAAATAGGTTTATATGGTTGCACATGAATAGCCTATGTCAGATTGCTTGCCCTCATGGAGGTGTGTGAATGGGACAGAGGGTAGGAGAAAAAAAACCTCAAAATCTTCTAAAAATGCATTTTGAAAACTATCTTTACACGTAATTAGCAAAAATAAAGTACTATTTGCCAAAAAAAAACAAAAAAGATGACTGGGGTCTACAATGGCAAATTAATTCATTCATCCTCCAAGAGATCTGATATAATCACCCATTGGCTCAGCGGGACCAAAGCATACTTGAAAGCGGCACTAACTTCTTTGCTTTTAAGACCCCATAAAAATTGCATTTCCTATCAGAGGAATACCAACATGATATTTCTTTTCTTTTGATAAGTTTGTGTTTCTACTAGGTAGTATGGCTAGAGAAATCCTTATCATTTAAGCACAAATTCTTAATGTAATAAAATATGCTTTCAGAGTTGCTAAGCGACTTATGGAAGGCTTGCTTTTTAGAAGTTCATTTGTTTGTTTAAAATCAGAGTAGGTTGCATATTATTAGCTGCATTACATAAATCAACAAAAAAATGTACACTGAAGATGGAATAAGATGTTTCAACACATTTTCTGCTCTCTGTGTTTGGCAATTAAAACACTCTAATTGTCTGGTGGAATTTCATCAAGTATTCGACAAACGTTATTTATGTATGAAACTTCAACATATTATTGAGTATGTAAGAGAACGAAAGGGGAAAAATTAAGCAGGTTTGTCATATGGTATGTGTTTATCTTAACCTCTCTTCTTCAAAAATCTTATCTACTAAGTACTTTTATCAGACACTAATTATACTCTTTCTGAAAAGAATTTCTCTAACACCCTTCAGTGCCTGCACCCTTTAATCATATCTCATTACATCTACCTAATCCATCTCTTTTTCACATTGCCAGGGCTCATTAACAGTTTTAAAAGCCAGTCCTGGACGTTATCATTCCTTGCAATGGAAATGAAAATAATGCCAATAATATTTTATCTCTGAAATGTAATGGATCATTGCAACTTGTTCTGAAAGTATTTCTTCTTTAAATATTAATGAGAAATTAACTTTCAAACATGCATTAAGCCAGCAGGAATGGTGAGATATATTTGAAAACTGTGTAGCACCTTTTCTAAAGAGAAGTTATTTTTATAAGCTGTTTTAGCAGTGGATCATCAATCACTTTGAAGGGAAATGATCCTTAACTAACAGTTGGCTGATACTGTGCTCCACAGATGTTTTTCAGGCAATACAGGTGCTACCTGGCAAACTGGATGGGGAGTCCACAGGAGCTCCTTGATTGGAAGCACCAGAGGCAAGACATGGAGGAGCCTTTAATTTTTTGCTTTAGTTCATCTCATTGCTCCTGATAAGACAAACCAATGCTCCTTTGAAGCATATTTTTACATCTTCCTTAAGGTCAGTGGAAAGTGAGTATAACCGTATTCTGCAGAATTTCTTACTATTAAGAATGAGAAATCTTCCAGATTTTAAACTTATCTAAACTTAAGATGTTTTTCCCCCTACAAATTCCAAAAACTACAAACATGGTAGAAATCATGTTTTCCCCTCTTAACTTGCAGTTCATGAACATCTTTAAAAAATATTTTAACAACTGTTGTCATTCAGTCATTTTTCAGTTGGATATGATTTGTTGTGATCCCATTTGGGGTTTTCTTGGTAAAGATACTGGGAACAGTTTGTCATTTCCTTCTCCAGCTCATTTTGCAGATGAAGAAACTGAGGCAAATGGGGTTAAGTGACTTTTCTGGGGTCACATAGCTAGTAAATGTTTAAGGCCAGTTTTGAATTCAGGAAGACTCTTCCTGACCCCAGGCCCGATGCTCTCTTTTGTGCCATCTAGCTGCTCTTCGGGAATGGTCGTTCAATATAATTGTTTTTCTTTGTAACATTTTGTATTTTTTATGTATTTAAAATACTATTCTGAGAATGGGTCCTTAGATGTCACCTGACTGCCATGACATGCAAAACAATTAAGAATCCCTGCTGTAAAGGTTACCTGTAGAATGAATTGAATGCCTCCTGCTGATGCCTACATATTACTGTGGGTGAATTTCTGACTTCTAAACCACATGATATGCAGTGAAAAAGTCATAAGGTGGAAGCCTGTGGTGGTTGCCTCCTAATACCAGTATAATAATCAAAGTTAAAAGTGCTTCTTGAAGGTGGTGCCTGTGTTCAAAATTTATTAATGATTCTTTTTAGTTTAGGAAAAATGATTATCTTAATGAAACAACTGAGAATTTATTGAGCTTCTTCTGAATCTCTATCAACATTTGAAAATATCTCTAGAAAGTAACTTTCAAGAAAAGGGCAAATATTTTTCAAAGCCAAATTCTTGTTCTTTATTCCATATTGGAAGGGACAAAGTGAAAAGTGTTTTCTGTTCTATTTTTCTCTACTGCTTGACTCTCCCATATATGTCTTTCTATCTTTTCCTAGATCATCATCATCATTACCATCAATATAATCTTCATCATCATCATCACCACCACCACCACCACCACCACCACCACCACCACCACCATCATCATTGCTGTCTTCACATTGATTTTCCTCTTATTATCCAAAGTTATCGACGGAAAGGAATTCCAAAATCATCACCATCAGTTCCCTTCCTCTAAATACAAATCATTGGTCAATCTCTGATCATACCAGATGTACCTTGTCGTTTTTGTTTCATTGTATTATTCTTATCGACTCTATTTTTTCCTTCTTGAACTATTCTGTTTTTATGCTGTGACTGTAGGGAAGAGGCAGCTAAACCAAGGCATGATGACAAAACTAACCAATTTCGTTTGCTGTGTCCTTTTCATTTCAATTGACCGAGATGGTTCGTTAAGAAACCCAAATGGAAGAAGGTTTTTTTTTTTCCTCAGGTTTAAGTATTTTCCCCCATGACATTTGCTTCCCTCCTTCCTTCTAATTCTTGCTATTTCTATCACTCAGGTCTTTATGACTTTCAGTATTTTGGTGCTACAATTTTGATATGGTCAGTTTCATATATGTTTACTTTATTAAAATACTACGGATTTCCAAATATTGTTTTCTAATAGTCTCTAATTCAGTTCTTATTCTAATGATCTTTTCTTTCATATTATTTGTTCTTATTTCATATAATTATAGTTATGGCAAGAAATAAAAGTAATTACTATTCTAATTAATGCTAGTTATCACTAATATGAGTATATATAATATGCATCACTTTGTTCTAGTTTCTCTTTTCTTTTTTTCTTTTTATTTCTTTTAATGAATTTTAATGAATTATTCCCATTTTAATGATGATTTTAAAAATCTTCTCTGTATTGATTTCTGCTTTCTTTTTTTTCCTTATTGTTATTCTCAGAGATTCTTCATTGGTCAGAACTGTGATGGTTATTTACTTTCATCATAGGATACCTGCTCTTCACATTGGTTCTCCTCATATGAGCCAGAGGTATCAATGGAAAGGAACTCCAATACAGAAGAAATTACTTGGACCTAGGCAGAAAGTCCAGTCAGGGAATAAAAGACACTTCCTTCATGCCTGGTGCATGTGTTACTTAAGAAAATTTATTCAATCCTTTTTTTTTTTTTTTTAACTAGACTGTCTGAATGTTTTTTTTTCTCCCTTGCTCACCCTTCAGAGTCATGATTCTCTTCATAAAACTGAGTACCTCAGATGTTATTGTTATCACGTGAATCTGTTGTGTGTCACAAATTCATTGTATTTTCCTCATTGTTTTCAAAGATAAGGAGACAATTAAAAAAAGTGCAAAAGGTATTTGTTTTTGTCTCTGAATCATTCTGGGTTTGGAATATCTTTCAAGGTTATTATGGTCATGGGGTCTTTTCTCCCTAGCTTTACTTCATGTTCATTATTACATTTAGTACCTCCTATGCTGCATGCAGCTGGTTTTCTTGACTTTATCTAGAAGAAAGAAATTACCTTTAGGCTCTTGCACCAGACCTTATACTGACTTCAGAATAGTGGATAAATAATGAAAAATTATGAGAGAGCCTGTATCCATCTTAAAATGAGCTTAAATGTTTCATTTGGTAGAGATATCCAAGAGTGGTATCATCTTTCTCTATAATCTTAACTCTACCCTAGCTATACTTTGGGTCACACACTCTTTGCTGAACTGCATGCTACTCCTAGCCATCATGTTTGAAGATTTTGTACAGAGACATTGGACTTCTGTGAGAATTTGAAACCACCACCCTCTCTGTTAAAGGACAGGTTAAGATGTTTTACTCAATAATGTGGAAATCCTATTCCTACTTCATATTTACTTCAAAGAAACCATTATATCACTTGTGTGAATACTCCCTTCAATGATATAGATCATGGCTCTCCCACACATTAGTATACAATTCTTGGCATACAGGTCAGAAAAGGTTAGAAAAGAGCATCACTTAGTAGTCTATTTTCTGAACACTCTGCATTGAACTAGGTTATATAACAGATACACAGTCTGTCTCTGCCTGGGTCCACAGTTAACACCTTTAAAATTTGCTAGAACCTTTCAGAGTCTGCACTTTGATTTCATAATCTTAAAAAATCCAGGGTCACTTAAATTTCATGTGAGATATCAGAGTAGAACTTAATGTCCCCTGTGTCATTTACCCCCTCGTCCCTTATATGAGTAAAGAATAGTATATGTAATTTATTTTGTCATCGGTCATTTCTAGGAAGTAATATTGAGAACAGTATGTAAGGGGAACAGTCAACTAAAATGTTACAATAGCCAATAATGAAATATGTTATAAAATTGTTTCCAGAATCCAAGCCAGCATTTTATTTTAGCGACTGGAACACTGGGTATAAACTTCATATGGAGAGCACTGCTTGATTCTATAAAAGCAGGAATTCTGTGTTCAATCATTATATTGTATTCAATTCATTAAGAGTAGATTACCCAGTCTATATTTCAGCTTTCCCTCAATTCTCTTTTTCTTGAGTAATATTTTGTTTTTCAAAAGGAGTTTCTAAAAAATAAAATTGAAAGGAATGCTTGACTGGGTTAAACGAAAGATGAATTCACTTAACTCTTGTAGAGTTGTGGATTGGGCCAAACTATTTTTCAAGAGTAGCTATGATTCTTCTCTATATTTTCATCAGTTAGGCTTATGGTAATAAAGAGATAACTCATGAAAACTCCTTGAGTGTCAGTTTCTTTATATATTACATGTGTGCTATTGCAGTACCTATCTCACAGGGTTGTTTTGAGGAATATATTCTCTAAATCATGTAAATATGAAAACAGCAGAAAATCACATTCAGCTACAAAATACATATGTATGAGAGACAGAATATTTGAAAATAATTGGAGATATTCAGATATTTGGCATAGGAAGGAATATACACAAACACGCATACACACATATACACATATACACATACACAATATACTATCTTTTTATGACCCTTCACTTGATTGTTTCTATAAGCCGTGGGTTGGAGTTGTGTTGATTTGTTTCAAAAATCCTACTCCATTTCTTCTCAAATGTAGTACCTGAGATTTACCCTTAAATGGCATGCACACACACATACACACACACACATACATATACACATATGTGAAATAGAGATTAGTCATAAACTTAATGGTGTAATGATTTATTAGAAATTACACAATATATTCTTTGAGTAAATGTAGCACCCCTGAAACCAGGTGACACAAAGGTAGAACATAAAAATAATTTCTATGAACTACTAAGATAGGTTAACTCCTTTCATACTCTAAGCATCAATCTGAGCCTCAAACCTGACTTTTTCAAATAATTCCTACTGTAAGAAAAAAAAAATTCATATTTTGGTTTCTGATTGAGCATACAACAAAGTAATTCATTAGCTTTTATGATATTTCCACATGATTAGGGAGGAAATAGATTCAACATTTCCATTTAACTCACAACCTCTAACTCTTTAGTTCTTCAACTAGTAATGGCTTTTGGTCTCAACTATCTGGAAAGAAATCAGATCAACAATTTAGTGGGAAAAAGTGTAATCTGTTTCTTCTAAAGATGAGTCTGAACTGTTTCTGCATATTTAGGTGGGTGCTAATATTTTAGTAATATCTCATAATTAATTCATTTGTGAAATTAACAACATTGATTTTATGTCTTCTTTTAAACTAAAAATATTGCATTTAAAATAAATTTATGTCAGAGAGAGAATTATAATTGGTATATGACACTCATTAAAATGCATTTTAAATGACCACTTTAATGCACAGATAAAATGCTGTCATTCTAGAGGTAATATATTTAAACACTTTCTCATTTTAGCTGTTATAAAACTAATTAACAATCTTAAAAAACATTTTATGTTTTTGATCTACTTTTGTGCTTAATGTACAACTGCACCTTTTGTTTATATCATGATCTCACTACAAATTAGAAGACTTTAAAAAGTTCAAAATAATTATTTGAATAATTTTGTTTTCTATACTTAGATGAATCAAATTTTTCCACTTAATAAGGAAACAAATAAAGCACATAAAAGAATGATTAAAGATAAATGATTACAAATATTTTCTTTTTTAAAAAAAAATTCTTGTTGATATTTTCTGTTTCTTATAACTCCATGGTATCCCATGCATCCCTCCACCTTCTCCCTGACATCTTTCCCATATAACAAATGGTACATTTTTGGAGGGGAAAGAAAAAGTCAGCACAAGTAATTGATATATTGAGAAAGTCTGAAAATGTGCAATGTGTGATACCTGTGAACTTCCCACCTTCACAAAGGGGGTAAGTTGGGTGTGTCTTCTTATTTATCTTCATTTGAGTCCCGCTTGATCTTCACAATTTTGTTACATTACTTTTTTTTTTTTTGGTGTGTCATTGATTGTGAATATTTTCAAATAATTATTCTACTGCATAAAATAAAGTAAAAAATGCACAGGAAATAACTTTTCTTGAACATTGTTTTTCCAACTTGCCATGAATAAGTAATACATTAAGTGAATTGTAATTAAATATCTTAATGACAATGAATGGAAATGGACTGTTTTATGCGATGTACACACACACACACACACACACACACACACACGCACCCCACTGCTGTTATCGTTTTTATCACCTTTTTTGATATTGACGACATTTTGGTCAGTGCCATGTATGCTGTGAAAATTTAGCAAATATTGATGTTGATGCATTTTGATGTAATTGTATTCATTTATTTTTATTTACTTTTGAGGGTTAAATAATGGAATGATTACACTTGCTGATTTAAAAAAAATAGCCTTTTGGAAATTAAATTTTAATGAATTTGTCTATTACATAACAATTCTAAAATATTCATTTTATATTTACTCCTGTGAAAACAAACTTCTTTAAGAATTTCCAAGTTTCAATCTATTTGATCATGTAAGTTATTAAACAGTATATAGGGAATTTCTAGCTGAAGTGTGCCTTTCCTTTGTATAAGAATTTCAAATAGTGGATTAATTATTCTAAGTTTTTTAAGTTCTAAGTGCTTTAGACATTCTTGAGATCATTTTTGTTTCTGTTGTTCAGTCATTTTAATGGGTGCATAAATTCCATGTTTCCCTTCCTAAACTTTTTTTCATATAAAATGGACAATATACCCATATTCTGGAATAAAGTTTTAAGTGTCAATGCCAAAATAACCTGTTTTTATCCACTAGTCATATGGTAGTTAAAACTGAAAACTTTTTCTTAAGCATTTGAAGTCAGGTGACAGTGCAACTTACACACCAATTAAAGTTCATTGACAAGTCATTGAAGATTTTGTGTAGGTTGACATTAAGGCATTTGCTTCCAAAACAGTTGTTGCATTTTCCCGTGTTTGCTGCATGGTGGATTTTGTGCTTAGCATCTGACATGTTTTCTCAACTACTGGTTTATAATGAAAACAAGAAAGTACTCAGGGGAACGTGATAAAAGCAAAAATCCTATGATCCTTGCAAGGTAAATGACAGCACTGAAATTGTCACATCTGGATCAGAAGTGTTTCATCTGTTTACCTAAATAAACAAATATAAACACAGATAATTGGGATCATAACAATTCAGGTTTCTTAAAATAACTCCTTGTTTTGTTTAGGTCAGAGACTCATTTTAAGGTATACCCTCTTTGCCAATTATTAAAAATGAATTGCTGTTATAGAATGCAGAATATTTATGGCAAACACAGCAAAGTAATGCCCTCGTCTACAAAACTTTGCAAACTAAAATTTGACCTTTATTTCTTAACTGACTAATGAGTTCTAAAGGGTCACGGAACTTTATTTTCATTTAATTTTAGCAGTAATGCTACCGTTCTCAATATTTATTTGCTGAATTTGTTTCAGTATATTGTTATATTTCAGAGAATAGGCCTAATATAGCACCTCAGGTCTGCTAACTTGTAGCTATGAAAAGCAGTTAATGGAATATGCAAAATAGATGCTTTGACAAGATTACAATTGTTTATTTGAAATAAATTTCCAGCATCATAGTAAACTGCTAAATGACTTTTTAATTTTGCTTTGCTTGTCAATTAGTAATTTGAAGAAGAAATTTTAATGTGGAGTAATATTCTGTATATCACATTAATTTTAAATCTTATAAGAAAATTTATTTTTATATTTGTGAAGATAGGGATTTAAAATATTTTGTTTAAATTCTGATCACATGTCTTGCTTTTAAATTAATATAATCATACCTTCTTGTTGAGTTGAAAATGTTTTCTTTAAAATCTAGTCACATGTCTTGCTATTAAATTAATATAATCATACCCTCTTGTTCAGTTGGGAATAAAGTAGTTGTTTAATTAAACATGCCAGTTGTTTATAATATAGTGTTTCAGAAATACTTGTTTGAAACAAAGGATAAAGATTTATATCAAACATTTCAATCTGACAAGTAAATTACATTTCCTCTACCATAAAGAGGGAAGCAGAGGGAAAAAAATGGTTACAATATAAGTTTAACTTCAGAAGGAGCAGTGAGGAAAACACTCTTGTTCTCATTACTCAGAGATATGATATGCATCAGTCTACAAAAGGTGACCTTTTCCACTTTGGAGATTAAGACAGAATGTTTTACCGCCTTTAAAATAAGGATTTGCAGGAGAAAATTTCAGTTGTTAATGCTAAACTATAATTGCCACTGTTTTTCTACTAATCAGTTTAGAATTGGAAACAATAGAAGGATTTTTTTTCCTAAGAAAGTATGAATAGAATGAAATGTACATGCTTATATACATGAAATGAGGACTTACAATGAAGCCTATATTAGTTTCAGTAAAACAAAGCTAGAAGAAACACCTACTAAACCTTGCAAACCAGAATTAGCAGTGTAGCCTACATCTTTTCTTGGATATTCACAGCTGAATTAGCATTTGGTGTAATTCTGCCCTTAAATCAACTTCTTATTTGGTAAAATAATACTGCTGCTGCAGTAAGAGTTGGGTGCCCTAACCTTTCACTTAAATCTAGAAGGTGGAATAAATGATTTGATAAAATCGACATTTTTTAATGGAACTCCTTACACATGGCATTAAGTTTATAAGAAAGTTTCTGCAATCTTCTCCTGCTCATTTTTGACTAACAGACAGGTTAATGCATCTAAAGATTTTACTGATGTTAAAAAAAAAAGCATACACTCAATTGTGGGTTTTTTTTTTCCCTGGGCTAAAATATTTTTATTTCTCCCTTTGGAATTTAAAACTTTTTTTTTCAAGGAAAGAAAGGTATTTTAAAGTGAGGTACAAGATTAAAGTTTACAAGAACGTGGCAGTTTGATGACACAAACTTCAACTACCAGTCTTTCTGTCATTTGTTAAATATACAGCTGATTTAAGGGATAACCTAGCATTATGTCAACTATACATTTGTAAAGTCACATAAATATTTCTTTTCTATCCTCTGGTACATGATGGATCTACATGTGTTAAATATTGTATGTGTGTATGGATACATTTACATATATTTATTCCCAATCCATTTTCTTCTCTATCCTTTGAGATATACACATGTAAGTGTGGTAGATGTAATTTTATACATCTGTGTGTATATACATTTAATATGTGTGGAAACACACAAACATTTGCACCCTTGTGCACATAAATACTATTCTTCCAGCCTACTGAATGAATCTGAAAACCAGATTTGGTGGCAGCTCTACCATAATTAATATACTAAACCAAGAAGATTGAAGTCTGATGCGATTTTCTTTGCATAATCAGTTGTTATTTTATGTTGGCATTTATAAATCCCCCACTCCTCGTGAGTCACAAAGAATGAAGATGGGTATGATTTTTGCAGGGGTGAAATAGGTTGTCTGTCAGTTGGATTTAGGCGACAGTCTGTCTGCACGCCGTAAGATGATCTGCATAGTGCCAGAGGAAAGCAGGCAGGATTTCTGGCTTGCAAGAATAGATATTGATCTACCTTAGCCACCTAGACAATGCCTCACCTGTTTGCCTTGTCCATACCTTATTTTACGCAGTCTAATGCTTGTTTTGTTTGACTTTTCTTTTATTTCTGGGGATCTGAGCTTTGATACACTTTGGGGAGTACATAAACACAGTGTTGTACTTGAACATCACCATACCTCAGAGTACTCTGGTGGCTTAAGACCACCCCTCCCTCTGTATGAATAGCACCGTTATTGAAAATTATGAGTAAGAGCTAAATTACTAGGCCACATTCAAAAGTGACTGATCCATCAGACTCGTGTCTAATAACACTGAATGTGAGATGCTGCTAATTACTGCACTATGTACCTCAGTTAAAATTTCTTCTATTGGAACTAGTAAAAGACTTTATTATTACAATTTTTTTTTGTCTCCAGCTCATAGTTGAAAAATAAGTTACTATAGTGTTTAGAATTCTATCCACTCATTTTGGAGCACAAATATGTTACTATGTACTGCCTCAAGCAGTAATGAAATAGAAAACTGCATTCAGCTCCCCAGTAAACTATAATATAAATATTTTACCACCACTTATTATTAGTTTGCCATTTCCTGCTGACAGCTATTCCAACTTTGCCAGCAGGCACTGGTCTCACAATTCTATTATGTTTTGAACAAATAGAGACAAACAAAATTTCTAGCAAAAAATAAATGAACAAGATTTCCTGAGAGGAAAAAAAACCCCTTTTCTAATGTTAAATGAATATTTCTTTCAAATACTGACATGTAGCATTATTTAATTTGCATATTGCACATTTCATTTTTCTGGGAAACAATTAAGTTAACGAAGAACTAAATTATGTGCAGTCAAGGATAATTTCATATTCCTGGTTACTGGATTTTTTTTTTTTATCTCTTCAAACTTTCTGTTGTTTTGGAATAGCCTACACCATAATGCATCTATCAGTAATGGGAGACTTCGGATCTCAGACAACAAAGTATAAGATTGTATAGAAGGGAAAAAAAAACTAACAATAACTTTTCTGGAATCCATATAGAGGAAAGGTTCACATAAAGCTCTTTTCATTCTTATTTCTTTTTTAGGAATTCAAAGAACATTGTAGTGAAAAAAATGAGCTCACAGAAGACTTAAAAAGTGTCTTGAGCTTAGAGTTTTGTGCTTTTGTCAATTTTATAGATTTAAGAGACATTTTTTGCTATCTTTAAGAATGCTCTAGGATTCTTGAATTAAAGAGACAATAAAGAATCAAATGAATGAAGGAATGAATGGTTCCTTAGGGATTAGTGAAAGGTAACAATTATAGGAACTTCAAATTTTATGTAGTCTGTACAGTCTGTGTAATCTTTCACTTATTAGAGAAACATTATGTTCCATAAATTATTTTTTCTTCCTTCATGCTTTCCTTCCTTCCTTCCTTCCTTCTTTCCTTCCTTTCTTCCTCCCTCCCTCCTTTTCTTTCTTTCTTTCTTTCTTTCTTTCTTTCTTTCTTTCTTTCTTTCTTTCTTTCTTTCTTTCTTTCTTTCCTTCTTTCTTTCTTTCTCCCTTCCCCTCTCACTTCCTCTCTCCCCTCTCTCTCTCCTCCCTTCACTCCATTATTCCACTGATCACAAATGGGTAAGTTTAGAGTAAAGAGTACCATAGTTGAAATCATTGTATATTAGAATCTCTGTGACTTAATCTTCCTAAACTTTGTGAATTTTATTTTTTTAACTTAATAGCATTAAATTAAGTGAATGGCAGTTCATGTATTTGATTCTGAAGAGCTATTATAATTTTTAATTATAAATCACCACAATTATACACACATATGTATTTGTACATCAGGACTTAAAGTTGACCTTGAGTCCCTTGAAAGGTGGGAGTTCACCTTGTTAAAATTAAGTACTGTACATTTGAGTACTGAGGCAGCATGATGCAATGGCTACTGTTGGATTTAAAGTCAGCCAGACTTGGTTTCATGTCAGATTCTGCCTCAGAGACTCTCTAGCTGTGTGACTCTGGTCAAATCATTTGATTTTTTCAGGCCTTGTATTCTTCATCTGTAAAATGAAAGGGTTGGACTCTAACTTATATCCCAGCTCCAAATCTCTGATCCTATGATCTGTAATCCTGTGCATACATATCTCTATATAGTTATGTCTACACTCTGCTTGGGGGCAGCTAGACGGTGCATTGTATAGAGTGCCTGGCCTGGAGTCAGGAAGACTTGAGTTCAAATCTGGACTCAGACACCAACTGTGTGAACCTAGGCAAGTCACTTAATTTCTATTTGCCTTAATCCACTAGAGAAGGAAACAGCAGACCAGTCTAGCATCTTTTGCAAGAAAACCCCAGAGACAGTAATGTTGTGTTACAAATAAGTCACAGTCAGACACAACTGAAAAACAACGACAGTTCCCTGCTACCACAAATGCCAAATTCATACAGATTATAATGAATATCCTGAAAAGTTCATTTCAAGTCTTGAGGATAATTTCAATATCTTTTAAGGAAAAACTAGCCTAATTGTCATGGGCTCTGGGGTGACGATATCATTCCCATTATAGCAGGGTCATAGACGTTGCCCTTTAGTTTAAATCCCCACAACTGGCTTTGCCTCCTACATTGACAAAGATACTAGCAAAAGTCAGAATCGATTTGCCCTTTGCTGTTTCCAATGTTCTGCATTATTTGTATGAAAATTCATTTTTGCGGGACAGAGAGAAGCAAGGCATTTGGTTGACTGTAGCTTACCTATTGGGTCATTAGTAATTTTTTTTTCTATTTAGATCCTATCAGTTTAATGGTGCTGACATGCATAACCAAATAACCTGTCAGTCACCTCCCTTGTTGAAGACAACCACAGAGAAATTGTTGCCTGACATGGTATTTGTCCACAAGTTGGACCTCAATTCTTCGATCTCTCAAGTATTTCCCTCACTGGGAAAATCTCACTGGGATGCTTTCATGATAACTGGATTTGATACGGCAGACAATATAGCTATGTGCTACGGTGATGAAAAGAGACATAAGTCAGTCCCTGTTCTTTATGAGTTGACAATATAGCTGGAGAGATAATAAAATGTGGAGATGGGGTTAGGAGCTGGACCTGTGGTTTTTATTGGTATGGAGAATTCTTGGATGGGAAAATTCCCTCTTATGAAGCAGGTTAGCATCTTCTTTGCAAATGATAGTTGTAGTGATTTGGTTAGAGCACGGAGAGGTTAAGTGATTTGCCTAGAGACACACAGCAGTATGTATCATAAGCAGCATTTGAACTTAAAGTCTTCTCGACTTTTATGTAAGAAACTTTAAGAATAAAACAATATAAAGCATAAATGAACAAGCTGAAAGTGCAATAGGAATTTAGAGGACAGATATTAGTTCTGGCTGAGAATAGTGGTGAATGCTTCACAGTCCACAATATGGACATGTAAGCTGGACTTTGCAGGAAGAATAGGCTTTTGATAGGTGAAAAAAGAGAAGGGATGTTTTAGTTGGGGGACATGGTATGTGCAAAGACATAGTGATGGATAGGCACATAGCATACTCAGATCAGTCTCACAATAACATAAATTTTATGTTTGGGGGCAAAGGAAAATTAATTTTGCAAAGATAGATTGGGACCAAATTAGATAGTCCTGAGTATTATATAAGTAGAATTTGACTTTTATTCTATGAGTAGTTAAATAATGAGTAGCTAAGAGGCACAATGAATAGGGTGCCAGGCCTTGAGTCAGGAAGACTCAACTTCCTGAGTTCAAATCTGACCTTTACTAACTGTGCAGTTCTGGGCAAGTGACAACACTATTTGCCTCAGTTTCCTCATCTGTAAAATTAGTTGGAGAAAGAAATGGTAAACCATTCCAGTATCTTTACCAAGAAAACCCCAAAGGGCATCACAAAGAGTTAGATGTGACTGATGACAATGGTAACAACAATTTGAGGATTCCTAAGAATCACGGTACTAAGATCATGCCACTTCTTTTCAGATGTAAAGTCTAATTTATTCTATTTAAGAAGAACAAATTCCATTTGAAAATATCAACCATCACATCGATCTTTATAAATGACTTCCTATATTAAAACTACTATGTATGGAAGAAGAGAGGTAGCTGGATTACATTTGGATTCCCATTGGATTCCATGAATTAACAGTCACACTGGATGAACAATTCATTATTTTGTCAGGTTTAATACATCAATATATCAGAGGCATATTATAGATTTTTCATAGATTTTATAATTTACCTAGATTTTAATATGGCACTTGATAAAGTATCTCATATTACTCTCAAGGAAAAGATAGAGAGATTTAGACTAGATGATAATATAATTACATGGATTTGGAACATATTCAATTGCCATTTTGAATTATATATCTGTTCAGAACTGGCTGAAAATGCAGATTGAATTCTATATGCATTTGTTATGTCATATATCTGTTTTTTAAATTAAATAAAAATACACTTGAAGAATTTAGATCCAGATTTTAAGAAGATATTTGACAAAATCTCTCATGACATTGACAAAATGGTAGGAATAGATTCTAGGAGCAGCCATTTATAGTTCAGTGTTAACTTGGCAAGAGGTCTACATTGGAATGTCCTACCAATTTGTTATAGACCCTGTGCTACTTAATTTTTTCTCAATGATTTGGATATTGACATAGATGTCATGCTTATCCAAGTTGCATACAAGACAAAGTTGGAAGGGAAAGCAAAAATATCAGTGACAATTGGAATCCAAAACAATCATGACAGTCTAGAGCACTAGACTGAGCCTATTAATATGAAGGTCAAGTGGGATATCAATATATATAGTCATACTTGAGATAAAACAACCTCATGTACAAGATGGAGGAAGTATTGTTAGATTGCAGTTTATCTGCAAAAGATCTGGGTGGTTTTGTGGGCTGAGATGTCAATATTCATTAGCAGGATGATGTGGAAGCCAAAAATTTTTCATAATCTTGGGCTGTTTTCAAAGAGGCATAGATTCCAAAATAAGGAGACTAGAATCTTTCCACACTCTATTCTGATTAGACTAAATTTAGAATATTGTGTTTAACTCTTAGTGTCATGGCTTGATAAGGATATTGATAAGTTGCAGAGGATCCAAGAGATAACAACTTGAATGATGAAGAGCCAGGAGTGTCGACCATATAAGGATTGGTTGAAGGAACTGGGAATGGTTAGCTAGGAGAAGAGAAGACTTACGTGGGATGGTTTTTCAAGCATTTAAATGGCTGTCATGTCAGAGAATGATCAAATTTGTTCTATTTGTCTACACAGCAAAGAACCTGGAAAAATGAATGGGTTTCCAAAGAAGCAAATGGACTGCCTCAGAAATGAGTAGGTCACTCTTCATGTAGGTCTCATAGAGGCTGATAACAAAGCCAATTATGTTATATGGGAATTTCTTTTCAAGTATGGGTTGGACTAGGTAGCCTATGAGCTCCCTTGCAACTCTCTAATGTAATTCTTTGTCATCTAAAAATTCAGTAAGCACACTATCTGTAATCATTTGTAACTCTGGGCAATCACTTAACTTCTGTCTTCCCCACTTTTCTCACCTATAAACTGGAAATAATAGCAATAGTACCTTCCTCTTAGGGTTATTGTGAGGATCAAATAAGATAACATACAGAAAGTTCTTTGCAAGTCACAAAGTGTTATATCAATGCTTGCTATTATTAATTTCGACTAAGTCACCAATTCAGATATTCACCACTTACTATGTCCCAAGCCCTGTGCTAAGCATGGTGGATACAAAAACAAGCAAAGAGAAAGACCGTCCTCATCCTCAAGGAGCTTACATTCTGTTGGTTGGGGAAGGGGAGGGAGATACAACAAATAAAAGAGAAGCAGAGAAGGTGCCCACAAGAGGCATGGTGGCAAAGTCCAGAGAGTGAAGTGTGGCTGATCTGAAGCCTTCTTCACTAAGGAAGTCGCTACTCAATACCCCTTTTGACTAAGTATAGATATTCTCTAAAAGTAAAAGTCCATGTTAGTCTTCAAAGCAAGCTCAAATACAGCTACTTGTATCTAGTGAAAAAAAAATAATGAAATTTATGTAAAAGTTCTCTAGTTAAGCTATAATACCATATAATATCTATACTTGGGCAAATGTGGGGGAAATGTGCCTCAACTGTTTATGTAAGATACATCAAGTTCCCAGTTTCATTTTATGTATGGTATCATGCTCTACTTAGATATGGAATCACAACATTTTAGATCTGGAACTGACTTAAGAATACTTCATTTTACACATGAAAAAATAGGCTCAGAGAGTGATCACTGTTGTCAAAGTGACTTATCCAAGATATTAAGTATCAGGACCAATATTCAAACCCAATATTCAAACCCAAATCCAGTACTCTCTATGTGACACCATGTACCAGCTAAATGACTTGTTCAGGGTCAAGCAGATTGTCAACATCAAAGTAGAAAATAAAACCTAGATCTCTTGAATCTTAACTTAATGTGCTTTCTATGATATTCTGTCCTGCTTCTTGACACTAGATCTTACCATTGAAGTTAATGAATAGCTGTAAAATGCTATTGTCATTCACAATCGACTAATATCTGATGAATTTAAATTTCTAGTTAAGGATTAAAATACTTGAGTATTAAGGTTCTGAATTAATAGATGTGGACGAATGGACCAAAATAATAAGATACAGGGGATGGAAAAATTTGGAACCTTTAAGTGGTGGGTATTTATGTGTTTACTGAAGAAGGTTGATGGAAGGAAGGAAATTACTAAAGGTTAGCAAGTTAGCAGATATTAGCTGAAAAAGGAAGTACGGAGCTAAAAAGGCATTGTTGCCCAAAGTCCCCGGAAAAAAAAGACAAAAAATGAATTTGCAATGGCAGTTTACAGGGAGAATGTTGAGAGGTCATCACAAAGGATGATGATTCATGCTGAGATCCAGGAGACATAGATAACATGGGAACCAACAGAGTGAAGTTCAAGATAGGACTTTATTTGTTGTGTTCTTACTTAAGAAAATCACTAACTGTATTGCTATCATGTTAATTATTTTTCTGCTAAAAGAGAAAGCAGATAGGCCTGAGAAATTCCTCTTTATGCTTGTGCTTAATGAGGGCAAAAGGTTTCTATACAGGATGGCAAAAACAATTCATAAAGGAACTTGAAAGGAAAAAATATTTGAAGAAAGAAGGGATGTAAAACCTATGTTAAAAAGTGGCTGTTAAGTGGCACAATAGATAGCATGTTAGACCTGGAGTTAGTAAGATCTGAATTCAAATCCAGCCTCAGTTACTTACAAACAGCCATGACCTTTGGAAACTTACTTGATCTGTCTCAATTTCCTCATTTGTAAAATGAAGATAATATTTCCTTAGGTTGTTGTAAGGATCAAATGAGATACTAATAAAGTGCTTTGCAATGAATTCAAGAAGCCTCATATTCCTGAGTTCAAATCTGACCTCAGACACTTACTAGCTGCATGACCCTAAGCAAGTCACTTACCTTATTTGCCTCAGTTTTCTTGCCTGTAAAATGAGTTAGAGAAGGAAAGGACAAATCGCTCCAATATCTTTGCCAAGAAAATCCCAAAAGAGGTCACAAAGAGTCTGACAAGACTGAAAAATGACTAACCAACAGCAACAACAACAAAAATGTGTTATGTAAATGCCAGCTATTATTATTAATAATTTTAACACAGAAATTGAAAAGAATAAACAGCATGTGTTATCACATCTACTGCATATAAGAAGCATGCATGCTCTAAGAAGTCCTGATATGGCTGTTCAGGGGGTTGCTGTCTTCCTAATGCATGTGACTTTGACATAATTCAAGCTGCTGACTCCTACCTAAGCCTTTTTTTTTTTTATGTGAAAAATGAATGAAACCAGGAGAAACCGAGAATATATCTCTAATGGCTTTGAACTTCTAGGTACTTAAAGATCCATATAGGGGCAAAATTGTTTTAACTCTTATGGAGTAGATCACCCAAAGCCAATACACATGACTTCTAACTCTGCCTCTATCTGTGTGATTTGGGAAAAGTTCCTTAAATGTCTGCAAATTTCTACTTCTTTTTATATAATAAAAAGAACTGAACACAATGATACATATTGCTCTTCCATTTCTAAAATTACTTGATTTCTAGGTGAATGCTTCCAGTTCAAAGTTACATTTTTTTTTTTAAACTTTGGCTTCTTTTATTTCTGGATTGCAAAACCAACACAAATTTTAACATCTTCCCCCCACACATCTGCATATAAATCACTGCCAAAGATGATAAGCAGTGGCTTAATTTGGAGAACATTTTTTCTTTCTTTTTTTTTCTTATTTTTAAAAACTAATTTATTTATTTTCTTGTTTACATCATTCATTTCCATGAGATTTTGAGTAACAAATTTTCTCCCCAACTTTCCCCTACCCACCACCCCAAAACAGCCATCTCATTGTGTAACCCCTCCCCCAATCTATTCTCTCCCATGTCCTCCCCCATCACCCCTCTGACTTTCTGGTAGAGCAGGATGCATCTGCCTACCACAGTGCCTGTGTATCTTAATTCCCAGTTGGATGTAGTTAATAATAATTGTGTGTGTGTGTGTGTATATACATATATATTTTTAACATTTGATTATAGATTTTAAGTTCTAGATTCTTTCCTTTCCTCCCTCGTCACCCACCCCCACTGGAAGAACAAGCAATCAAATACAGGCTGTACATGTATAATTACACAGAACCTCTCCACAATGGGCATACTGTGAGAGACTGATTATATGTCCCTGCCTCCTATTCCGCCCCCTCCCCTTGTTCTATTCTCTACCCTGTCCCTGTCCCTGTCCCTTTACAAAAGTGTGTACTTCCATCAACCCTCTCTCCCACCCTGCCCTCCTCTCCATCATCCCACCTCTCATCCCCATTCCCCCTACTCTCCTGTGTGACAAGATATCCAGTTTAGAGTTTATGTTGTTCCTTCCCTAAGCCAGGTTCAATGAGAGTAAGGTTGGCCCTTTCCCTTTTGCCTTCCTGTTCTTCCCCTCCATTGTAACAATTATGCTTTGCCGCTTCTATGAGATGATTAACCCCATTCTGTCTCTCCCTGTCTCCTCTCATTCTAATCCTCTCTCACC
>CM053589.1:50935396-50951628 GCA_028646515.1 Pseudochirops corinnae | reverse complement strand
AATCCTTCTTAAGCTGCTCTATGGCTTTTAGGAAGTCTTCATGTTTCTTGGAAGCTTTTGGTGAGGGAGTTCTGACTGTGTTGTCTTCCTCCCATTCCATGCTTTGATCTTTCTTGTCCCCAAAGAAGGAATCTAGAGTTTGGTTGCTGTTCTTACTTTGCTTCCTTTGCCTGCTCATGATGGCCAGTCAATGATTTTTTTAGCTCTGTGGAACTCTGCTTCCCAAGGGGAAAGCTCTGTTCCAAATTGCTGAGGTTTTCCCAGCTGCTAGAGCTATTAGGGGACTGGCATTTTTTGCAGCCCCCACCAGCTTTGGCTCACTGAAAACGTACCCCAGGACCACCACCCACGACCACAATCTGGATCCAGGCCATTCAACACAAGAGCACTTAGCCTCTGAAAGATTGCTTGGTCCCCCTGCAGTCTACAGGCCAGTACCTCTGAAGCAACTACATGGAGGTGGCTGTAGGGCCTCTGCTTCTGCCACTTCCTTGCCCTGGAGGCTGTTTGGCTGGACCTGCTTTTCTCCTCAAAGTTTAGCTGAGATCCATTGACCTTGCACTTAGTCCTTGTTTCTTATGGCTTGATAATTCTAGAAACTGCCACAGCTGCCATTGTTCCACTCTCCTGAAGCTCCAGCTGTGGCTCAGCTCAGCTCGTCCAGCCACCCCCGGGGCCACGCCACATTTTCAGGCTGGGCTGGTTTTGGCTCCCAGTGCTGAGATGGTCCCTTCTAGCTGAGCTGCCTTCAGTGGGAAGTGTATTTGTGTGCGTTTTAGAGCCCTAAAATTTGTTTAGGGTCATATTTTATGGGTATTTGAGGTGACTGTGTGGGAGCTGCAGTACCTTGCTGCTTCTACGCCGCCATCTTGGCTCTGCCCCCAAAGTTACATTTTTGCAAGGAAAAGAGAATATGAGAATAAACATCTAGCTACGTAGATGGTATTCAATAGGGTTTTATTTTCTGTACAATGAATTTTCATTCTAGCACAACAGTAATAATTTATATTCATATATAACTTAAAGACTTAAATTTTTTTTTACAACTTAGGGAGGTAGTTAATGCCAGTATTTTGGCCCCATTTTACAGATGAGCAAACTGAAGTCAGGAGAGGCTGTGACTTGTCTAGCAAGTATGTTGAATAGCCAGAATTTAAACCTGGATTTTCTAAGTCTGAGAGGAATTATCTTTCCACTTCTCCTCCACTTCTCCTTTCTGTTCTTGGCAAGGAATATAAGCAATCCCACAAGGATTGGCAAGAATGGGCATAAGAGGCTGACCAGTCTCATCAAAAGATCTTTATGCTGAAGTCTGTTGGAGAAAGAAAGCTACTTTAGTAATATTAAGTCCAGATATGATGGAGGATAACAAGGGTGCCAGGAAAAAATGATGTAGGAGAAACTCATTATTTGTCAAGATGAAATAACAGAGAGCATGAGAATTAATACTGAGAGTCATTGTGGCCTGGTGGGAAGAATAATGGCCTTGGTGTCAGGCAAACTGGGTTAGAATCCTGACTTTGCTCTTATTTCATGCATAATTATGAACACTTCACTGAGTCTCAAGTTTTTTACCAGTGTCACACATGTATAGCAGCATAGTGAATTGAGAACTGTTCTATGAACCTAAAAGACCTAGGCTCAAGTTCCTGCTTTGTCACATATACTGGCTGTATGACCTTGAGCAAGTCAATTAACCTTTTAATGCTCCAAGCACTAAAGAGCAAGTAAATTACAGAAAAATTGCTGACCTATATTGGTAGAGAGAGTTTCTTTACTAAAGAAATCATAGCTCCATTTTTTAAGGCTATATGTGCATATGTAGTATCTATGCATGTACATATACACTTAAAATTTATATTTAAAGCCATATTGTGGTATGTATATATGTAAATATATGTATACATATGCATACATATCCATATTACCTGCATGCATACATTTTTAACAAGGTAAGGATTTCTATGATTTTGATACTTGGATCCAATTAGACATGTCCAAAGATATAGTGGTTTGTCAAGTCACATATTTCCGGCCATTGAAAGTTTTCAAGCACTGGCTTGACCATCAATCGCAGAGATAATTTCTAAACAGGGAAGGTAATTAGAACACTGTAATGGAAAGAAAGGCAGTAGGATGTAGTTGAAAGAGTTCTGGACATGGAATTAGGAAGATCTGGGTTAATATTCTAGTTGTGATGCTTATTAATCCATAAAATAGGGATAATGATATTTGCAATTTTACTATAGTTGTGATGAGGAAACTTCTTTGCAAATTAAAAGCTACATATAAAATGAATTATTGTTGTTGTAGTTATTGGTATTAATCAGACTAGATCCACCCTTTGGTTTTTTTCTGGTTGTATAATTCCACAATTTTAACTCTTTTCCTTCTCTAGTTGTCTACTTTAAAATTTTCTTAATACTGCAAGTCCTTGTTTACTATGAAAGAACTCAGAGCATGAGTTGATTTACCAAGTAATAAATAGCATCACCTTTCCTTAGGAAGTACATCAGAAATCCTGGGTTTGAAGTTTTTCCCTGGCATTTTCTTAATTATGTCCTCAGGCAAGTCATTTAACCTAAGCTGTTTACCTGATTCCCAGTTCATTATTCTTTCCACTACAGACCACTGATTTGAATATTACTTCGTTACTCTCTCTGTTACTTCATTTTGACAAACTCTGAGCAATTCCTACACTATTCTTTTTTTTTTTTCTTTTTGGAGGGGGGAAGGAGGGCAATTGGAGTGAAGTGAGTTGCCCAAGGTCACACAGCTACTAAATGTTAAGTGTGTGAGGCCAAATTTGAATTCAGGTCCTCCTGACTCCAGGGCCAGAGCTCTATTCACTGTGCCACCTAGCCGCCCCTCTTACGCTATTCTCTATCACCCTATGTTATCCTCCATCCAGTCTGGATTTAATTTTGCCCATACAATTATCTTCCTTCATCTCAAGATTTCAGTGTAAATCCTTTCTGCTGGGATTGATAAATCTCTTGCTTACACCTATTCTTCAAGTCCTTGTGGGATACCCTGTATCTCCTGTCAGCAGCAGCATAGGGTAGTGGAAAGTTTCCTCATGGGCATAGAAAACCTGCGTTTGAGTTCTGGCTACTTACTTGCACTATTTACTCAAGTAACTGGACCCCAGTTCCCTCATCTGTCCAATGAGAGAGTGAGATTAGATGCCCTTTGAACTCTCATCTAGCTTGAGAATTATGGTCCTCTAATTCTATAAAGATCACACAGGAGCAAATGAGGTATAAATTGTTCCTGTTGCTCTGTATGCTATTGGAGTTGTACCAAGTTTGCTTTCAGTGAGCCTATAGAGAATGATATTACATCCTAATACTTTTATGCAATCCTAAAAAACGCTTCTTTCACTTACTTATGTAGTAGTCTGTAAATTAAAAAAAAAGAATAGGAATACTTTTAGTAGCAAGCATTTATATAGAGCTTTAAGGTTTGCAAAATATTTTACAGATACTATCTCATAAAGCCATCACAAAAATTTATTACTATCTCTATTTTACAGATGTGGAAGTTGGGACAGACCCAGATTAAGTAATTTGTGCAGAATCAAACAATTAGCATATGTCTGAGGCTGGATGTGGAATCAGGCCCTCCTGTGCTTTAGTTGTTCTATATGGGCCCCATCAAAAAAGGAAATAATAATTAATAATAATAATAATAATAATAATAATAATAATGTGATGATGATTATGACTGACATTTCCATAATGCTTTATGGTTTGGAAATCCCTTTACCTATATTATCTCATTTGACTATCTGTCTCCCTTCCTCTTACATGGTCAACAAGTGTTAATCTTTTCATAGTTGCCGTAGGGTTTCAGGTGGTGTTTCACGAACATTATATTGATTTGTTTGGATATCTTCCAAATCTGTTATGGTTATAATATGCTGATGACTATGACTCACCTTGATGATTCAAACTTTCACTTTGCTTTGGTCAAACTTGGAACTTCTCAACAGTAAAACATTCATTCTTCTCTCTGCCCTTCTTTCCCTCTTCCAGAATAAAGAAGAGCAACCTGATTGTAGTAAAATAAAAAATCCTGTAGTCACAAGAATACAGCTTTAATATACCCTTAAAACATTTCAATAAGCAACAAAATTAGCTAAGCACTTATATTTTATTAGCAATAGCAAGCACAATTAATAAGTAAATTCACCTAAAAATGATTATGTGTCAGAGTGTGTGGTTTTTACATTGACATTTCACACAATCTGACTTTGCTTAGAAGAGAAATCACTCGTCTGTTAAAATTACTTTTTAAGAGCTGTCAAAATTGGAAAACCTGCTGTCAAAAATATGATGAGAAAAGTTTAAAAATGGTAAAGTATGTTGACTTAGACAAAAAATATTACCTTTATGGGGGAAAACTTGAATATTTAATCATTATCTTTGAGAGGTATGATTTTTTTCCCTACCCTAATCGGACATCTTAACTTTGTTTTAAGGAGAGGCAGAATGATGTTGTAGAAAGAACGCGAGAGTAGAAGTCAGGAGAGGTACAGTGGAAAGAACATTTACTTTTTAAAAAAAAATTTGAACTTAATAGTATTTTATTTTTTCCAATTACATATAAGAGAATTTTTAATATTTATTTTTGTAAGATTTTGAGTTCCAAATTTTTCTTCCTCCCTTACCCCCCTTCTCCCCAAGACAGCAAGTGATCTGATATAGGTTATACGCATACAATCATGTTAAGCATATTTCCACATTAGTCCTGTTGTGAAAGAAGAGTCAGAACAAAAGGGAAAAAACATGAGAAAGAAAAAAATATGAAAAAAGTGACAATAGTATGCTTTGATCTGCATTCAGACTCCATAGTTTTTCCTCTGGATGTGGATAGCATTTTACATCATGAATGTTTTGGAATTGCCTTGGATCATTGTATTTCTGAGAAGAGCTAATTCAATCATAATTGATCATAACACAATGTTGCTGGTACTGTGTACAATGTCCTTCTGGTTTTTCACTTCACTTAGCATCAGTTTATGTTAGTCTTTCCAGATTTTTCTTAAATCTGCCTGCTTATCATTTTTCTAGAACAATAGAATTCCTTTACATGCATGTATCACAACTTGCTCAGCCACTCCCCAATTGATGGGCATTTCCTCAGTTTCCAATTCTTGACTACTACAAAAAATCTTCTATAAGTATTTTTGTAAATGTGGATCATTTTCTCTTTTTTATGATCTCTTTGGGATACAGACCTAGTAATGTTATTGCTGCATCAAAGTGTATGCACAGTTTTATAGTCCTTTGGGCATGGTTACAAATTGTTCTCCAGAATCGTTGGATCACCGACAATGCATTAATGTTCCAGTTTTCCCACATCTCCAACATTTCTCCATTTTCCTTTTTTGTCATATTATCCAATCTGATAGGTATGAAGTGTTACCTCAGAGTTGTTTTAATTTGCATTTCTCTAATCAATAGAGATTTAGAACATTTTTATATGACTATAGATAGCTTTAATTTCAGCTGAAAACTGCCCAAGAACATTTATTTTTTGACTCAGAAGACATGGAATTATATCTGATCTCTGATGATTGCTAACTAGGTAACTCTGGAAAAATCACTTAGCTTCATTGGCTTTCATTTTTTTTCATTTGGAAAGTGTGATTGGGCTAGAAAGCTTGTTGTTCGCCTCTGGTACTATGGTCCAGAATCCCCATGTACAACGTGCGTGGCCTGGCAAGCCATTTCCCATCTTCAGGCCTCAGAGTCCTTCTCCTATATAAAACAAAAGAACTGGATTCAATGATCTCTGAGGCTCTTCTAGGACTAAATCTATGCCCTATGATCATTATTCAAGCATGCTATGAAGTTATGTTATGGCTCTAAAATCCTGTAATCCGCTATCTTGATAGATTTATTTCTCACTTGATCATCAACATGAATGAAATCACTCCCAATCACACTATAGGCAAACATGGAAAGTAAGATTTTAAAAAACTACTTGAAAATAAGAAACATAAAGTAACCGATATTTCTCCTTATTAGTCAATATATGTCATAGTCATGACTAGAGCTGAATTTTAAACCTTGTCTTTATTTATATTCAGGTGCCTTGACTTGTTCTGCCTTTGCTTTGGACAAAAATTTCCATACTTAAAGATTGAATTTAAAGCTAAGTCTTGTGGAAAGTTTGGTTAGACTTTTCTCTTGCCTCACCTAAGCCTAAGAAATTGATGTTTTCCCATATATTAACAGCTTATTCACATACCATCTGATGATGCGGTAATTCCAAAATGGCTTAGTTTTGAAACTTCACACTTACCCTGACTTAAAGCTTGATCCTTCAGTCCCTACTAGAATATAATTCCAATGGAGATAAACATTTGAGAACGTTAACCTTGTAAGAGGGATGGGTAAACCTGAAAGCTCCTTTAAATCTCTTTGCTGAGTACAAAGAAGTGTGTTTTATCAAATGTCAATTACTTAAACCTCCAAAGGGTCGAGTTGCATTGGAAATGCATAACCTCTGGCATTCTGAGGAATTTGTAAAAATCCTTCCTTCAGTCTCCAACAAGATTAATAGAGATTCTTTTCTATTCTAGCACATAGTTAGATGAAAAATATATGAAATGTATAAAATACATATAAATATGTGTGTATACCTATGTGTGTATATATGTAATCCATGTGTATTATATAATAAATGTATACAATGTATTTAACACACATAATAAATTTAATGTATGTAAGGCATGTACACATTATATAATGCCTAAAATTATATGGTACACATAAATATACTTAACATACACAACTGTGTTTTTTGTAAGTATATACATGTGCAAATATTTGTACACACACAGATATATAATATATGTACATACATACATACATACATACATACAGGAAGGAAGGAAGGAAGGAAGGAAGGAAGGAAGGAATGGATCATTAGTGCCCAAACCCAGGAAAAGTCCTATTTTGGCACAACAAATTACTCACTATGACTACTTAGTCAAGCACTAAATACTCTGTATACTGTTGCCTACTTATTTGAAATAAATCCAAACTAGAGATAAAGCAAAAAACAAGACTTTAAATTTTCCAGATTTTCTATGCTCTGATATTTTAAGGGATTGGATTTTATCCATATTACATGAATATTCAATTGGATCTATGATCTCACATGGGTATCACCTCCGATAATGCAGACTTAATCTGACCAATTCAATAGGACTCTAAAACATGTCATCCCAAAAATTTATCATAGGTAATCCATACATATTCTAGGGGTCTTCTTGATGGTCTTGTTTGTATCTCAGTGCATTTCAGAGGGTTTTTAAAAAATCAAGCTCAATACATTATATATCTTACACTTACTTGTATGTTGATGGATTCACATCCTTGTTAGTGTGGACACTTCTGTTACTGGGGCAGCTTGCTACCCTCCAAGACTTTTTATCCTTTGGAGCTCCTATCATGTCTTTTGGAAAATATTCCATAAAGGATGTACTCAGTGCCCCTTCTTTTTGATCTTTGATATCTGTGAGAGAAATGTATAGGACTTGAATATCTGATTTATTGTGTCTCACTCCTGATTCATGACTGGACTGCTGCATTCTCAGTCATACAATTGATGAAATCATCACACTGTTTCTTACTGTTGATAATAGGTTGTATCTTACTTGGACTTGGCAGGATATTGATCATTGATTTATCTAGAATTCCTAGTCTTGTGAGGTCCGGGTTTTTAATGATTTAATACTACTTTCCTATCACTCAGATAATATTGCAGTTGAAAAATAAGCTTTTGTGGCAGAAAGACATTTGGAATCATTTTATATGCTATACTATTTCCCAGAAGTGACCTAGTCAAAAATTACTCTGCCTGGTTAATCCTGAGTTTAGCTCATCGTCAAAGTTCTACACATCACAGACAGAAACACACCCTAACTCATTAGACTGCCAATCTAAATGCATGCCATAATCTTAGCAGTATGCATTTTTCATATTTTTTCAGCATAGACAATTATAGGTCCATTTCTTTCTAACAGATATGGGTTTCATCAAAGTGCTTTTGTATCAGTCTAGAGATGGATTCAGTTATCAGAATGCCACTTGCAAGTTAGCAGCATTGGGAAGAACACCTGCAGAGAATTCTTCTACTCTGGGCAGGATATTCTCTGTGACATTTAGGTGAACATGTGTCTCCTGTGAAATATAAAACTTCAAATAATAAAGGTGGTTGCAAACATGTTCATTAGAAAGATAAACATGCATTGATACTATAGACCCAAATTTTTAGTTGAGTACATTTTAAGGTGAGGTGTTGTCAATTACATAGAGAATTCAATGTTATAGCTGCAATTTGAGCTCCATGACTATCTGGAACATATACTCTTCATTGTTTTCAGATCAATGTCAACTCACTCTTATTGCACATGTATATTAAAAAGTGTATATGTAGAACTTAACTGATAATCTGAAATACTACATGTGTGCACTAGGGAAAAGTTTGTGTTGCTATGGGAACTTTGGCTTTTGTTTATAGTATGTTGCAAACTATATTATGAGTCTCCGTTCACCTTAATGACTACCTTTATATATATTGCTAATTATACTATTTTCCCTCATTCACTCTGATGATTAACTCCTTAAAGTTAATGTTGCTTGTCCTCATTGAGTTAGTTAATATTTTTCTTGAATATAGAAATATGAACTTATATTTTGCTTCAGTTGTGATTATATGATGTATACCTGTATATTACATTGAATAAGAAACATTCTTAATTTTTATAGAATTGGAAAAATTATATTTAATAGAATTATACCTTTGTTAAAAAACTAAATCAATCAGTTAATCAATAAGCACTTATTATATTTGCTGTGCGTTAGATGAGGCAGTTAGGTGGCACAGTGGATAGAGTGCTGGGCCTAGAGTCAGCAAGATTCAGCTTCCTGAGTTCAAATCTGACCCGTGATACTTACTATCTGTGTGAACCTGGGTAAGTCACTTAACCCTGTTTGCCTTAGTTTCCTCATTTGTAAAATGATCTGAAGAAGGAAATGTAGATTATTCCAGTATCTTTGCCAAGAAAACCCTAAATAGGGTCATGAAGAGTCAGACCCTGTTGAAAACAATTGAATAACAATGTGCCAGACACTGGGGATGAAAAGACAAGGACATGTAACCCTACCCCCAAGGAGCTTACATTCTAATGGGAGAAGCAATATGTATATAAGTATGTATATTCAGAATACACACACACACACAAACACACACACACACACATAAACACATACACACACAGACTAAATACAAGGTCATTTGGGGAGTGAGTCCACTAAGATCTGAGGAAATTAGAAATCCCCATTTAGAAGGTAGAACCTAAACTTAGTCTTGAAGGACTCCACCATGGGTGAGGAGGGAATATATTCCAGGCAGGAATGAGGGTGCTGTGACTGAAAAGCAATGCTTAGGCTAGCATCATTGAGTCACAGGAATTAGATTGTATATAGACTTAAATGTCCAACATAGGAGTTTATATTTGCCCCTAAAGGATGTGGGGAGCCTGAAATTTATAGAATGAGGGGTGATATGATCAGACCAAAGCTATTGGAAAATCACTTTGATAGCTAAGGGGAGGATAAAATGGAATGAGGGGAGACTTGAGGCAGGAATACCAAATGGGAGTCTATTGGGATAATACAGGACAGAGGCAATGAAAGCCTGAATTAGGGTATTTGCTGTGTGACTGGAGAGAAAGGGATATATGAGAAAGATGTTGCAGACTTTAGTGGTTGTTATTGAATCAACTCAGTCATGTCTGACTCTTTGTGATCCCATTTGGAGTTTTCTTGGCAAAAATACTAGAGTGTTTGCCATTTTCTTCTCTAGTTCATTTTACTAACACAGAAACTGAAGTAAACAGAATGAAATGACTTACCCAAGGTCACTCAGCATAAGTGTCCAAGGTTAGATTTGATATCAGGAAGATGAGTTTTCTTGACTTCAGGCCCAGCACTCTATCCACTGTGCCACCTAGCTGCCTGTTATAGACATATAAATGATAAAGTATAGCAAGTGATTGGATATATGTGAGAATATAAAGTTGAAAAGACATCAGGGTTTGAATTTTGGTGACTGGCAGGGTGGTGATGCCCTCAATAGCATTAGGAAAGTTTGGAATAGGAGTAGGTTTAAGAGTTATAATGAGTTCTAGTTTATACATGTTACGTATGATAGTATGAAAAAGTATATTGCCAGTATGAAATGTCCAAAAGACTGTTGATGATGTTGGACTAAAGCTCAGGAGAAAGACCAGGGTGAGTATATTGATTTTACAATTATCTGCATAGAGAAGGTAATCAAGCCCATGGGAGCTGATACGGTCCTTGAGAAAGAGAGCATGGAGGAGACAGGGAAGAAGGCCCAGGGCAAGGCCGTGGGGATATACTTATCATCATTGGATGTATCATTGATGATAAATCAGCAAAGGAGACTGGAATAGAGATGTGGTAGAACATAGGAGGAGAACCAAGAGAGAATAATGTCACCAAAAGCCATAGAAGAGAAAGTATCCAGGACAAGGCAGTCAACTGAAGCAGAGAAGTTAAAGAGAATAATGACTAAAAACAGGTCATAAAATTTGGTGATTTAGATTTTACTAACTTTGAAGAGTGCAAGATATAGAGCAATGAAGAGACTGAAAGTCAGATTGCAAGAGTTAAAATGAGAGTGAGTAGAGAAAGACTTTTTCCAGGAGTTTAGTTGAGAAAGGCAAAGGATATGTTATGATAATTATCAGAAAAGACATAGGAGTGTTTATAGTAATATATACCCAATAGGTAGAGACTGAAGAAAGGGAAGTGGGGGGAGGCAAAGTATGATTGTATGGGCAATCTACTAAAGAAGACAGGGGAGGATGGAATTGAAGGTGCATGTGTAGAGCGATTAGCTTTAGTGAGGAGGAGGGCCACTTTTTTTTTTTTTATCAGAGATTGTATAATAAAGGTGAAAATGGAGGTTGGATGTGGGGTTGATGTCAAGAGCTTTCCAGATAAAGAGGATTATCAGATAAGAAAATAGGCAGAAAAGTAAGTTCTCAAGGGAATATAATGTGTGTGTGCATGTGCGTGTGAATGTGCATGTGTGTGTAAACTATGACATAAAAGCTGTAGCTGAGAGGACAGGGGACCAAGTTAATTGGAGGCTTGAAGAGAGAAGAGGTTTGGAACAGCTCTGTGGAGAATCAATTGGAGAGGAGTAAAGGATTGCTTTGTTGCAGTGAAGGACTAGTTGAGATCAGATAAATATAAATTTATTGTGTAGCTAGTCACCATAGTTGTGAGACTTCTTCCAGCTCAATTCAGCTGCATATGAATGGGAGAGGAGAAGATAGATTGTGGTAGCATTGGCCAGGGTTTATTAAGACCTGATTTGTGAACAGCAAATGGAGCAAGGAATTCTCTAGAGTAGCAGATAGTACAGAATTGAACTGATTCACTAAGAGTTAAGATTGCAAAGGGAAGAGAACATGGTCAGAGCAGGGATGTTAGTCAAGAAAAACACTGAATGATGGAGAGATTGCAGGCTATGTGAAGATGAGGACATAGAACAGGTTTGGAAGTAGTCAGGCATAGAGAAAGATAGATTATTAGGCAATTATAATAAGATAAAGGAATTTCAGAGCTCTTGATCATAGAAATGGAATGTTTGTGAGGGATGGCAAGATCAGGGATATGGCAATCTATGTTGCTGACGTGGAGTGGAAGAGTACCCCCAGGCTGAGAAAATGGGAAGTTAGCATATTTGAGGGAACATTAGCATGTATGTTGAAGCCTTGAATGTCTTTCAGAAGAGTTTTAAAGTATTTATAGCTATATTCTTTGTAGTGGACTTAAGATAGGGATTGTACCTATGATTTCTTTGGTATAGGAAACTCTAGGTAAGGAAATGCGTTCTACCAAAGTGTTATCAGCACCTGTTCTGTGACTTAGTCTTGAGTTGTGTGGGAGCACTGAGAGATTAAGTGATTTGCCTAATATCACACAATCAGTAGCTAAATTAATTCATAATTTTGTATTCTGAAGTGTTATCTGTAGCACTTTTAGGAATAAACACTAAGCCTACAGAAATAAAAACAAATTCACTATATAGTTAAAAATTTACTATATGGTTACACAGTAAAAGAAAATTGCTATGTAGTTATATAATGAAAGATAAATGAAGATATTCTTGAAGGTTTCCACACACACACACACACACACACACACACAGAGTCATATATACCTCCATATAGTTAATTGCTAAGTACATGTACACATTTTGTATCCTATATTTGACACTTCCTAGAAATGTCAGGCACAAGACTCAAAATGTACTATATAAATATATGTTATTATAATTATAATTATTATTTTGTTCTACAAAATGTGTCTTTAAGACTAATATTAAGTTTCAAATATTTCATTATTTTTAAATTACAAAAAAGAATTTATATATTTGTAGGAGTGAAAATAACTCTTCTTATAAACTCTATTTAAATTATATTTACACATGATTCAGTCACCAAATCAATCAGTGCCTCCTAAAACTGTCTTCCATTAAGCTGTCAGGGAAATGGTGCTCTGGGCTACCCACTTCCATGTTTACTATCCACCCAGTTATGAGTACTGGACTATAAAGCTAGTTGCAACTAAGCTGGCATGTCGCCTCAGTACTGAAATAATTCCTTTGCTGTACCTTTGTCCTACTTGCTCTTTTTCTAATCTCTCATGTTCATGTCAACTGCCTCAGTGTCCAATGTTTGTGGGGACATTTGATGACCCAGCTCCCTTTCTTCTAAAACTCCAATGAATCTCTTTGTTGTTGACTATTTCTATGGATTATGGATGTCCTATCTAGTTTATACTCTAACTTCTTTGTGCTCTCCTCTATGCAGATTCTGATTCATTTATCAATGTTTAAACTTTTATTTGTGGTGTGTGTGTGTGTGTGTGTGTGTGTGTGTGTGTGTGTGTTTAAGTCCTGCTTCCCTCATTCCAGCATACTATTTCCCTTCCTGTTCCCTGCACCTACTACTGCCCACTACTTAACACTACATAAAAAAAGACTGGCTCGCCTTTGATAGAATTTCACAGTGACCTAGATTCTCATATTCCTATTTCTCTGTCATGCATCCAATTCTTTTTTTAATGGCAATGCCATACCTAGACTTGATGATCCCAGTTGTAGTCTCATATTCATGCTTTCTTCTCAATTAAATTTTCGTATCTGAAGAGATACTTAGGTATTTTATGGAATATTTTCCACATGAAACAAATATATTGTCTTCTTCTGAGTAAATTTGCTCAAATTTACTTTAACTTACACTAATTACAATTACTATTTAGAGATAAGGTGCAACTAAATTTTTAAAAAAATGCTTTGACCATGGTAAATATACTTTAATGGCAAGGTCAAAACACAATGTCTTTTTATTGGATATGACTAGCCTCGCTGTAGCACTAAGATAGTGCTGCTTCTAATGTTGGTCTTTTGAGTATGTTTGAAAATTTGTTTTGGCTTTACAACTTAAACATTTTATAGTTTTTATTTTTTATTCTATTTTAGTTCCCATTTTTCTACTTTCTAGGTCACTAGGTATTTAAACTCATGGAATTATTGAATTGGAAGGGATTTATGTAGACTATTTGTTATTGTTGAGTCATTTCAGTAATGTCTGAGTCTTTGTGACTTGGTTTGGGATTTTCTTGGCAAAGATACTGGTCTGCAATTCCCTTCTCCAGTTCATTTTATAGATGAGGAAACTGAGGCAAGCAGGGGTAAGTAATTTGCCCAGTGTCACAGAGCTAGTAAGTGTCTGAGGCTGGATTTGAACTCAGGTCTTCTTGACTCCAGGCCCAGTACTCTATCCACTGCATCAGTTAGCTGTCAGGCTATTTAGTCCAATCCAAACAGAAAATCCTATTACAAAATCCCCCCCTCCCCCAATAAATAGTCATCTGGTTTTTGCTTGGAGACTTCTGGTTAGTGAAGAATGATTATTATACAGTAAGATGGTACACTGGATAGAGTTCTGGACTGGAAGTTAGGAAGATCCAGGTCCAATGTGGAGAACATTGGTTCAAGTGGAGAGAAATAGGGCAGGGGGAATAGGCAGATGACTACATAGGATGTGAAGGCAAATCAAGATAGACAGTCTGAGTGGCACATCTGCAACCCCTATATGCTAAACAAACAAGAGAAAGATCTTTAATGTGTTAGGTAGATCCTACTTGGAAGATTTATAGGGGAAGCTGGACAAGAATTTCACCAGACAAGAAGATGTTAGAGTCTGTGAGCTCTGAATCAGTGAAGGGAGTATCCATACCCATGAAATCATGGACTCATCAAAGTAAAGTATTAGTATATGGTGCTAATGAGCTTGAATCTCCCATTTGCATAGCTTCAGTTAATTAACTGATTTTTGATGGATAATTTCCAGTCCAAGCCAACCATGTCTGATTGTCACTGAAATGGTATCCAGTGCTCTCAGCACAGCTGTTTCACAAAATCAAAGAATGTGAAAACTTGAAGGCCCCATAGAGATTTTCATCTTGTCCAAACCCCTTATTTTTCAGATGAGAAAACTGAGGCTAATAGATGTGGTGACCCTTCCAAGCCCTCAAAGGTAGCAAGAGGCAGAGTCGAGAGTCAAACCCAGATCTTCTGATTAATTCTAGAGGTTTTGCCTTTATATTCCCCAGCAGGTAGGAGCTAGCTACCTCTGCATTTTGTTTATAGGAATGAGGAAGGCAGAATAGCCTTAAAAATGGGGCTTGGAAGGATACAATTAGACTCACCTTCCCAAGAGTGATAAACGTCATGAGGAGAATGCTGAATTCTCAGTTTTGTTGAATTCTATTCTGACTGGTCTGTTTTGTTCTTGTTTGTCCTTTAAGTCCTGTTTCTCCCAGTTTGCCATACCATCTTTCTGACATCTTGTGTATTCCACTCCAATAATTTAGTCTTCTGTTCCATATAGCCCACCTTTGCTTCCAATTCTTCCCAAACTTTTACCTCTCTTAACTTCCCCACAGCTCTATTTTATTTATTTATTTGGGAGGCAATTAGGGTTAAGTGACTTGCACAGAGTTACATAGCTAGTAAGTGTCTGAGGTCTAATTTGAACTCAGGTCTTCCTGATGTCAGGGCTAGTTCTCTATCCACTGTGCCTCCTAGCTGCCCAAATGTACCACCTAGCTGCTCCATCTTTTCTACCATTGTAAAGCAGTCCTGATAAATCCCAAAACTTTGACCATTAGCCAGTGTTACAGAGTATCACTGGCTTATCTCTCTCCTGTCCTCATTCCTTAATGTGGACCCAGAATAAGAGGACACATATATTTCCAGAAAGAACACAGAGCTATAGGATCCCTAAGCCTTCTACACTGAGGAAAAAGTGAATTCAACTTGGTAGATTTCCCCAAGGTACTGCAAGATGTGTGTCCATAACTCAGGAGACAATCACAAGCAGGAAATAATGCTGTATAGTTTGAAGTATGAAAGCTTCAGGAAGAAAGTCTCTAACTGCAGAGTGATTCCTTAATAATAGTAATTGAGGGGACAAGTTTACAGCTACCTTTAGACATGGTTAAAGAAGCTTACAATTGATCTCCTCCCAAGAGGTGGAGTTGAACAGAGTAGGGGCACCATGAAAAAGCTCTATGTTGTAACTTTGGTAAGCCCCAGTATTTTGTTGTTGTTTTATTTTGGAAAAAAGTGCTTTTCCATGAAAATAGTGTGATGAAAAGACAGCAAATATGTCAAGTTATTTGGGAAAATGGTAAAACAGGTTGTCCAATGGAAAATTGTGTGTGATGCAAATTGAAGCTAAGAAAATACAAATACGGTATGAGCCCACATACCAGGAAAGTTAACAAATGGAGAAAGGAAGCAGCAGGGGAAACCCCATAGCATTTAATCTCACTTTGTGGTGGCATTCATGTACTGAAAGAAATGAAGGAACAAGCCCCCACACTTCCAGAAATGAGTCAGTTTCATGCCTCAAGCTGATTATAAACTATTCAAGGGAGGCAGCCTCCCACAGCTGACTTTAGCTGTGATTAGAACAGAGGATGGTCTTTAGTTTGGGCATATAGCATGTCCTGAAGCCCGGATCCTATAAGGCTTCATTGTAAAGTGAGCTAAGGTTTTCCTAAGAGAAAATAAGTTAATTGTGAGATGAATTAATTTTTTTC
>CM053589.1:50906138-50917487 GCA_028646515.1 Pseudochirops corinnae | reverse complement strand
TTCACATTCTCTGAAGTTCAGGGTGCTGACTTTTCCCCCTGAACTAGGTAAATGATAGGATTGATTAAAGTAAGATTGTTAACCCATTTTGAGTTGCTTTCCTTTAGAAAAGCAGATCTAAGAACCTGTGCTAGTAGCCGCCCTAGGTATGCTAGGGTGCTTGCTGATATAATGCCTTAGGAAGATTTTTTGATAGCTGTTTGGAAAATGGTTTGAGAAAGGTAGAGACTAGAAGTGGGAAGACTAAATTAGAAGGCTATTATAATGTTCTAGACAAGAGGTAATGAGACCCTGAGTAAGGGGGATGGCCATCAATGGAGGGGGAATGGAATGAATGTGTTGTGGTTTTGACATCAGTATGACCTTACAATTGATTGCATGTGGAGGGGAAAAAAGAAGCAAGAATCTAAAAAAATCTGGATTAGTCCAAATTTATAAACCTGGTTGACTGGAAATACTGTAGTGCCTACAACAGAGATATAGATATAGGTATACACATGTATGTATATGTATATATACACAGATGTGTGTATGTGTGTGTATGCTTGGAGGTGAGGTAGGTTTAGAATGAGTGACAATCAAAAGAGAGAGAAGCACAAAGTTGGATAAAGGAAAAGAAAAGGTACTCCAGGTGAGTAGATTGGTGTGTCTCAATGTTTAAATGTGAGAGTGAATTGTTTTTTGCAGGTACAGAAGGAGGTCATTAGTTTTACTTTTCTGTAATGATGAGATTGGGTTAGTGGGTAAATGATGATGGTACCACAGATATTAAGTAGATAAGATGCAAATAGTCAAAACCATTTGCAAATGGTTGGAAGTTCAAAGTAGACCTAAATGGCCATTGAAGTCAACGTAAGTTTTTAAGAAGGGGGGGATAATGTGATCAAAACAAAGCTTAAGAAAGATTATTCCAACCACTGTACTTTCTTCTGCTGTCTATTTTTGAGTTTATTCCTAGTATTTTAAAATATGATGAGGAAAGTTTTGCCTTCTTTTTATGTAAAGGGCCATAATTAATTGGTCACAAGATCATCGGTTTAGAGTTAGAAGAAACTTTAGAGATCATCTAATCCAACTCCTTCATTTTGTAGTTGAGGAACTCAAAGCCTAGAAAGGTTAAATGATTTGCTTAAGTCTACACAGAGCTGCACTTCGAACTCAAGACCTCTCACTTGAAGTCCATTGCTCTCTCTCCTCTTCTGTCTTTTTTTCTTTTTTTTTTTTAAATATTTATTTACTTTTAGTTTACATTCTGTATTTTTTCATTTTAAAGTCTTAATACCATAAAAGCAAAATACATAGCAAACGTAGACTAAATGTGTCTAGTCCAAATAGTCAAGTATCCAAGTATTCCAATTGTCATTCCAAGGAGAAGTGTGGAAATCTATTGTGTGCCTGTAAGATTTAATAATAGGTTGCATGGGTAACAAATGCATACAAGCCCCAAATCATTCCCTTATATACACAACAGTTAAATTGTGTTGGTCATTACTTCATTTCTAAAACATAGTAAATTTAGTCCTGATATTTTCTAGTTATTTATGTTATGAGAGAATGTGAAGTAAGTAAAGAAGTAAATGGGGGTAACTTTACCATATCACCTTTGGCTGGACATTTGAAAATGAAGATACTGTTCTGGCAAATGTGAAAAAGAATGCAGTTTGACTCTATGTTTCATTAAAATTATTTTTAAAACAGTCAAGTGTTAAAAATGTTCTGTTTGCTTAAGAGTGTGTGTGTTTGTATGTATGTGTATAAATATGTATACACATGTATGTATAGACATAATGTATTTATAATAGATTTTGACTTGAAGAGATATCTTTCAGACCATCAGAGCACAATGCAATGTACTTATTTTAGAAGTTGAATAAATGGTAAATTTTATGGTTAGAAACCAATGTCTCCCTCATTATTAATTAAGGAAACATTTTTGTCACTTGTTACCATACTATTACGTGGTCCAACAGGACTTTCCCTCTATTATTGAAGTCCTATATCATTCCTAAGGAGAAGTGACCCAAATGGCAAACCATACACAGTTTAATTATGATAGAATTTTACTCATGGGACAGCAGGGGAGCATTTTGGTTAGTACCCAATCCTATTCTGCAATAAGAACCAGGGATTGTATTGTCAAGTAAGCAAACAGCCCCTCCTGTCATGTGCAAACTCCTGTTCCTCTCTCTTATTCTCAATATATTGGCTGAAGTTCATCAACCTTGCCTGTGCCTCCTTGTGGATGATGTCATTTGTCTCTTCTTACCCTATGGATAGAGAATGGGGTAGAGAACCTGTGGCCTCGCAGACACATGTGGCCCTCTAGGTCCTCTAGAGCAAACTCTTTGAGCAAATCCAAATATTTGGATTTGGTAAAAGGGCCACATGTAAGGACCTAGTGGGCCACATGTTGACATCAAGATTGCTGGTTCCCCACTCCTGCCTAGGAGATAGTGTGGATTATTCAGTCAGATCATGATTTGGTATCTAGCCTACTTCAGGATATGCTGCAACCCATTGTTCCTTAACCTGGTATACTTCCCCTAAAATGCTTTCACAAATGTGCTTGTATATAACTGTTTAATCAATTATTCAAATGGTTAGTTGATCCCATTAATTTGGAACGTCTCTGTAGTGAAGCAGATAACAACTCATCTATGCCTACATATTCTGCAGACCTCTTGTCAGCAAGACAAGATACCTTGCCACAAGGTATCTTTAACCAAGCTATTAGAAATGAAAAAAAAAAATTAATATCAAATGAGCTTAGGATGTTTGATCCCCTTGGTTTCATTTCCCCTTAGTATCTACACCAACCCAGTTTAGACAGCATGTCTTCTCCCTGAAACAGGACGTTCAGTTACTTCTAGCCAAACACAGCAAGGATGAGGCAAGACTGTTGGTAGAGTCACAAGATCATTGGATTTGGAGTCAGAGGCCTTGAGTTTGAATGCTTTCTCTATTATTTACTACCTGTGTGACCTTGAGGAATTTACTTTAGCCTCAGATTCTTCAACTATAATAAGTATAACAGTAAGCACAACTACAATGGTAACTACAACCACAATTATAATAATAACTAGCGTCTTATATTGCTTTTTTAACACTTGCAAGGCACTTTGCAAATATTATGTCATTTGATCCTCACAACAACCCTGGGAGATAGTTGCTACAGATGAATAAACTGAGGCAGAAAGTGGTTGACTGATTTTCCTAACCCATAGGTCTGTCTATACCACCCTCCCCAATTAACTCTCGTGTTTCCCTATCACCTCCATGATCAAATACAAAATCCTTTGTTTAATGTTCAAAGCCTAGCTCCCTCCTGCCTTTCTTGTCTTTTTTATACCTTACTCTGGGCCATGTACTCTTTGATCCAATGACACTGACCTCCTTGGGATAGGCATTCCATCTCTTAGCTCCAGGCATTTTCTCTGTCTGTCCTCTGGACCTGGAATGCTCTTCCTCCTCATCTCCACCTACTTTGTACCTCTAAATCCTGGTTAAAATCCCATATTCTACAAGAAGTCTTTCCCTTCCACTTTTAATTCTAGTGCCTTCCTTCTTTTAATTACTTCTTATTTATTTTGTGTTGTTTCTATGTACTTGGTTGTTGTCTCTCCCATTAGATTTTGAGCTCCTTGAAGGCAGAGACTGTCTTGTGCTTCTTTTAGTGTCTGACATACAGTAGATACAATAAATATTTATTGAGTGACGACTTTGCCTAGTGTCACACAGCTAATAATTGTCTGAGAGCAGATTTGAACTCTGGTCTTCCTCACTCCATGTCCTGTGCTCTATCCATTGTGCCACTTAGCTGCCTTATAAAAGAGGGAGTTGAATTAACTGGACTTGAAGGTTCTTTCCAGTTCTAGATCCAATAATTTTAAGTTACTTAACTTTCAGCAATGGTGTGGCTTTCTGCTGGTAGCTCCCTCCCTCCCAAGGATGGCCCAGTGCTGAAAGTAATTACATTTTTTGATGATTATGTTTCTGTTTCTCAATCATTCAGTGTTTAGGGTTCATATCTTTAATTTTTTTCTCTGTTCCTATTATACTAGTCTGGTAATGGGGGTGTGGTTAAGATTTTTTTTCCCACAGGGTATTAATTGTTTGGGTACCATAATACTGCATGTGTACACGGAGAGGGAAAACCATGAGGGTTCCATTAACAGAACCATTTCCTTTTTGTTTTCATCTTCAAAACCTCGTGCCACAGGGCCAGGGATGTTCCTACCCTTCTGTCTGTCATCCCTTCAAAGGCATTGCAATCTCTATGGAAAGCAACGGGACAGATGAAGTATGGACAGGACAACAATATACTGAGAGTGATCAAAGTACTCACCTATTATATTTGATTTTAAATTTGGAATCTTTCTCATGGAGTGCATAGGGAGAAAAACCAAAGAAAGTCCCTCTAGCTATAGGCATGGAGTACTTTTGCAAATCATAAAAGTCTTACCCTAGCTAATTATGAGCCCAAATCGTAAGTAATTATAGCTCACCAGTATAGGACACCTGTACATGACACATGGAAAACTTTGTTTGGGATAGGGATCTAAACTCTGGAGGATTGGTGTTCCTTAACATTTTCTCTTTCAGTCACTCTTTTTGGTAAATTGAAATCTGATATGATTAAAGAAAATACTATGGGATTTTTCATGGTATTGATGGAAAATGAGAATAAGTATAACTGTTGGTTGTGTGGTAGGTGATTTTACCTCATTATTTCTGTTCTGGTGAGCTCAACAGAGTCCTATGAAATTGAAACCCAAGTAAATCATATGAAACTGATTATTAGATTCATGACAACTCTTAGCCCAGGAAATATGCCAGTGAGTCTATCTCATTCCTGAGTGATAGACTTTAAAGTCAGGAAGCACTGGATTCAAATCCCACGGCAAATATTTATGAGCTGTGTGAACAACTTATTTCATCATGATAAGCCTATTTTGCCTTGTTTAAAATGAAGATATTAATACCTATTGTGCCTAGTGCATGAGGTTGTTGTGGGGTTCAAATATTTTTACCTGGGTATATCCCTCCACTATGCTGGTCCCTTTCTGCCATGAACTTTGCCAGCTTGACTCTGCCACCTTCTCACTTTGGAGCTTCCATCAGGGTCTGGGGCCTTCTCACTCCTAGAATATCCCTTTGCCATTCTGGTCCCCTTCTCTCTTTGTTGAATTCCTTCTAGCGGGGAGCCTCCATTTTGGAGATGTGCTCATGCCAGCCATGATTCATTCCCTTCCCACTATGCTTCTGTTTGGACAGCCATTGTACACCCCTCACTCTTCCAGCTTTCTAACTACATTTAATATATTATCTTCCACAGTTAAAATGTCAGTTCTTTAATGATGAATAGGTAGACTTCAGAGAAACCTGGAAAGACTTATATGAATTGATGTTGAGTGAGGGGAGCAGAACCAGGATAACATTGTACACAGTAACAGTCACAGTGTGTGAGGACTGGTTTTGATAGATTTAGCCCTTCTCAGCAATGCAAGGACCTAAAACAATTCCAAAGGACATTTGATGGAAAATGCCAGACACATCCAGAGAAAGAGCTATGGAGTCAGAATGAAAGAATGAAGCAGACTATTTTCTTTTTTGTTTAATTTTTTTCTTTCTCATTTTTTTCCCCATTTGTTATAATTCTTCTATGCAACATGACTAATGTAAAAATATGTTTAATAGGAATGTAAGTATAGAGCCCATATCAGATTGCAAGCCATCTTGGGGAGGGTGGAAGTGAAAATATAAAACTTATGAAAGGGAATTTTGAAAACTGAAAAGAATTATTTAATAAAAAAAAGAAACAAAACTGACAAAAATGTCAGTTCTTTGAAGGCAGGGGCTGTCTTTCTTTATGTGCATATTTGTATTCCCTAGCTCTTAGAATATTGTCATCTGTCAAATGAGATAATGTAAGTAAGGTGCTATATAAACGAGAGATATACATTGTTGACGTACTAAAATTAGAATGCGTCTTAATATGCTTTTTTTAAAAAGTAGGTTATGATAAAAAAATCAATAATGATTTTTGGGTTTGCTATCAGCATTCTATTTCTTAGGAGATGACATCACAAAGGGAGAACTGGAGTGTTGCTACTGTGTTCTCAACTCCACTGTTTTTTTCAGTAATCATCTATCCTATATTCCAGAAAATAATAGAAAGGAAGATTGAAGGAGTCCAAACCTCTTATTGTACCCCTATATAGTTCAATAATATAAATACTTTCCCTTCCACAACTTTATTACTACAAAAAAGATAAAAATAAAACAAACAGAAAACATCCTGCCTTTAAATCAAACCTAAAACCTAAGCAAACACAATCAAACAAAAACCAAATTTGAGCTACATTTTGAAGGAATAATATTTGAGAGAAAAAAGAGTCAGAGATTAGGCTTCTATGTCAGAGAGATGATGCTTTTTCTTTTAAAAAATATTATATTTATTTATTTATTTAAAAATACTATAATTTTATAATATCTTCCTTCATGGACCCTACAATCTAAAATTGTTCCTTACAAATTGGAAAAGTTAAGCATAGTAAATTAATACACTAACCAACTAATCAGTCAATCAGTCAACATTTATTAAGCACCTATTATGTGCTAGTCATTGGTGCTAGGCATGAGGATGCAAAAATAGGCAAATGATAGCCCCTGTCCTCAACGAGTTTACAATCTAATCACAATCATGATATATGCATATGTAGCAGTTTGCTTCTGTAAGCCATCAACTCTGTGGAGAGGATCTCAATAAGAATCAGTCTTCTAAAATTAGGTCTAATTATTGCATTAATCTAAATTATGATGTAGGGTTGTTTTACTTTGCATTATTGTGGTCATTCTATTTTCTTGGATCTTTTAAAAAAATTCCTCTGAATCAGTTGGTATTAATCTTTCCAATTTTCTCTAAATTCCTCAAACTTGTCATTTCTTGTCATTTCCAGCCATTCCCCAATCCATAGAGGGCAAGGGAAGAAACATGTTTTTTTCTTCCTAGTTTCTTGCTACAGCACATTCTGGGGGGATGGGAGGTAAGGAAAAAACTTTAATTAGGCCTTTTTCTTTATTGAACTTTCATTTCTCAGGTATAGAATGCTAAGGGTATGCTGGTTAATGTTTTAACAGTGGCTCTAATAAAAAAAAAAAACCCTGCACATGATGCACTTTTAAATTGTCTGCTTATTAACATTTTCCCATCACTTAAAGTATAGAAAATCAATAAAACACTAAATCACTGATTTACTATTCTTGCCAATTTTGGAGGGGTAAATGCTGACCTGAAAATTTTATAATCAGCTGTCTTGAGCCTCCAGCATACTCCTGGTAACAATCAGTAACTCCCTCTCCTCATGCAGACCCATGCTTTCTCTTAAACATAGAGATTAGACTGGGAATTGAGAGACTAAGTGACCTGTTCTGGGAAACACATGCAGCATTCCTCAAAGGTGGCACTTGAACCCAGCTCTTGATTTTGATGCCAGTTCTCTATTTACTATGCAAAACTATTTTCTTAGCTAGGCATCTAACAACAGGCTAGTGCAGTATATTAGCTGTCTTTCTTTTTGAGCCAGCTGTTGATGCATAAGATAGAGTATTTGACCTGGAATAAGAAGACTAGTTCAAAATGTGTCTCAGACTTTTAGTAGCTGTGTGACTCTGGGCAAATCAGTTAATCTCAGTTTCCTCACCTGTAAAATGAGGCTAATATCAACACTTCCCTTGGAAGGATTGTGATAATATTTGTAAAAAGTGCTTGGCACAGTGCTGGTATATTCGTAGGTGTTTAATAAATGCTTATTCCCTTCCTTTCTTCTAGTTCCCGCAACATGGTCAACTCATCTTCTTTTCTGGTCTTATACTATATCTTTTCAATGATATGTTAGCATTGATCTCTTGCCCACAATTATTGTCATTAATATGCTGCAGCCTATTAAAAACCACCATGCATCTTTCCAATGACTTTTGAATTCATTTTAGATTTTTTTTCATAATACCATCTTCATGGAGAAAAACATCTTTGATCTTTTAGAAAATGTGGCATGCTGTGATTCATAGTCAGAGTATCATGCTAAGACTATTAATGTTATGATAAATTTTTGTTTCAGGAAGAAATTTTTTAAAAATTCTGTCTATTTTTCCAAAGCAAATCACATGTGCTTTCTTCCTCCTGTTTCATTCTGAGACAAGCTTATTATCCATTTTCATTCTGTGTCTTAAGTTTTAGGAGCCTGAAACTACATAAAGGCTTATGGGACCCTCCATGTGTCAGTGGACCAGTTCTATGAACTGGTCATCCAATTGAATATCACCTACATATCTGGACAATGGGCATTCATTTAAAAAATTATTAAGAGCTTAACAAACATCAGTAAGTACAAACAGTGCAATCTTCAAAGAAAACAAAAGAGTATTCCATTTAACTGTGTATTTCTGTTATATATTTTTTTAAAGCAATATTTTATTTTCCCCAATTACTTTTAGAAATCATTTTTAACATTCATTGTATTTTTAAGTTTTGAGTATCAAATTCTAGTCCTCCCTTGCTCCCCTTCTTTTCCCTGAGATGACAAGCGATCTGATATAGGTTATACATATGAAAGCATGTAAAACATTTCCATATTAGTCATTTTGTAGAAGAAAACTAGAACCAAAAAAGAAAGAAAGGAAGCAAAAAATAATATGCATTGGTCTGTATTCAGATGCCATATGTTCTTTCTCTGGAGGTGGATAGCATTTCTCATCATAAATCCCTCAGGTTAGTATTGGATCATTATTTTGCTAAGAATAACCAACTGATTCAAAGTTGTTCATTGTACAGTCTTGTTACTGTGTACAATGTTCTACTCACTTCACTCTGTATCAGTTCATGTAAGTCTTTCTAGATTTTTCTGAAATCCTCCTCCTCATCATTTCTTGTATCATAATAATATTCTATTATAATCATTTACCACATATTGTTCAGCCATTTCCTAGTTGATGGGCATCCCCTCAAATTCTGATTATTTACTATCACAAAAAGAGTTGCTATAATTATATAGAGACATAAAGCATGTGTATTTAACATATCACTTAAAAAACTGCCCTGTCTGTATCATCTTCTGAACTTACTTCTTTGTTTTGTATACTTTTAAAATGTTTCATTAACATCATTTTCTTTCTCCTATATTTTGCCTTAATATCATTACCTATCAACTTCCCGCCCCAGTTCGAAATTTCTCCCTTACAACAAATAAGTATAGTGAAACAAATGAATCAACATAATGTCCATTTCTAAAATATGTCTCATTTTGTACCCCCAGTTCTTCACTTTTCTGCTAATGAATGAGAAGCATGTTTCATTACCAATCTGATGATTAAGTCATGATTAATCATTGCATTGATCAAAGTTTTTGAGTCTTTTTCCTGCTATTTTCCTTCACACTTTCATAGTCATTGTCTAACTTGTTCTCCTGGTTCTGCTCACTTCCATTTGCATGAGTTCTTTCAAGTCTTTCTAGATTCTTCTACATTAATTATATTTGTCATTTCTTACAGAACAATAAGATTCTGTTAATTGACATATGATACTGCATTTAGCTATCCTCTAATCAATGGGTACCTGTTTTGCTTCCATTTCTTCACCATACAAAAAGTGCTACTATAGATATATTTTTTTTTTAGATATTGGTCATTTGCTTCTGGTTTTCATCACTGGTGAACAACAGACATTCTTCATCCACTTTTTTTCTCTATTGAGTGGTTATGAATATAATTGAAAAGGCTCTAAAATTTGGGAGATTGATGAAATCAGCACAAAGTCACCTTCAAACAGAAGCATCTGAAGACCTTTACCTTCTATGGAAAGTCCTTTTGAAAATTGACTCTGTGTGGATATCCTGAATGCTGGAGATAGAAACCTTTCAAAAGCATATTTAACCCTATTTTATGCTTATTTGGTATTAAAAATCAGAGGATTCATGCAAATTTATGTTTGTTGTTGAATCTCTAAAGGAGTCTTGTATGATCTTAACAGATGCATGGGAAATACCTTGCTTGCTAACAGAACTAAAGGCTTAATTTTCTGTACAAAATAAAATCCTTTGCAACAATTAAAAAGCACAGTGATGGGGACAGGGCCAAGATGGCAGCGTAGAAACAACAAGATTCCGCAGCTCCCACATAGCCAACTCAAATACCCATAAAATACGACTCTAAACAAATTTTAGGGCTCTAAAACTCACAAAAATTCAGAAAAACACATCTCCTGCTGAAGGCAGCTCGGCAGGAAGGGCTCATCACAGCACTCTGGGAGCCGAAACCAGCCCAGCCTGAAACCGCAGCTTGGCCCCAGGGTGGCTAGGATGAGCCTCAGCTAGAGCCTTCAGGAGAGTGGATCAGCAGCAGCTGTGACAGTTTCCAGAATTATCAAGCCATAGGAAACAAGGACAAAGTGAAAGGTCAGTGGAACTCAGCTAAATTTGGGGGAGAAAATCAGTCAGGCCAAACTGCCTCCAGGGCAAGGAAGGGGCAGAAGCGGCGGCCCTGCAGCTGCCTCCACACTGTTGCTTCAGAGCTCCCAGCCTGCAGAGTGCAGGGGGACCAAGTGATTGTTCAGAGGCTAAGTGCTCTTGTGTTGAGTGGCCTGGATCTGGATCGTGGTCTTGGTTAGTGGTCCTGGGGTGCGTTTTCAGTGAGCTAAATTTGGTGGGGGCTGCAAAAAAATGGTGGCCTCCCAATAGCTCCAGGAGCTGTGAAAACCCCAGCGATTTGGGACAGAGCTTTCCCCTCTGGAAGTGGAGTTCCACAGAGCTAAAAACTCAAATAATTGACTGGCAACATGAACAGGTAAAGGAAGCAAAGTGAGAACAGCAACCAAACTTTAGATTCCTTCTTTGGGGACAAAAAGAATCAAAGCACGGAATGGGAGGAAGACAACACAGTCAGAACTCCCACACCAAAACCTTCCAAGAAACATGTAGACTTGTTACAAGCCATAGAGTAGCTTAAGAAGGATTTTGAAAACCAAATAAGAGAAGTGGAGTAAAAGTTGGGAAGAGAAATGAGAATGATGCAAGAAAATCATGAAAAGAGAAAAGAAAATAACACATTAAAAATAGATTAACTAAAATGACAAAAGAGGCCCAAAAAGCCAATGAGGAGAAGAATGCTTTAAAAAGGCAAATTTGCCAGATGGAAGAAGAATCTGGAAAGCTTTCTGAAGAGAATCTATTCCTTCAGAATTAGAGTGGAGCAAATGGAAGCAAATGACTTTATGAGAAATCAAGATACTATTAAATAGATCCAAACAAATGAAAAAATAGAAGGCAATGTGAAATATCTCCTTGAAAAAACCAC
>CM053589.1:50858369-50905638 GCA_028646515.1 Pseudochirops corinnae | reverse complement strand
CTTATCAAATTTGAACTATTTACATGCCAACATGGAAAAATGATAATTGTAACTTATGAAACTTTTCTCAGTATGAGGATAGGTGAAGGGAATACAAATGTATATATAATATATATAGATATAGATATAGATATAGATATAGATATAGATATATACATATACATACACATATGTCTATATAGGAGGGTTTATATATGTGTACAAACACATATCTGACTATGTGTATATATGAGTACATAAAGAGCATCGGGATCAATTGAATAGGAAGGGACAATACTCTAAAAGGTGAAATTGAGAGGTGGGAGAGGAGTAGAATGAGAGGAGACAGTGAGAGACAGAATGGGGTTAATCATCTCATATAGAAGAAGCAAGGGATAATTGTTACAGTGGAGGGGAAGAACAGGAAGGCAAAAGGGAAAGAGTCAACCTTTCATTGAATTTGGCTTGGGGAAGGAATGACATAAACTCTAAACTGGGTATCTTGACACACAGGAAAGTAGGGGGGATGGGTATGAGAGATGGGATGATGGAGGGGAGAGCAAGGTGGGGAGGAGGGTTGCTGGAAGTACACACTTCTGTAAAGGGACAGGGATAGGGACAGGGCAGAGAATAGAACAAGGAGGGAGTGGCATAGGAAGGAGGGACATATAATCAGTCTCTCACAATATGCCCACTGTGGAGATGTTTTGCATAATTACACATGTACAGCCTATATTTAATTGCTTGTCCTTTCAGTGGGGGTGGGTGATGAGGGAGGAAGGATAAGAATCTAGAAATTAAAGTTCTATAATCAGATGTTAAAAATATATATGTATATAATAATAATAATAGTTATGATTGTTGTTGTTATTAACTACATCCAACTGGGAATTATGATATATAGGCACTGTGGTAGGGAGACCCATCCTGTCCTACCAGAAAGTCAGAGGGGCAAGGGGGAGGACATAGGAGAGAGCAGATTGGGGGAGGGGTTATATAGTGGGATGGCTGTTTTGAGGTGTTGTGTAGGGGAAAGATGGGGAGAAAATTTGTAACTCAAAATCTTGTGGAAATGAATGATGTAAACAAGGAAATAAATAAATTAATTTACTAAAAAAAAGCACACTGACATCTGTCAGTCAATTGCATATCTAAAGTTGTGATCAGCTACAGAATATTGTTTATGAAAGGCTATATGTTTCCATCTAATATTTTCACTAAGAATGCCCTTAATACATACATTGCTCACTCTAATAAATAGGTGTTTGGGTTAAAGTTACCAATGTTATCTTGAACATCTATTTTATGAAGCAAAATACCTTATTTCATGTTGATTTTTTCTTTGTTCAACTCTTCTAGTTTTTGTGATAATTATCTATCATCAATCCTTGAAATTATTTCTTGTCCAAGCATAGACCTCTACATAATTTGCTCATGTTACTCTTCCAGTTTTTGTCCTCCTTAAGATCACTTCTGTTTCCAAATGCAGTACGTGTATTTTTATATCAATATCTAAATGTCATGACTCCACCATCACTATTAAAGAGAATAATATTAAGTTATTGTTACCTTTCATATTTGTCCTTTAATTCCATTTCTCCTCTTAATATTCTTGAATAATCTGACTGGGATTCATACTCAGTTTTCTCTTAACATTTTTTTTTCTTTACAACTATCTGCTTAAAAACCAATGCTGTTGACAATCTGTCATTATCTTTGCTGTAAATTTTTGTAAATGAGTTTATATTCTTTTTTTTTTTGCTTTTTGTAGGGGGGGAGGCAGGGGAATTAGGGTTAAGTGACTTGTCCAAGGTCACACGACTATTACGTGTCTACAGTTGGATTTGAACTCAGGTCCTCCTGACTCTAAGGCAGGTGCTCTATTCACTGCACCACCTAACCACCCCATTAGTTCATATTCTAAAATGATGTTGCCCTTAGCTACTGTGTTACTCTGCTTGGTTTATTCAGTGTTATGGTTTCTGTGCTCTTTTGTCCTCCTCATCATGTCAGTTGCTTCACACATATTAAATGTCCTTAGGAAATAGAGATGATCTGTTTTGTTGTCTGTTCCTTTATTTCCCTTTAAAAACAAAATAACATATGCTAATTGTATATTTTGCTTGTAAAACAACTGTTTTAATTGTATGCTCCCATATTCTCTTGTTTATTCTTTTTTGCCAATGTGTTGTTGATTTTCATTTTTGTTCTAAGAAACTGATGGTCTATATATCATACTGATTTAGTATTCAAGAACAAAGAGATCCATGACATGATGAGACATTGGCACAGAACTCTTTTAGGGCAAAATATGATTTAAAGATAAGTAGAAATGCCTTTTATATAAGCAATTTTGTGGTTTGAGGAGCTAATACTAAGGGAATTTGAAGATATTCCCTGCCCATTAATAGGCAGATAGAGCCCTGGCTCAGAGCTAATCAGGCTCTGGGCTGCAGGAGTTTCCAGTTAAGGGCTCAGGTATGAGGATTTTCAAGTTCCTCAACATTTAGCCAATCAGAGGTTGAGTCTGTTATATATTCTGGGAGGTTGGCATTTTACTTTGGGGGTTAACTCATGAGAAGGATCTTTTGATTTCTTGGTTGAGACTCAGAATAGCTGTTTGTTCACAGCCCCACTCCCCCAACTGCTCAGATGTTTGTGCTCCCTCACTCTAGTGATGTATTTAAAGTGCATAGCAACATTGCTTTACTTAGACAGTTGGAACCCTGTCTGTTGGTCTTTGTGATAATTTCTCTGCTTGTATTTTCTCCACATTCAAGGTGCTGACTTTTCCTCTGAACTAGTGAATATAATTAGGAGTAGTGTTGTTAACCCCTTTTGAGCAATCTTTCCTTTAAAAGCAGATCAAAGAACCTGTGCTAGTAGGCCATCCTGGGTGTGATAGGGTGCTTGCTACTACAGGGAGCTTTGAGTAGGGGAAACCTAAAGTAAGCAGTTCTAAGACACTTAGTGGCAACAACATGTAAGCAAGAGAGTTGAATACAGTTCCCTAGATGAATGCTTACTGCAGAATTACTTGAGCAGCTGGTGGAAAAGTCCACATTGATTTCTTGGAAACCTTTGCCTCTGGAAAACATTCTGAGTATGTCTGTACTTTACATGGTAGCACAATGCTAGGTCAGTTGTTGAGGCATTCTCCACCATTCATTCTTTATTCTCATGATACAACTGTAGTTAGTTCCTTCTTCATTCTAATCACCATTGCTCTCCATCCTTAAGTTGTTTCTGACTATCTAAACTCCAGTCCTTGAATGCACCCATTGTCCTTCTGAGTCTGCTCAGTGTTATTGGAAAATGTCCTATTACAAATGCAGCCTAATCCAGGTTCTCATTCTTATTTTGCAACACTGCTTTAGCCACTACAAGATAGACTTTCCATCCTCCCCTTATTGGCTGTTTGGGTCATATGATATGCTGGCTGTTTGAATCCTGCAACTTGTTGCCCAATTCCTGTGTTTAAAGTTCATTATCTCATGCACTACTTTTCTGGTGAGTCTAAAAATATCATAAGGTTATTTGCCTGTTGCCCCGATCTCCGTCCCAGCATAATATTATCTCTGTGCCCAGCTTTTCATTCTTCCCTACAGTCATATGTGACGGAATACTTTAACTCCCCCTCAAGAAGCTAAGCCTTCGATCAATACTTTTGATTCTGCCAGTTATTGTCACATAAAGGCACTTATACCCACACTATTTTTCAAGTGATATGACTTTATAGTTTTGGTCAAAGGCTTTTCCTCCTCATGATTTACATGATTCTGTTGATTTGCAACCAAAGTAACCTCAACTTTTCTTCTTAGATTCCTTCATTTAATACGGCACCATAAAGCGATGATTCTTTTTGCATGATGTCTCAGCAATTTGCTTCTTCCTTTTGATTTTCACAGCTATCCCTCCAGTCCAAAACATTTTCTCATAGCTGTATTAATGCAAATACTTATTAGCTGGACTTCTTGGCTCTGATCCTCCTTTATTCCAATTCATGTCATATACAGCTGCTACAATAATTTTCCTCAGATGCCATTTCATAATAGTTCTTGAGAACTGTCTACCTCAGGACTTTTTAGAGGCACCCTACTGCTTGCCCTACAAAAGTAGGGTTCCTCAGTTTTGCCATCAAAGTTTTTTGTTTGCCAACATGTTCTCTTTTTCATGCATTAAGTTATTGTAGCTCCTTTGAAACATAGCTTAAGACCAATATTTTCTGTGCAGTGTTCCATTATTAATCCTATTTATTCTCTTTAGCAGGCCTTTAGTACTTACATTCTCCTCTAATCCTCCCCTTCCCTTTCTTCTCTTCCCTCTTTTCTTCCATTTTCTCCTCCTCTCTTCACTTCCCTTCTCCTCCCTTCCCTTCCTTTCCCCTCCTTTCCCTTCCTTTCTCTTTCCTTCTTTTCCTCTCCTTTCTCCTCCCTTCCCTTCATTACCTTTCCTGCACACAGACACAGACACACACATGTGCACATGTCTGCTCTTTCAAACCACAAACCTTATGTGAGGCTTTGGCATTCCTGAATACCTAGTAAGATATTCTTCATGAAGTGAATAGTATTAAGTCTTGCTTACTAACTTAAACTTCAAAATTCCTGTGGAGCAATGTCTTCCTTGATGCTGACACCTTACTACATTTCTTGCCAGGGCTAGATTAATCAAACAATGCCACACGGCATTTCTTGACCAAGTACTTAAATCCTATACCAGGGTTCAAGGACAGTTGTGGTCTACCGCCTATATCTGTGAGTACCTTCAGGGTGTGATGTTAGGGACAATTTTATGACATTATGATTTCAACAATTAAACAATGTGAAAATATTCTTTATGTCTTCTGGTTTCTCAGGTTGTAAAATTTCATTGAACGTATCTTATACCGACTCCAGTATTGATGGAAAGAATATTCTTTCCATGATGATACAGGGCATGAAAATGAAGCTATTTCCCTGATATTCCAGAAAAAAAGCAATCTTTTTTTTTTTTTCAGAATCTCAATTTAGAACGAAGAGAACAAGTTGAAAAGGAACAAAAACATTCATTGTTGTGCAGTATGTGCACAAATACACTGTGATCTGCAATATAGTTATTCATGGACAATTGATGATTAACTTCTTTTAACTTTCTGAAGTTACTTGAAGTGAGGGCATCCACAGCTTTCAGAACATTGCAGTACGGGTCTCATTCTGTGATTGGAACACTTTTACTAATGGAAGAATATAAAGAAACAGAGTGGAAAGGTGTGCTATGGCACAGAAATAAAGGATATTAAGGGAACAAAGAATCCTTTCCACTTAACACAATCTGAAGGTTAAATGGATGAGAAATGGAGACTTGAAATTCATTTTCCAGTTTCCATTCCAACAGTACTTGATTACTAAAATACCAAGTGAAATACACTTAACAGGCCATAACTTAGTGGCTAGTAAAAGGCCACATAGACCTTAAATAACAATTGCATTGATCATCATAATAACCATCACTTTTTAAGTGTCTGATTGACACTCTGGTATTAATTTTTTCCCCTTCTCATTGGAACATGAAACAGACTTTATAAAAATCATTCATTGGAAGATTTTAATTCAGTGCCCACTCACATAGAGAATTAGTCAGTGCATGGAGCACTGGGCCTGGAGTCAGGAAGATCTGAGTTCAAATCCAACCTCAGACAGTTACTAGCTGTGTGACCCCGGGCAAGTCATTCAGTTCTGTTTCTCAGTTTCCTCATCTATAAAATGAACTGGAGAAGGAAATGGCATACTATTCTGGTATCTTTGCCAAGAAAACCCCAAATGGGGTCATGAAGAGTGGGACACAACTGAACAATAAAAGAAGAAAAGTAAAATCTGCCAGGCTTTGAGTAATCCTAAATAACTAAAAGAATGCTTAAGTTATTCTTCTTGTTTGAGTTGAAAAACAAATCATCATTTGGTTATTTTGTCCATGAAAATATCCATGGTACATTGAAATCATGTAGGTATTTTTGGTGGCTACAACTGTATGTGAGTTAAATATGTATGCGACCTTAGTAACAGAAAATTGGTCAGTTAATGTTCTGAAGAATTAAAATTAATGACCATTCAAAGGGCAATGGAAAGCCGTATGTTGGATATGAAAACAGGCTGTGATCCATATTTGTTGTTGTTTTGTAGGTTAGTTGTGCCTCCGATTCTTTGTGGCCCCATTTGGGGTTTTCTTGGCAAAGATATTGGACTGTTTTGTCATTTCTTTCTCCAGCTCATTTTACAGATGGGGAAATGGAGGCAAACAGAGTTAAGTGATTTGCCCAGGGTCACACAGCTAGTAAATGTCTGAAACTAGATTTGAACTTAGGTCCTCCTGACTCCCAGGCTGGCACTCTAGCCGCTGCAATACCTAGCTGCCCCTATAATACATTACAAGCAAGGAGTGATGAATGAGAAATGGTATAAAAATGTTCTAAAAATGAATGAGTGAAAAAGATGAGTTGGTTATGTGGCAAGATGGACAATCTGTGTCTCCAAGTGATGTCATCATGATGCTAAGAAAAAGTGAGGAATACCTCTAATACTTTGGAAATACTTTCTGTAGTGAACTTGCAGGAGGGGGCATGGTCAAGTAATTGTGTGTAATTGTTATCTGCATCATTAGAGAGAACATCTGCATTGGTGAGAACATGGTGTTTAAATATCTGAATCAACTTCAGTGCATGTCATTGTTAGTCTCTTTGAGGGGTCATGGCAATGTTTTTTGCTTTGAATATGTGGTAATGCCACTTACCTTTTAAAATCAATTTTCTAAAGATATAAATTTAAATTCCAATTTTAATTGCCCTTTCTGATGAATGAGGTGGGGCAATAAATTCCTACTCAAATTTTTAGGCCATTCCCTCTATTTTATCTGTAAATTTAATGATCCTTTTTAGAATCTTATCACTTAAAATTTAATGAAAAAATTAAGAAAATTTTAATTTTTGTAGGTTTCCTCTCATTTTTTTTCCCTCAGGCAACTTGTTGGCACAGTGGATGGAGCACAGGATCTTGAATCCCGAAGACCAAAGTTCGGATCCGACTTCAGCCACTTATTAGAGTTGTGACACCAGGAAAGTCACCTAACCTCTCTGTGTCTCCTTTACCTCATTCATTAAAAGAGCAAATGATATTCCTACCTTGCAAGGTTGTTGTGAGCATAAAAATGAGTTTGTAAAGTGCTTTGCAAATCTCAAAGAGCTATGAGAAAGGGGAGGGGAACAAACATTTATTAAACATCTATGATGTTCCAGGTACTGTGCTAAGTGCTGTATAAATATTATTTAATTAGATTCTCACAACCATGTGAAGTAGATGCTATTCTGATTCATTCCCCTTTTGCAGATGAGAAAACTGAGTCAGACAAGGGTTAAGTGACTTGCCAGGGTTACACAGATAATAAGTGTCTGAAGTAGAATTTTAATTCAGGTCTTCCCGACTCCAGACCCAACTCTTTATCAATTGAACTGCCTCTATAAATGCTAGCTATCACTGTTATTATGCAAAATATACTTCACTCTTTGTTATAAGGGTAGTGTAATGACCTAGTTTACTCTCTATGTTGTATGAGTATATTCACTATTTTTGCATTGTTTTATATTTTGTCTTACCTCCAGTAAAGGAAATGTTGAACAGAATTGGTTCCATAATTAGTAATTAAAAGGAGTTATTGATTTGAATAATGAATCCCTATGGTCTGTCGCTATTGTAGTATAATATCAAATTCTTGTATAAATTAACTGGAGTTCTATAAATTGACCATATCTGTATATTCTTACTTTGTATTTGTGACCTGCTAAGAACAGGCCTATGAAAGATAGGTTTGACAGTCTATAAAATCATGCAGTATAGAAATTGCCATTGATGAAGATTATGCTATAGTCCTGTGTTTACTATTGATTAAACTTGTTTCTTAAAGGGACTGGTTATTTAACTTCCCTCAGTTTCAGTTCTTCATAATCTGTGCCTAGCTACTTGACAGGGGTGGCTGAAGATAAATGAGGAAAGATGTTATCAGAAATAAAAGATACTGCGATCACAACATCTTGCAGACAGAGACACCGTTGATACTGGACTGCCATAGTTTCCTTAAAGAATTCCTTTTTGTGGGTGATTTGATATACTTGACTGGGTAAGAAAGTATATCATATCACCAAAACTCAAGGGATACTTTCTGCATATAAACTTAGTATCAAGTTAACAAGCATTTATTAAGTACCTATTTTTTCCAGGCACTAGTGCAAAGGGCTGGAGATATAAAGAATGCTCCCCAAACAAAACAAAACAGTCCTTGGTCTCAAGGAGCTCCCAGTCTAATGGGGGAGGCTACATGTAAACAGCTACACTTAAACATAACGTATCAGCAGAGGGAAGACACTGTACTTAAAGGGGATTGGAAAAGATCTCGTGGGATTTTAGCTGAGATTTGAAGTAAGTCATGGAAACCAGGAGATGTAGATGTTGAGAATTTCAGATATAAGGGACTGCTGGTGATAATACATGAAGTAAGGAGATTGAGAGTCTTGTGTGAGGAATGGCAAAGAGGCAAGTGTTACTGCATCACAAGATATGTGGAGGGGGTCAACTGGAAGAAGACTAGGAAGGTAAGAAAGTGCTAGGTTATGAAAAGTCTAATTGTTTGAACACCAAACAGGATTTTATATCTGATCCTAGAGGTAATCGGGAGTCATTGGAGTTTATTGAATAGGGGACCAGGCTTGCATTTTAGAAAGATCAATTTGATAACTGAGAGAAAGATAGACTTAGAGTAGGGAGTTGTATGAGGGTTAATGAAGAATGGTATTTTAGTGGTAGAAAATGAAAAATATTATGCCATAATTAAAAGGGACAGAAATTTTGTTTTTGGGTTTTTTTTTTTGTTTGTTTGGTTTTTTTTTTGCTTTTTTTGGGGAGAAAAGGTAGGGCAATTGGGATTAAGTGATTTACCTAAGGTCACACGGTTAGTTTTTGTGTTAAGTGTCTGAGGTGGAATTTGAACTCAGGGCCTCCTGGGCCAGTGCTGTATTCACTGCACCACCTAGCTACCCCAGAAATTTTTTGAAAATGATAAATAGGAGAGCATTTACTACTCCCACTCACCACCGCTACTGTGTTTTAAGAATTGATATAAACCCTATTGGTGCCCAATGAGTTGGGCCTAATGTGTTTATAAAGTGTTTTTCACTCATTGAATGAAAGGTATTGTTGAAATACAAATTTTTCCTGGTATCATGCATGCAAGTCATCATTACATATGTTATATTACTATTGTAATACATAAAAATCAAGTAACATATGCAATAACAATATACATCATTATTATCTGTAATAGAAGATTAGAATAATGGCTGGAATTTGACAGAAGTTATTTTCATTCTATCAAGGTAGTAGACAAACCTTTGACATATGCCACAAGCTGCTATGAAACAAAACAGAAATAATTAGGCTTCCATTAGAGTGGGATGGGCCATGTGAGGTGTGTGTGCATGTGGTCATGGGGGTGGAGGGAGAGGAAGAGTTAGAAGAAGAGCCAGTGAGGTAATTTTACCCTGATGAAATGACTGTGATATGTATATTACAAATGTATATGTGTGTATATATATATATGTATATAAGTATGTATATGTATATGTATAATGTTAGCTATTAGTCTGTGAACAGGACTATGTGCAGATTTTGTAGCTACTCATTAAAAGTCACTCGCTTACATTGCAACATATGCATTACATGACACATGTGTTACATTGCAATTAAAAGTGTCATGATAACTCTTGCATTACTTAAATCGTTTTAAGAGGAAAACAATGTTTTCAGGAGATGGTTATTTTAATAACTATTTTGCTATTGTTTTGTCAAGAGAATGTCTTTTTTCCTTTACTTTTTTTTTTCCTGTTCAGAAGTTGAATTTGTTGATAGAAAACATGGAGCAAAAGGTTCTGTTTGTAGAACTAGAAAGGAGTATACATGAGGGGCAGAGTGTGTTTTGCTTGGCAGTTCTTTTGCTCCCATTTTGTTTTTGTTTTTAGTGCTGGAGGGCAGCAAATTGGCAGGTGTAAATAAGGCTCTAGCTAGCTGCGTACTGTATTTACAATCAGTTATTATGGGTTAAAATGTCTGTGGTGCATAGGGAATTAGGCACACAACTTCTGTTAAGAATAATGGAAGCTTGCTGCCTCATTTCCAACCTAGCATATTGAAAATTGACTTCTTTAGCTTGATCTTGCAGGCATTCCCACTAACTTTGGTGAGATTTGCGCACATTGATGGGTTACTCAGGCTGGGGTTGTTTGTGTCATGCTTTATTTAGATAAAGTTTGAGATTTTTGAATGAAGACACTTTGCAGTGAAGATTCCAATTTAGCCCTTTCTAGTTCTAATTTGAATTCTAATACCACAAGACTAGAAAGAAGTGATAGGTAAGGAAAAAAAATATGTACACAGAACTTCAAAAAAATAGACCAGGATTTCTCACTTAGCATGAAGATTATTTCTTTTACAGTGTCTGTTCATCTTTGATATTGTATACACTTCTTGTCCACCTTCATCAATGGATAGTAGAGCCCTGTGATAATATGACTTGTACTTAGGTAATTTGATTGTTCTATTAGTCAAACTGTTAAATATAGCATTTAAAGATAAGTCTTACTTTATGGGGGGCATAGGGCATATACTATGCCATTCCTCAGTGATAAGGTGGGAAGTATGTATGTAGAAGGGTTGTAGGAGGTATTATGTGAATAGCTATGTATGAAATTAATTTGTATGGAATATCTGTATGTTCATATACACTGGTGACATGAAGAAAAATGTGACTTGGGAAAGCTATGGGATTCATGGACAGTGCATGGCATTGGATAGGGTTTTATGTGGATACAGACAAAGAGCTAACATATTCCTGGGTTTTGAGAAGGAGGAGTAGAGTAGTTTACTGTAGAGGTGGATGAAATAAATTGCAAATAAATAAGCTGCTGTTTAATAAAACAATTAGCTTGCCCTGGGCTTTTGCAGCAGCTTATGAATTCTTACCAGTGTTAGTTTACAGCTGTAACTTCGGGATATAATAGGAGATTGAATCTTACACAGGCAATGAAACAGATGATCAAATTCACAAGGGATTGTGTCAGGCTTTTTCCAGTACCAAAGAAACATATTAATCCTTGTCACTGTTTTCAGAAACGCTGTGACAGAAATAAACCTGTACTGTAACTTGGCCCTTTTAATGAGCTTCTGGAGTGTGGGCTTTCCACTCAGCACCTGAAAAACACAACAAAACACCTTTTATATTAAAGATGTGAGGTTTGCTGCTGGCTAAATTTGTACACAGAAGTCTATAAACCAGTGCTCAGCCAGCTGGGAAGCAAGAAAGCAAATTCAGATTCTGCCATGAACTTCACAGACCAATTATCTACTTGGAATCATGGGAGTTTAACAAACAAATACCAGCTCCTGCTGAGCCTTTTCAGTCCAGCAGCTTATGGGTGATTCAGTTGCATCCGAGGCTTTTAAACTGATCAATTCTTAATCACAAAGCGCAAAAATTATTCTCAGACACGTCAGTTTCTTTGGACACCTTTGTTAGCAATCTGCTTCAAATCATTTTTTTTTTTAAAGAACTGCAGACACTGTTTTTATTGACTCCCCACTTGTAAAATGTTTATAGCTTGTTAATTTATATTTACCCCTTTACTTTTGCCTGCAAATCAACATCACTTAGCACAGTTTGGTTACACTTTGTCCAAAGGAAATTACAGAAGCCTGCTATGGGGCTAAAATGAAGGAAAGCTGCGGAAAATCAATACGCTGCTGATTAAACAGATCGTAGCAAATTCACGGCTGTATGCTACAGCATGGAGACATCAGTGTGATGCCTATCTAGCAGTTAATGTGCTTTCAGTCAGTTGAAGGAAATTTCGGAATAAGGCAAAATCTCCCAGAAAAACATGAGCTATCTTAAACAAGCATTTCTACCCATGTATGGAACCTACATTTTGTGTAGAGTGATATTTCACTTAAGACTTTCTTGGGAATCTTTTATTTTTTTTTAGAAATAAAACAGGTAACTCTAACTCCTTTGTGCTGCTTTCTCTGAGGATTTTAAAAGGAATCATGACATTGATATGAATTTGCTTCTTTCCCCTCCCCCCTTTTAGAATCTCAGGCTTGTGGCTGGTTCATGTATTATTTCGATTCTGTGATGATGATAATTAAAATGACAGAAAGGTAGAGCATCTGTATAGGTTTCCAAATAGAAATCACGATATCCAATGAAAATATTTAATACAAACTTCATATTGTCTGATCCAATGAGAATCATCTATCATTACTCAGGGTAATAGAGCAAATATGCAGTGAAATCAGGTGGGGGGGGAGAGAAAGGTCCTTGTTTATACATAATTGGATTTTTTAAAAATGCGCTATGAATGAGTTATGAAGGCAGTGGGATTATAATGATGAAGACATTTGCTTTGAAATCATAGACAAAAGCAACATTCAGATGACTGGCTTTGACTTAACAACTAAAGCAAACATTGTCTGAGTTAAAATTATAACCTCTTTTTTTTCATGCCATCTAACAGTGGACTTACCAAATCCAATACCATTTCAGACATAGACAACCAGTGGTCAAAAGAGGACCAGTCAACATATGGGACCTGCATTTCACACAGTATCTCATGATGGATAAGACTTTAATACTTTAATCTCATCAGTTTATCACAGAGCTAGTGAAAAAGAAAAAGAGAGGGAAGGAGGGAGAGAGGGATAGAGAAAGAGAAAGAGAGAGAGAGAAAGAGAGTAAGAGAGAGAGAGAAAGAGAGAGAGAAAGAGAGAGAGATAGAAAGAGAGAGAGAGAAAGAGAGAGAGAGAGAGAAAGAGAGAGAGAGAGAGAGAGAGAGAGAGACACTTTAGCTTAGTTGAAACAGAATACTTTTGGAAAGACCTCTTGACAAGGCAATTTATTTCAGAATTTGATTTGTCTTTATTTGGACACACATATAGGTTTCTCTGTTAGGGTTGCTCCACAAAAAGGAATATGCAGCTGGGTAGGTTAGACTATAAGCAGAACTGTTGATATGATGGTTCTACTGACCACAATTCTTTGAAACCCACTGAGGCCTGAATATATTGTGATATTATGTAAGATTAATATCAGTAGTGAGTTCATGTGCTGCAAAAAAAAAAGTAAAAAAAAGATACTTGAAAAAAACTTATACAAGAGCCAAATTTAAGTGATAATCTCTCAGAGTTGTTTTTAATTCTCTCTTTTCCCAAATACCATAGACTTTCAAATCATAACATGGTTTAATCCTTTGCCAAATTTCATGTGTTAAGATGAAGGTGTTTTTGAGTCATCGAAGCTCATAAAAAGACCTTTAACTAGTAAACAGCTTTCCTTTTCTTTTTGAAGCTAGAAGATCTGTTAAAAGAAATGGATAGAAGAAAACATATTCATGGATGCCATATGTATATTAAGTTTCAACCCAAGATTCCAGTTTTAATGAGACTTGAATTCCTAGAAAATGGGTCTTTTTAACTTATACTGCCAAATGACCACATATAATATGTATATATAATATATGCATTTGCACATGTACACATACATGTGCCCACATGTACATACATATATATGGTATATGCACACACATATACATCTATTTGTATATGTATATATAATCCACGTATTATATTAGATAATACACTTTAATAGTTACAGGGTAATTTACATAATCAATATGATTCAAAGGAAAAAATGTTAGTCCACTGTAGGAAGGATAGAGCCTACAATATTTTATAAATATATAAAATAATATTCTACATTGAACTTCAACATTTTTTGGTTTTCAACATAAATACTATTATTATGTCACTTCTTTTACCTCCCCCTACTCCTTATCTTATATTATATTTTGCTCTTAACTCTTCTTTATATTTACCTTTACTAGATAAAGTGAAACAAATGATATGGCACGCGGACCAAAATTTAACAAAATATAGCTATATGACACTGATATAGAAAGGATGATAGGATGGAAAATTTGGGGAAAAAAAAACCACCCTATGCCTGAAATCCTCTAGGGTTTGCCAGGTTAATTGTGCTCTTGAGTGTGGAATTTAAGACTTCCTTTCATTGCGGCATTGAAGGAAAAGTAAAATGAAGTGACAGATCAGATTAGAAGGCGATAATGGAAGAAAAAGTCTCAATAAACCAAGTGTAAACTTTTGATTGGAAACAGTTTTATAAGTTTAGCTATTTATGTGATATTTTCTCCTTTACAACCCCAACAAGTTGCCAATGGTGGATACTAAACATCTTTCCCTTTGCTTCAAATAAATCTACTGGTTGGCTAGCTTGGGACTAAAATTCTCTTTTGTATAAAATACTTTTGTGGGGTTATTAATGTATAGTCATTTATTACTATTAAATATCTGTTCCATGATCCTTTTGAAAAACATTTTGATGAACATTGATCCTTAGACTGTAATTTCAACTGGTATTCATGGTGTTACACTTTAATTGAATTATAGTTATTTTAGAAATGTATATCCTTAATTAAATTGCACCATGCACATAAAGATGAATTGACTATGGCATGATTCAAATATATTTTTAAAATGGAATACTAAATTTTGAATAATTTCTTCTTAAATGAATGCCTAACTAGACTACAGAAATGCCTAAAAAGTCTACTAAAAATTATCGAGTAAAACTGTTTAGCCCTCTAAAGTACAATGCATTAAAATGTTGGAAGGTTCCTCTATTAAATCTAAATATACTTCTTATGGTATATACAGTATTACATTTCGAAATTAATTGCCATGTTCCCATTTGTTAAAGAATTTCACTCCATGTGAAAAGCAAAGTCTCACTAGATGTGGATTTTACACTGCACTAGATCAATCCCAATACCAGTAAATGGATATTATTAAACAGCATGGGGTAGTGCAAACTGGGAAAGAAAACTTGTAGTGTGCTGCCTTTGAGCAGACCTGGCTTGCATGCTGTGACAGGGCAATTGTCGACATGCTTTTTTCATGCCAATCTGCAGCTTTTTCAACTCTAGATGCTATGGCAACCAGGGTTTAACAGACTAAGCAGCTAACAAGCTTCCCTGATGGAATTGTCTGGTGGTGTGATTGCCTTGTCTTAGGGAAAATATAAAATAGAATGAAGACGCTTGTGGACATTTGTCAAACTGATTATAATTTGGACAGTTGAATCATAATTGTCTGTTGTATGTGGTACAGTAGTGACACACACTCTTTTCCACGTTCTCTGCAGAGGACACCATTGCATTCCCGCATAGGCTCCGTTTCCCGTGGAAACAATGGGTCCTGGTTACTGCCGGTTTGGTGCAACATGGCGGGCCACATCTTACACCAGATCATGTGGGCAGGGAAAGTGAAATAATGCTCAAGCTTTTGTGTTTTTTCTTTCCTCTTTGAAAAGAGCTTGTGTTTGATTCGAACTATATTTGTATGAAATAGAGTAATGAGCACAAGCTGATGGGAAAGTGCCCCCTTAAAAAATGGTTCATGTTTTGTACAGTAGGTTGTAGATCAAAATATGCAGGTGAATTAATTTGTTATTTATGATTGGGCATAATTTTAGTTCTTTGGGAATATTGATTTTTAAAATTTGCAACCACTTAAAAATGTATTTGTGTCACCAATCATATGCATAATTTAAAACACAGAAAATAATCAAGCTCCTCTGATGGAATGGTCTTGTTTTAATATTGCCTTGTCCTATTGAAAATGAATGGAAAGATGCTTCATTCTATTTAGTGTTTTAAATACTGCATTAATAAAATCTTAGAGTCTATGTGAAAGAGTGGAAGATACTGATCAGGTCAAGACCATTTAATATCTTATATTTTTAAAATGACATCTCTGTAACAAACACAAAATCAAACTATTTCAAATAAAGATTGAAACAGTATAAAAGTAAGCCACATCTTCCCTTTTGTGAATTGGAAATCTGAAAGAAGATGAACAAATCTATAATCTGATATTGATAATTGTCTTATAGAATTTCATGAAATGGATTATTTTGTACTTCTTTGGAACATGTCAGTTATGTGGTAATGATGATGAATAATATAATGGTAATGAGAGGGAATTTTCTTCTCTACACTCTAGGAGTTAGCATTTCTTTAGGATGTTGATAGTAACCAACCAGTCTTCTTCATCCATGAAAAATCAAGGTTGGACTTAACAGATTCTATAAATTCATTTTACCTCACTAGATCCCCTTCAACTTCTTCCTCTGTCTCCCATACCCCATGGAACCTTGTTTCCTTTCTATCTTACCAATTAACAATTTAATTCTTTCTTAATAAAAATACTCAAAATCCTCTTTCTCCCAACCATCACCATCAATTTGAGTTACTACAGCTTCCCAAGAGAGTAGTTGTTTCTTTAGTTTAAGGTACAAAGAGGAGATGATAACCTCAAGTTGTTTTCTGTCCTTAGGTTTTGGTTGCTGTTTTCACTTTAAAATGCATACAATTTTGCCAGTTTCAACCAAAATAATTCCTAAGGCAGACAAATTGCCAGTTTGTGAAAAATTATCTTTTCCCCAATCTGTGGAACTCATAAAGAGTATCTTCTAGGATTACTAACATCCCATATTGAAGGTCAAGAAAGAAATCCGGCACATTAGGGCCTCCTCAAAGAATACCTAGTTTAGTCTAAGATATGAAGACCCACTTTGCAGAGTTATCCAGAAAGATCGAGCGGTCAAAAAACAAAAACAATAAAACAAAACAGTTTTCTTTCTTTCTTTGAAATTGACTTCCCTACAGAAACAGCCTTTCTTTACTCAAAGCACTGGAGTCTTCTCAAAGTGTTTCCTCACTTGAGATACCTGCCCCATTTATTAGCCACCCATATGCCTGTCACTTTCTCTTTCTCAGTTGTTGTACCAGAGAATTCTTTTCTGTTTCCTTCCCTGAAGAACATAACTTTCTTCCCCAACAGGGAGCTCAGTTGAGTTACCTGTTGAACTGAATTAATATCATGCAAAGATAAAGGGCAGAGGTGTGTGTGTGTGTGTGTGTGTGTGTGTGTGTGTGTGTGTGTGTGTGTGTGAAGGTAAAGAACGTATTTTCTGTAAGAATGTGAAAACCAATTCTGCTTTTGATTTGCAAAATCAGAGATACAAATAAAGTAAGCAAATATGCTGGACTTTCTCTTCTTTATTACAAAAATTTTTCTCCTCTCAATTGAACAAAAGTAAGAAAATAAGCTACATTTGCTACTTCTAAAAAAAAAAGAACTGTTCCTCCTCAGAGCACAGCAATTCTTTCATGTATAAAGCACAAGTAAAATAATAAGAGCTAGTGTATAGTACTTTAAAGTTTGCAAAACCCTTTACATATGTTGTCCCACTTCATTCTTACTTCTGTGAGGTAGGTGCTATTATTATTCCCATTTAGCAGTTGAGGACATTAAGGTTGAAAAAATTGAAGTGACTTGCCTAGGATTACACAGCTAGTAAAAGTGACTGAGGTCATATTTGAACTCAAGTCTTCCTGACTTCCAAACCATTGATCCCAGTGGTTCAAGATCACTTTATTCACTTTACCGCCCAAGTGTAAACAGATTGTCAAGTGTTCTCCAAATATTTTTGATTACATACTATCAATATATTTGTATTTTTATTATTTAAAAGTATATATATATATATATATATACATATATACACATATATATGGAGAGAGAGAAGTTTGAGAGAAATAATTTATGAGTAATTAATAATTTTGTTAATTATGACCAGCAAGCAATTAGTAAAAGGATGATCATTTGGCTGTCTCTCATAAACCAAAGACCCCTCATGGAATCCACTCAACACTTATATGACTTTGGAAGAGTGGGTGTTCCTGTGGGTGGAAATCAATGCTGATTAGTTAACAAGTCATGAGAGAATGAATATTATAATGAGAAGTGGGCTTATTCTAATGAGGGTCTGGGGGACCTGACTGATGACTTAGTCTTGGACAAAGAGCTTTATCGATGCTAGACTACCCCCTATCTAGGGCAATCAAGACAAAAGGGGGAATTCACTTCTATTCAGATCTATCTGACTAAAGCACAACAGGACAGAATTTACCACTTCCCCTAGACTAGAGTTTCTTTACATTTTGATAAGATCTAAATTTTCCCACTTGAGTCCAATATTTCATCTTATCATCAACCCTGCCCTTCCAAGGCTGCCTGAATAATGTACGGGGGCTAATTTCTGAATGAGGAAATAGGAAGGGGAAAAACTCTAGTTTTAACTCAATAATTGGTCATTAATGTAAGAGAAAGAATTTCTCTCATTATATATGTATATGTATATACATATGTACATATATTTGTGAATATAGTCATATTCATGCACATTATTACAGTACACAAAATGTAGAATAGGATGAGATAAAGATGAAACTTTATTTGATTCTAAAATCAATAGGGAGTCACTGAAGTTTATTGAGTAAAGGGGTGATATTTAAGGAAAATTACCTTAGCAGTTGTGTGGAGGATGGATTGGGTAATATAGAAACTCAAAGCAAGGTGACCAGTTGGGAGGCTATTAGGGAATTATAGGCAAGAGATGATGAAAGCCTGTATGAGGGTGGTGGCTCTGTGAATAGAGAGAATGGGAAATATGTGAGATGTTTTGGACATAGAATTGATGTGTAGAGTGAAAGAATAAGGAATTTAGGATGATATGAAAGTTCAATTGATGAACATTTATTAAATATCTAATATGTATAAGGCATTATGCTAGGTACTTTGAGAGAAACAAAAATGAGTGAGATACAGTATCCATCCTTAAGATGCTTAGATCTGAGAGAGAATACTAAAACAAATATACAGTTAACTAGATTATGAGGCAGACTACACTATGTGCTGTGGAAGGTCATGGGAAACTTACAGAAATCCAGAGACCAGAGAGAAATATCCATTTGGCAGGGTTAGGGGAGACTTCATGGAGGAAATAGTGCTTGAAATGGGCCTTGAAAGACGAATGGGACTCTGATAGATGGAAACTGGGATGGGGGTTCATGGTGTGTATATGTGTTAGGTTGATGGGATAACAAAGTATAGTTCCTACTTAAGGAAGTTATAGAAGAATAGTGAAATAGTGGGAAATAAGCCTAGAATAATACATTGGAATCATATTGTGAAAGATCTTGAATACCAGGCTGAGGATTTGGGGCTATATCCTGTAAGCTATGGGGATTCTTTGAAGATTTTTGAGCAGATAACATTAAAATCAGATTATCATTGCTATTTCCATTGTATATATCCTTTAATTCATTTACCAAAGATCAGACATTAAGACATTTAGTAAGAACTTGAGATCACCTATTTTAATTCTTTCATTTTACATATAAAGAAACTGAGACTTGAAAACTGGAGAGGTCGTATTATTTGCTTAAGATCATAGAGTTGGTAAGCAGCAGAACTAGAATTCAAACCTAGGCTTTATGGCTCCAAATTCAGGTCTTTTTCTGTGTTATACCATGAGAGCACAGAATCACAAATCTTAAAGTGGAGACCTCAGAGTCCATATAACTTAGAGTCATCATTTTATAGATGATCAAATCAAGGCACTGGGATATTAAATGATTTGCCCAATGTCATACAGATAATATGCGTTAGAAAAGAGATTTGAATAAAGGACTTCTAACTCCAGCGGCAGTATTCATTCTATTGTACCATGTTTCTTCCCTGTTATATATGTGTGTATATGTATATGTGTATGTATATATGTATGTGTATGTATGTAGATATGTGCATATATATGTATATATACATATACGTATGGAGAGAGAGAGAGAGAAAGAGACAGAGAGAGAGAAAGAGAGAAAGAGAGAGAGAGAGAGAGAGAGAGAGAGAGAGATGTTGCCTCTTTTTGTTGGTCACTACTGACTCCTGATTTTGATGGGAGTTATTTCACTGTATTTGCAAGTATCTGTGATACTTGGCTCAGTCCAGCTATCTGAAAACCATGCAAAGCTACCATCCCACCTCATAACCTCCCATATATATCTACCTGCAAATACTCTTCCATCTATCAAAAATTCCTATCATTCTTCACATCTTGATCTTAGTCATTGAAGGATCCTTTTGAAATGTAAATGCATAAAGAATAAGTAACACATTCAGTCATTATCAGGCATTAACACTTTAGAATCAATTATATTGAATTAAATTAATTTAGTTTAACAAATTAGCTAGCAGAAAATATATATGTGAGGGATTGGACCTAGGACAGTTAAGTTTAATAGAACAGAAAGATTAAGGAAAGATCTGACATGTGGGGACTTACCCAGAAGGAGGAAGTCTAGTAGGATTATAGCAACATGAATTGTACTACATAAGAAGAGAGTATTAAAAAGAGAGAGATTGGAATTAAATAAATTCTGTCTACCTTACTATATTCCCAAAGGCTAAACTTGAAGCATAGATTTTTTTTTTCTTCTCCTCACAGTAATTCCTGGAGCTGAAATGGATATACTAAGCTACCTGATCATATACATAGGTTTTATTTTCAAGTCATTTTCAATGTAATAAGAGGAAACTTTGAATCATAAAGGTATGAGCTGCCTTTCCTCACACATGCCTTGGCTACACTTGATCTCTCTTTGTCTGCCTCTCTACTTGAAAACTCTTGTTGTGTTCATACATTCCATTGACATAATTTGTATTTGTGGGAGAATATTGTCTATGTTGATGAAGAAATTTTTTCTTACTGCTGATCTTACTATGTCATTTCAGTAAATATCTGTGCTTTGAGCTAATTTTCTTTTCTTGATGATTAGAATCATGCTAAACAGAGCAGTGGGACCTCAGGAGCTTTAGCTTTTAGGATTTTAGCCCCACAGAATACCTGGGGTAGTCATTTTCCAAAGGAACCCAATTTATGTGAATATGAGCAAAGAGGAGCAGCTCAGGCAGGTGTTATACTTTCCTGAAAAGATAAAGATCAGACCAGTTCTTTCCAAGCTGGTATTCAGTTGGATACTGACTTAAGATTTAAAATCTTCCTGAGATGAATAAAGATCCTCAGATATTTCCTCACGTATTATGACAGCATCTTTATGATGTAGGCATGGGAAAGATAACTGTTCTCATTTTAATCTGTGAAAAGATGAAAGAGAAGTTAAGTGATTTGCCCTTGATTCCTTAGCAAAGCAATGAAAAAAAAATCTGTATAAGGCCAGCATTTTTTGTACTGTATTAAAACATCTCTCTTTAGGGCTGTCAATTATGTTGAGAGCAAACTCTTCAACAATGGGAGATAGCACAAAGGAACCAAAAATCTTTGGCTCAAATTTGGCCAAGATAGTAAGATAATTGGAGCAAGGTTCAGAAAGACCAAATTTAATTTCTTCCTTGTCATTTTATATGTCATCTTATCCAAATCATTTCTTTATCTGACCCTCTATGTCCTCGTGTAAAATTAAAAGGTTGGACAAGACAATCACTGAAGACTCTTCTATACTTAAAATTTCGTGATTCTGTGATGCTCTTATAAGTTTGGGCTGAACCATGGTGACTCTGATAATGAGAAAGCATTATATTTATCCCCAAATGCTACCCTAGCCCCCTACCCCCAACACAGACAATGAATTTGGATAGAATTTGAATGTCCCATGGAAAGTTGCTCTTACATGATTTTTTAGGCTTCTCTACCAAAATTCCACCTACTTCAATTAGCAAGTCATAGTCCATATTTTAAGTTATCTTCTTGGAGTTTAGAAGAGAGATTCCAACCTTGTTTCTATGGATGGCAACTGAATACTAACCCAGTTTTCTGGTAAGGGATTCCTGAAAGACTATATGTATGTGTAAAAAGGGAAATGAAGTGTATTAGACATGTAGGGAGAACAAAGGATAGCATATGCATAGTGTAAATGTTGCATTGGTACCCATACACTTTGAAAATAGACCAGAAGAACACCACTGGGACATTGGGTAGAAACTTTGTGGAAGATTTATAGAGAGACATGAGAGCAAGAATCATGAAAAAACCAGAAGGCATCCCTTCCAAGCAGACAGAATGAACATGTCAGATGTTGCCATCATCTAACTATCTAAACTTTTTATTTATTGTCAAAGGTCTAGCTTTATTTTTGGAATAAAATAATTGAGTAAAAATGATTCATGAAATTGCCTGTTAACCAGCATATCTGAAGTGGTTGATGGGGCAGGATTTGGACACTCTGAAGCATGTCCACAGAAAACTATGCATTCAAAAACCCTTGAAATTAGCATTAAAATGACCACAGAATCATCAGTGCTTATATGTCTATTGCCAGATTCTAAAGTATGGAAACTGCCTTCATTGTTCCCAGCTACTGTGGAATCCTATGAAAAGCACTCCATCTGTCAAAACTGCAGCTTCTCTTCTAGTTAATAGTAATAACAATGCTTTATACCTTCTAAAGCACTTTTGAAAGACAAAAGAAATTATTTAGTGATAGCTTTTGGCACTAATATAGTATCTCTACCCTTCATCCTGGATGGTGGAACTTCCATATTTGGCCCTAATATCTCCTGGGTGAAGAAATGGAACTTATGAAAATGAAATTGGGGAAAACATCTGGAATTAATAATAGTGGCACGGCATGATCAGACCTGTGTTTTGGGAAGATTATTTGAAAGCTGAATGAAGGATACATTAGGGTAGGGAGAAATTTAAAGCAGAATCCAATTGACAGATAATTGAAGTCACTAAGCATAAAGTGATGAGGGCCTGTACCAAAAGTGGTTGCAGTATGAAAGAAGAGAAAGGGACAAATACAAGTGATGTCATGAGGATAGAAATGACAAAATATAGCCCTCATCCAGTTGGTCTTGTGAATTGTTTGACATATTTCTTTTGAGTATCAATGGACCTCACTTGGGAGGCCTTGTGGTATTTTGAGACTAGCAATTAGGACAATGGCATGTATGAACAGGAGCTTCTGGAGGATCCACTGTTTCAAGGGGGATCCTTCTTCCATTTGTAGTCTACACAGGATATCTTCCATGACAAAGACAAACATAAGCCTTCCTGTTTTATGCCTCACTTGGTAGCAATAATAAGGGATTTCCCCCCTCTTATCGCATCTGTTAAGGGACTTTAATAGGATCATGGATCTAGAGCGAGAAGGGACTTCAGAAGTCATCTAATTCACTCCTTTGTTTATCAGACGTGGAGACAGAAGTCAAGGAAAGTTAAATGATTTGACCAAGTTCACAAAGTTTAGAGGGAAAGATTTGAAGTCTGATCTTCTGACTCCAGAGTTGCTGCTCTTTCCACTTTATCATACAGCTCTCTTACCTTAAATAATTTAAAATGTGTTTGGGAGACACTTAATTGAAAGAAAGCCTTTCGGATTACTCTCTATGCTACATAATCAAATGTTTCTTTATGTCTGACAAACAATAAACATGGAGTCAGGACACTTACTAGCTCTGTGACCCTAAGCAAGTCACTTAACCCTGTTTGCCTCAGTTTCCTCAAATGTACAAAGAGCTGGAAAAGGAAATGGCAAACCACTCCAGTATTTTTGCCAAGAAAACCCCAGAGGGGATCACAAAGAGTCAGACCTGACTTAAATGACTTAACAACAATAATATGTTTGTATAATCACCCATGTGAGTATGTGTAAATAGGACTCTGATGCATATGTTGATGATTCTTCTAAAAAATTTGGAGAGATGAGAAAATGATGAAACAGGTTGCTAGTGCTGATGTCTCCATGAGTGACTTTAAAACTAACATTGTCCTAATTATTTCTAATCACTCCATATCTTGCCATTTTTGAGCAATCTTGAAAATCAGTTCTTTAAAAAATTCCAAAATTTCATGATCTCTTGTACCTTTAAATTTTGTGGGTATTTGTTCTGGTCTAGTCACTGATTTCAACTTCAACATACGTAAATTTTTCACTTCCTCACAGAACATATCAAATACTGATATGCTAGTGACCAAATGTCTCACTGGTATCAGTTATGAGAGTTACTACAGAGATGTCATCAAATTGATTTCATTTGGCATCCTTTTATTGTCTTCCTACCACTTTCAGTTGTAAATGTTCTTGGGATGATCTGGCTTAGTTCAGTCTCATATCAGGCTTTGTGTGGATTCATTTTCCTTTGCACAGCTCCTTGCTATTTTTGAGAATGTACTTCTTGCTATAAATGTTGTGCAAATAAATTTTTAATAGTAATGTGTTTTATCTTTGAATGCTGTATCTGAGAAAAATAAGTTTATTAGTGGAATAGTTTTCTTTGTTCTTTTGTAATTCTGAATGTGGTGATTACGTTATATTAGTTGAATTTTTGTAAACATGATAACAATCAGAGTCAATGTCTTTACCTTTATCCACTTCTCAATTTTTAATGTTTACAATTTGTATGCATAGGTTAGTTTGGAACTGTTATAATTGTATACAATACCTTCTTCATATTTTTTAATCTAATTTCATAGTAATTTTGAAGTTTGCTTTTAGTCAGTGTTCTGACTCTACACAAACAGCTGTTTTCCCATGGCTCCCACAGCAGCGATCACTTATTTTCTGCTTATTAAGATATGATAAGTTCCATTTGAGAGGGGTGTGTGTGTGTGTGTGTGTGTGTGTGTGTGCGTGTGTGAGTGTGTGTGAGACTTCTTTTTCTATGACTTATGCTCTCCAATGCTTTCCTTAAAGAAAGTATTTATGATATATTGAGATTGTCTTCTAGTCTTCAGCCATTTTTATTTCTTTAATATGAATCATATTTTTCCAATATAGCTTTCACTATTCTCTTTTGCACCCACCTTTAAATTGTGGTCACTAATAACCTAGGTATCTGTCCAATTACATTAGAGAGTCATGCCAAGTTCTTTATGGAATTCCTCTATTTATTAACTATCTGTAACCCTTTGTTTTTAGCAAACAAGCTGCCATATTCTTGTGATGATATAATGAGGGTCTGGCCAGTAAAACCCTGATCTCAGAACATTGTACTTTGCTCTGCCTACTGTCAGTCCATGTGGAAGAGCTAGGGGTTTGGTGTATAAGGGATCTGCTTCTCAGTTCAAAACACATATAGACATTTGTGACTGTTTCTGATCATTTGACCACGAGGTAAAGAGAAGGGATTTTGATAGAATGTTGAGTCAGAATTTGGTGTGCAGTTAAAAGCCACCAACTGGCCAAAGAGAGCTACTTGAGTCTTTCTTGCCAGTCTCTGCTTCAAGTGAGGAGACAATGATTCCTATAAGTTACTGTGGAGTAGACAAACCTCAGGCCTTTTTCTCTCTACTGGGACCAACATCATGTTGTCTCTGAGTGCATGATCTTATGGTTGCTTCTGTCTGTATTGTGTCTGTTGTTCTTGTTTTTAGATGAAGGCATCCTGGAGATGGTTATGACCTTGTGGTCCTTGAATGGCTGACCTATTAAGTATCAGAAGTCTGTGAGCTAGTGTCCTTACTAGGATTTGTGGGAGGCCAAATGTGAGTGAAGTAGTAGCTGAGGGCTTGAAGACTGACCTGCTTCATCAAGCTAGATTGAGATTGAGAATTATCCATTGGCTAGCTTGCATTTGGAAGGAACTTAGTGGAGCATTCTTTATTGTCAAATGATTTATTTATCAAACGAGTCTTCTCCTCCCACAGACTGAGGTGATAGATGAGAACATGCTTCCCTAACCTCACCCCATCCACTACTTCAGGAGAGTTTTTGTTCTTCTGCTCTAGCTGTATTTCCACAATAAATAATAAAAGCTAATTGAAATAAATGAGACTGGACCCTAATCACTGGCACCTTTGTTCTCCGCAGAGAACCCATGAGAATGAGGAACAAAACCAATAGTATCACAGAGAAGTCACTCAGACTACTCAAGGATATCCATAGAAGTATGATGGGCAAGATGTAGGATTGCTCTGAGAGGATTTGACTCTTTAGTGTAAGGGTGAGTTGGGGGAGGATGTTTCAGAGCTTACACAGTCTACAAAGATATTTTTCTTTAGTTTCCATACACATAGTACAAGAGGAAATACCAAGTATCCAATGAAATTAAGCTTCTTAATACACAATATCTGCCTATTTCTTTGTTTCTCCAAATAGAACCTGTGAGCCAACCTTTTGTTTAATGGCAAGTTATTTATTTCTTCTGATTTAATTTGTAGCAAGAACATTAATAAAAATGTGATTCATCTCCTCTAGTAGTATAACAACTCACTGGTCAGTCATTGAACAAGGATTTCAGATTGAGAAGGCCACCAGTTAAACTGTTCTTTATAGGTCTTCTAAAAACTACATTTCTTAGTGTCCTCTGATCCTTTTTCCACCTTTCAATCAAGTCGAAGGAATACGAACAAAACCAGTGCTGACATGAGAAATTGTTAAAGGCATAATATTCAAGATAAATAGCAAATTTACACTAATATGTAATGGCATCAGCTATTTTTCAGTAGAGACATGGTCAAAGGATAGAACCGATTTTCAAAAGAATTGCAAACTATTAAAGTCTACATGGAAAAAATGCATCAAATCACCAATAAAAAGGAGCAATACAAAATAAAACAACTCTGACATTTCACCTTACATTGAACTAGTTAGTGACAGTGGTGTAAAGAGAAATAATAAATTTGGAGGTAATGTGAGAAGGCAAATACACTAATACGCTGTTGATGTAGTTGTGACTTGGTTCAAAACATTCCAGTAAACAATTTGTACTTATTCATAGCAGTATATTTATGACAGCAAAGAAATGGAACCAAAGTTAGTCTCCCTCTATTAAACATATCTAAACAAACTATCACATATAAATGTAGTAGTATATTATTAAGAAGTAAGAAAGGGTTGCTATGAGGAATTTAGAGAAACTTGTGAAGACTTGTATGAACTGTCATGGAATGAAATAAGCAGAACCAGAAGAGTATATAATGATATAGCCATGGAAATGAAAAGAACACTAAAAAAAGAAGCCAAACTTTTGGTAATTGTCCTGTCTAATCTTGGCTTTAAGAACATATAATAAAGCACACCTTCTTTTCCTTGGAAATACGGATCTATAAGAAGAGATAACAATGTATACTTTCAGATGTCACTGGGCTGTTTGTTTTTGCCTAACTTTTTCTTTGATTCAAGAGAAGGTCCAACACTAGGACTCGGAGTGAGGCTTTACCTGGATCTAGTTGTGCTAGGAAAACAAAAGGCATTGATATGAACTGTTGTTAAAAAAAGAGGAGGAAGTAGAGAGAGGGGCATACAGAAGTAAGATTCATTTTTTTTCCCTTCATTTCATTTGTTATTGTGGCAAAATGTTTCATCACCTAGTCTTAAAACAAAAAATATCATGAACTCAAAATAGAACTTTGTACTATTTGCAAATATACATAACTCTTATCTAAGCAGAAATAATCTATCTATGCATGTATTTATCTCTGAGGGCAGAAACTTTGTCTTAATCACTTATCTTATTTTGTGCCTAAGAGAGTATTTTCATAAACCCAGTTGCTTGTTGGATGGCTGTATTTCTGTGGAAGGAAAGAAGAAAGGAATGGAGAAAGAGAGAAAAAAAGGGAGAAAGGCAGGGAGAGGGGAAAAGAGGAAGGAAAGGAGAGAGAAAGAAGAAGGAAGGAAGAGATGGAGGGAGTAAGGGAGAAAGGAAAGAAGGAATCATTTTCCAGTACTTAATATATGTAAGATTTTCATTGTAAGGTATTATTCTTACTTTAAAGAGTTGATAATTAATTTGGCATCTTTTGGTTTCTCTGATACCATTGTTTAATGGTTCTTCTGGTTTTTCTTTGCTCAGTCTTACTTGACCTTTTGCTAGTTTCTCTTTCTTTCATTGACCCCTAAATGCGCATATCCACACATCTCCTCTGCTCCTCCTCATTTCTCTTTCACGCTCTTACTTTTACAGATCTCTTCTAAACTTGTCTTCAAATGCCACTTCTATTTTGATCACACATATACACATATATGTATGTGTGCATATAAAATATATATAGAGAGAATATATGTATATATACATATAATACATATATATATATATATATATATATATATATATACAGCCTCATCCTCTTCCTTTAGCTCTAGTACAATCTTTCTGTTTTCTTTTTTCGTTGTTTTGTTTTAAATATTTATTTTTGTTACATTTTGAGTTCTGAGCTCTTTTCCTCCCTCACAATACTGCCGTAGAGAAGGCCAACATTTGACGCAGATTTATGTGTGAAACCATACAATCCATACGTCTATAAATCAGTTTTTTTCTCTGGAGGTGGATAACATCTTCCCTCATAAGGCCTTTGTAGTTGATTTGAATATTCATACTACTCAGAATAGCTTAGTCATTCACAGTTACTCTCCAAAAGATATTGCTGTTACTGTATACACCATCCTCATGGTTCTGTTTCTGTCATCCTTTATTATTTTATGCAGGTTGTTTCATGTTTTTCTATAATAAAACCTGCTCATCATTTCTTGCAGCACAGTAACATTCCATCACAACTGTAGACCACAACTTATTCAACCAATACCCAATTGATTGGCATTTTCTCCATTTCCAATTCTTTGACACCACAAAGAGAGTTGACATAAATATTTTAGAACATATAGCTTCTTTTCCTTTTTCCCTGATTACTTTGGAAACACACCTAATAATGTTTTTGCTGGGTCAAAGAGCATCCATAGTTTTATAACTCTTTGGAAATAATTCCAGATTGCTCCTTAAAATCTTTGTATTATATCTCTTTAAGTCACTCCTCGAGTGACAGTCTCTTCCTGGATATCATGCCAAATCTTAAATTCAACAACAATGTGAAGTGGAGGAAGTATGGTGCAATGGAATGCAGCATCATATAAGGGAAAAAGAATTCCACAGAGAGTCAGAGGACTTGTGCACAGATCCCAGATTTGGTAATTATTATTTCAGTTCTGGTATCCTGTTATCTCTAAAGTATGTGTGTGTGTGGGGTGGGGGCAAGGGGCAGGTAGGAAGTGGGGCAGAGGCGGAGGCAGAGAGATCAGATTAGATCTCTAAGGTCCTCTATAGATCTAAATCCATGATCTTACATCAAAAAATGAATTGATCTTTCCTGAAGAAGCTAACACTCCTCCCAACTTCCTCATGTCTATCGTTTATACCACTGCTCTCTCTGTTTCCAGGACTGAAACTACTCTCTAGTTGTCTTTGTTTGCTGTTCCACCTCAAACCAATTGAAAAGTTGGATTGAGTCAACCCCACAGAATATCTTTCTAGTTTATTCACTACTTTTTTATCCCCACTAACACTACCCTAATTCAGTCTTTTGATTCCTCTTGTCTAGACTATACTTTTTTATCTGGTCTCCTTGCTTCAATTATTTTTTTTTGTTATCTGCCATTGTTATCTGTCTTTTATGGTGTGGCATAGTGGATGGGATACTAGACTGGGGATTAGGAAGACCTGGATTGAAATCCTATTTCGAACACTACTAGGCATGTCACTTAACCTCTCTGTGCCTCAATTTCTTTATCTGCAATGTGAAAAAGCTATATTCGATAACCTCTACATTTTCTGCCAGATCTAAATCTATTGTCCTATGCTCATATGATTCTTGCCAGGGTAATCTTTCTAGTGCAGGGATCTGACCATATTTCTTGCTCAAAAATCTCTAGTGGTTTCCCATTACTCCACAAACAAACAAACCAAAAATGTGCTTTGAGCGGATATTTCTATTCATTCATTTTATGTAGCAGCTTAACTGCACTGATAACATTTCATGGATATTTTCATTTCTCTCCTCGTTCTTTATAGATCATCTCTCATAAGTGAAATATATTCTTTCCACTCTTTTCCTTTGATCCTCATCCTCTGAGGTCAATTTCGGGTTCCAACTCCTTCATGAAGCCTTATACCTCCAGCTAGAAGCAACTCCTGCTACCTTTAATCTTCTTTGTCACTCAGATTCACCTCTCATCATACTCTAAATTATATTACAGTCATTGGCATAATTATTCTCCTTTCTCTTATGTTATAAGCTCCTTCGGGACAGGAATTCTGTTATAATTCTTAGTTGTATGTCTAGGACTTTAGGATAAGAGAGTTATTGTTGTTATTCTGTCATTTTCAGTCATGTCTGACTCTTCATGATACCATTTAGGATTTTCTTGCAAGAGACACAAGCGTGCTTTGCCATTTCCTTCTCCAGCTCATTTTTCAGATAGGTAAACTGAGGCAAAAAAGAGTAAGGGACTTGTCCAGAGTCACACAGCTAGTAATTATCTGAGGCCAGATTTGAACTCAGGAAGATGAGTCATCCTTACTCCAGGCCTGGTACCTCTATCCATTGTACCATCCAGCTACCCCATAAGAGATTTAGAGGTTATCTAATCTGAATTCCTCTTTTAAAGAAGAATCCTAGGAGCAGAGAATTTAAGCAATTTCCCTGAGACCATGCTGGTAGCAAATGCATGACAATAGAAATATAAATTCAGAGTCAGATAGGATCTTAGAGACTATTTAGCCCAATCTTCTCATTTTAAAGGTGAAAAAACTGAGACTGAGACAGGCAAGTGACTTACCCAAGTCTTTAGAGATAGTACCTGGCAGAGCTTAAATTCATCACCCAGATCCTCTGATTGCACAGTCAGCATCCTTTCCCATATACCTGGACAACCCCAAGTCCTCTGCCTCCAAGTCCAATTCTTTACTTTATGCTTTTTACTTAATTGAATTGAATTGGTTTCTTGCTTTGCGCAGGCTCCTTCTTAAAATATGTTTGGAAATTAGAGGCACCAACATATTGTCTTACACTTTAATCTGATGCCACATTCTTTTCTGTGTATCAGTTCCCATAGTTTACAAACACTGGAATGGGAGTTAAGGTTCTTTTAAATAGATTTCAGTACCTCTAATAATGGTCTGAGATTCAGGAAAAATGCTTTTGTTCAGGGATGAAGGGGAATGAAAGTGAGCTTGTGTGCAGATATACTTCCAAAGATCCAGCTGGAAGAAAACTCATTTATATCATTTAGGTGTAGATACCCTTCCTATATAATTCTAGAAAATTCTTCTTCGGTTAATAGAAGCAGATACACACATTTGCAGTATACCAATTCTCCTTCAAAAGGTTTTTTGCTGTTAACCATGGTGTATTTAGGAACCCAATTTTGAACTTCAACCAATCTGCTCAAGATTTAATTAGTTTTTATCTTCTTCACCAGCCAAATTCATTTCCTGTAAAAGGACAAGATGTACACAAATCTTATCAAATGCTAACTATGCCAAAACAACTCAAGGGGAATTGCTGAAGGTAAATTTCTGTCTTAAAATGAGTTCTAATCATAAAAAGCATGTGAAATGTCTTTCTTTTTTGCATGGAGCTGAAAATAAATACTCAGCAACCTATTTTCCTTTGAAGTTTGCCCTTTATTGTTTTTATCTAAGCCAACCTCTTTCTTTACAGCACCTCCCAATCTCCAGGTCATTCTTTTTTCTTTTCTGAGTTCACTACCTTCCACTTACTCCAACCTCTCATCTTGTTCTTGAGAAGATCAGCATATTTACTGATCACCCTTTGACTACTCTGGTCTCCTGGTACATCAGCCTCCTAAACTTCCATGATCTTTTAATTCTATCTTATCTACTCACAGAGATACTCTTGAAATGACCTTCATGTATAAACTATTCCACCTCAAGGACTCAGACCTCTGAAATTTCTCTCTCCAACTACATACTTCCAGGTTTTGATCTTTTCTTCTGTCTCATGCCTCCTAAATTTGTTCTTCATCTTCACTAGGATATCAATTCCTTATTCTCTCCATGTTTGTCAAATTTGTTTCTTCTGTTTTGGCCTCCCTTTCTAGGCTTGACCATATAGGTGACCAGTTCAGCCAGGTGCTGCCAGCTATTCTTAAATACCTGACCTCAATCATCTGCACATCATCAAATCCCAACTCTACTCCCCTCCCACCAGATGCCTTAGTAATTGAGATCAATTTAAAGACCTCCAATGAAGGGGAGCCCACTGCCTCCTGAGAGTCAGTTTCTCTGCAGAGCAGCTCTAATTATTGGGACTTTTTTTGTGATATGAAGCCTAAATTCTCCCCTTTACATCTTCTACCATTTACTCCTGTGTCGGTGCCTTGGGGCCAAACAGAACAAAATCTTATCCTTCTTTCGCATTGACCATCCTTCAAATACTTGAATGCATACATTAGGTTCCCTTTTCTACACCACCAAGACTGGTTACCACTTACTGGTAAAGTTGTAGTGGACATCTTTTAATGGTATGGGTTGGAAGAGGTGACTCCTGAGGTCACTTTTGACCTTAATGTTCTGTGATTTTGACTGCAGGGCCGGTGCTCTATTCACTGTGCCACCTAGCCACCCCATGTTCTGTGATTCTGAAGCTTGGTTGTGGGGTTGAAGAGGTATCACGACTAGAGAAATAGATTTAAAGGTGTCATAGGAATGGTTAAGACAAGCAAGAGGAAGAATTAAGAGAAAGTAGAGGACTTAGGACAGAGCCTTGTAGAATAATTGCATGAAAGGGGCAGGAGGAAGTGATAAAAATGGTGGAATAAAAATGTGATCAGAGACATAAGAGGAGAACCACAAAGAAGAGGACTATGGGAACCAAGAGAGTGGAGAACATAAAAAGAAGTTCAGTGAAATGGCATACTTTCTCTCCCAGTACCTACACACATTAGCAGGGTGTGGCGGGCTACATCTTCTGTTCAGGTTGCTAGGGTACTCTGAGGGATAGTGGGGTTCATCTAAAGTGGATATTTACTGAAAAGAGCCAAAGTACAACCACTTCCAAAACCAGAGTCATCCTTTCCTATGTACATACTGTTCAGTTTGTAGACAGTAGATTTAAACTTAAGGTGGTGACTTTAAAACATTTCTAGGGCCACCAGGTGACACAGTGGATAGAGTGCTGGGCCTGGAGTCAGGAAGACCTGAGTTCAAATCTGGCCTCAGACAACTCAGTAGCTGTATGACCCTGGTCAGTCATTTAAGCCTGTTTTCCTCAGTTTCCTCAGCTGTAAAATGAGCTGGAGAAGGAAATGGCCAACCATTCTAGTATCTCTTCCAAGAAAACCCCAAATGGGATCATGAAGAGTCAGATGCGAATGAAGAACAGGTGAACAAACTGAATAAAACATTTCCACCACTGAATTCACTTGTGGATGTAGCATAGTTGATGGACAAGTCTTGTACTTACTTCCAGGATATAGCATCTTTTCTTGGTTGGTTGATTGATTGATTGATTTGGGTCACTTACATTGCTTTTCAGAGCTGACTCCTTCCCAGGCTCATCTCACTGCCCTTGAGTGGCTCTTCTGAATGTTCAGAGCTCACAAAGTCACAGTCTGATTTGTTCATTCTCTGATGTTCATTTTCTTAAAATCAAGAAAGAAGAAACAAAAGCCACAGAAGGAACGATGCCATATATTCAAGGCCACATATTGGCCCTGGTGAGGAGAATAGGCTACTTCTCTTTCCACTTGGAGGTTTACTAAATGTCTTCCTTCACCATCGAGGTAAAGAAAGATCAAGTTTCTCTGTTGAAACTTTTCTGTGTGTCCTACTGTTTCTAGCTCAGCAGTTAGTTAAAAGACTTTTCTTCACTATGTATTAAGTACAAATAACCACATAATACCTGTGCATTCTCTGCATCAACAGTAAGGTCCTTCCATTAGATACATTTCCAGACGCAGGCTCTCCAAAGCTCTCCTGTGGATTGGTCGCATAGGGCAAGGGGAAGGGAATGAGCATTTATGTAGGGCATACTATGTGCTAGGCACTATGTTAAGCACTTTAAAAATATTATTTCATTTGATCCTCAAAATACTGCAAGGTAGATCCTGTCATTAACCCCTTTTTACATTTGAGGAAACTGAGGTGAACAGGGGTTGTGACTTGTCCAAGATAACGCATCTAGTAAGTATCTGAGGTCACTGTATCACCTAGCTGCCTCAGATTCTATGTGTATGATCTGGAAAGGCCCTTTCTTCCTCCTTCCACTGACTAATTTTCTCCATGTTCTCCTTCCTACTTAAAATTTGACAAATCTCAGCAAACTGGCAAGGGTGCCTTTTGATCACGTTATCCATATCTCCAAACCAGAACAATCTTCTGGAATCCTGGGGAGGCATTGTCTTCTGTGTACATGGTCAACAATGTCAATTATTGGAGAGGAATCAAGCAGGATAAGAACTGAGTTTTGGAAAAGACAAAACCATTGGTGACTTTGAGGGAACAATTTTAATAGGGAGGTAGGGACAAGATACATTGTAATTATAATGGCTAGCATTTATATACCACTAAAACTTTTGAAACACTTTACATATGCTAGCTCATATGTTCCTGACAAGGATCCTGGGAAATAGGTGCTATTATCATCATCCCCATTTTACAGATGAATAACTGAGCCTGAGAGAAGCTAAATGACTTGCCTAGGATCATATAACTAGTAAATGTCTGAGTCAGGATTTGAACTCGGGTCTTCTTGACCAAAAATACTGCACTCTATTATATATCACTGCTTTTCAGTGAAGATTAGGGGAGAGAGGAACCAAGGAAATGCCTAATCAATGACAAACCAAGACTAGTCTAGAAGATTTCAAATTTATCCATAGGTATTTCTGGGGGTCAGGTGCAGTGGTAAGGGTTGGTTCTACCCAAGACAGCCCTGAAATTTCTTTAGATTCATAGGAATTCCCCAAAGCAAGACCAATGAAGTCAAACCAGAACTCTGGGGAAGAGATCAGGTCAGAATTGTCTTAGTTTGCTTCTGCACCCCTTGAATGACAGTAGTCCCTTGGCACTAGGCAGATTTCTGGAGATGTACTCCGGCTGTACACTACCACCTTCTCCCCAATAGATTTATTTTTCTTGTTTTGCTGCTAATTCATAACACTTTCTCACAAAATATACATATGAACCAACCTAGCCACTAATATAATTTTAGATTAATAATTTATTAGTCTAACATTTCATATATTATTGAATAAAATTATATATTGCTACAAACTGTAATTTTAGTTATTCAGCAAAATGATAAACATCTATTAAGTGTCCTCAGTTCTACTCTCTTTACAACATTTATAGCAGCTCAGAAGTCTTAGTCTATGGCCACAGCAGCTTGAAGGGCAGGGATTTCATAGTTCCTGGATCTAGGGTCTCCTTCAAACTTAACATCAGGATAAAAGTCTGACATCCTTCTGCCCTGAAAGAGGAACCAATATATTCCATGCAGGGGAAACAAACTCAGTTAAGTGTTATTGGTACTGTACTGGTCCACCAGGTTAGAAAAAGAGAGGACTTACATATGTATCTGACTAATGAAATGTTGAGGAGCTTGGGCCACTATAAAGGCCTGTGACTGTGATAAGTGAAATTCAGTTTATCCCCTGTGAAATTAAGTTTTGGGACCAGATGATTTCCAAGGTTTTATATTATATTATATTAGACTTTGAGTCTAGTCAGCAGGCCATTGGGTACATAATTGTTTTGGATATCATGAGTGAGTATCTTTTCTAGGCAATTAAAAGATGAGGGAAACCAGTCTGTATACTCAGGCAAATACTTTACATTTAATTCCTTCCTTCCTTCCTTCCTTCCTTCCTTCCTTCCTTCCTTCCTTCCTTCCTTCCTTCCTTCCTTCTTTCCCTAAATATATATTAAGCATAAACAGGAAAACCTGTCTGGCTGAATTGCTACTAGAGTGTAAGGAATTTTGTCTTGAGTGGAAGGAAGAACATCTTGCATACACTTGTATTATGCTCAGTACCTACCCCTAATACATACTATATATTCAATAAGTATGTGTTGACTTGCATTTGGTTATGTAAAATTATCTGCTTCCAAGTGTACAAGCTATATAAGTATGTAACTGGATAGCTTTAAGTAGATTGCTCATATTTTTTCAGTTGGCAATTAAAGATTTCATTTGTTTTCAGAAAATGAACATGGGCCTTACATCTATCTGATTCATTTGATCTGCTAAATCAGATTCAGGTATGTGTGCATATATTTTTGTGTGTGTGTGCTCATCATCTCATCATCTCACTTATATTTAGTTAAAATGGTCAGAGTTTGCACATAAATCTTAGTTACTAACAACTAAACTTGTAAGATTAATGTCAGCAAATAGTAAAAAAAAAAAAATTCTGATTTATTTTACTATATACGCACTTCCTAATAGGATTACTGGTAAACAAAGTTATTTATAACTATTTATGTCTGTCAAATATAGCTATTTTGGGAATCTTTTAGTAAATGCAAATGTTTTTGTTTTAGGTATGAGGTGTGTGAGGATTATCATTGCTCAAAGGTGTCAAAACTGTACATTAAGTTCTATTTCATTTATTTGAAATAGTGAAAAACTTCAGAAGATATTCTATAGCAGGTAAAATATCTGGATAGCATTAAATGTAATCTCAAAAGCAATAATGAAGTGGCTACTAGGTAGCCAGGCACTGTAATGGGTTCTGGGGAGAAAATAGTATTTGAAAATGAACTGGACTAAACACAAGATCCTTTACAAATCTTTTGCACTTGGTTTTGTTCAGTGATCTCATTTCATCTTCACAACAACCCTGGGAGGCAGGTGCTGTTATCATCTCCATTTTACAGATGGGGAAACTGAGACAAACAGAGGTTAAGTAACTTGCCCAGGGTCACATACCTGTATGTGTCTGAAGCCAGTTTTCAATCCAGGTCTTTTTGACTCCAGGCCCATCACTCTGTCCTTTGGGTCACCCAGGTGCCCCAGGGACAATGCTATCATACAACTTCAGCCTATTCAGTGGTTCAGAAGGACCTCGTAAATTGAGTACTTGGAGGAATTTGGGGGTAGAGTTAGATCATGTGGTCAAATACTTATTCTTTGCAAAAAGCTCATAGAATCACTGGTTTTTACTTAACTCCATTTATGAAAATAGCCACTGTGGCACATTGGTTTTTATCAAAGAGGTGGTTTTCCCCCTTCTTAAAGTGATTGCACATGGAAAGCACCAAACTACCAATTAATGTAATTTGTTTTCATGGCTTTTTGCTTTGTATATCATTGAGGCATTAGCTTTCAAAGGTGAACAGTAAATGGTGAGCCAAAAATTGAGCATGAGGCTATCCTGGCAACTTAAGTAAGAGCAGGGAAGGAAACAATTGCCTAAGACTTTAACCCAGCTTCGCCTTTGACTGAGGATCTTAAACTCAGATTGATAGAAAACAGTTTTGGGGTTGAAATAATGCATACTGATTTATAGAAAATGCCATTTGGTGTATTTTTCTTTTATGTATTAGACTTAATGAATAGATATGCCTTTTTATTTTGTGGTACCCTACCATTAAATGATACCATCATTTTTTTTCTGCCTAAATAAATTCAAATTCTTGTCACCTACTATCTGTACAGGAAGATTTGAGACATTATTCCTAATTGAGATTTTTACTGAATATCTTTTAAAGATAAATTTGTTTTATTCTTTCCACCACTATTTAAAAGGATTTTCACATTTTTATCTTCTAAAGGAATTGTCAATGAGAAACTAAAACTGCATAGACTATACATTAAAATCACTTTAGTTTTTAAAGCTGTCATGAACTGTTTCAAAAAAAATGCTAAGTTGCCATTGTTTAATGTCTGTCATTTTATAATGCTTTAGAAGTTATCTATCCTGTAAAATTATTAACTGATGCTAAAATTGCCTTGTAAGTATTAGGACAATAGCAATTTTGTAACAGCTGGGACACTGCCAATGTAAGATAAGTACATTTTGCTCTGTAGATTCATAAAGTGCTTTGAAATGGTTTGTAACTGATGGATGGATGCATTTTCTAAGTGTAGAAAGCAATATTTTGTAGAAGGAAATGGCTTGAAAGCTGACACACATGCATGCAAATGCCATTCTCTTCAGTAAGTAATTTGCTTTTTCTTTCAAAAGCATAAATGGCATAGTTAGACACATTATTTTGTATATTGCACATAACAATACAAGATGCACAAAAACAGCAAGTACAAAACATTTCATATTGATAGAAGAACCCATGGCTGTGGTATATGATTAGCATAAATGTATACACACTGAAGTAATGCCTTCAGGATTAAAAAGTAAAACTAAAAAAAAAAAAGTTCTGCTAACTTCAGGAAATGACAATATTTAGAAGGCTTTTCCTTCTCTGCACTAAATTGTGGCACCTAATCCGAATACAATGAGTATCTGTTTAATGGGCCTACTTTGGCTGGGAACCACTAAAGAGCATGGCGCCAAGGCCATGACAATGTCAATCTGGAACAGGAGCCCATTGGCCATATCTGATATCTCTGTGCTTAGTTTAATAAAAGTTCTGCCATGGATCTTTCTTTACAAGTGTTCAGAATCAACCCTTAAAAACACACACGTACTAATCAGAATGTGTCACCTGACCCAAACCATGTGTGTTTTCATCTAGAAGAAAGACAAAGGTGAATCGTCTTTCAGAGACACTTGATTAAAATCACAGTTTGGAGTTCCTGCAATCAGGAATCATGACCAGCTCTGTTCCTGCTAACCCCACTTTTGTTCTGCTGCGTTATTATTGACATTTTATCTGCTGTGTCGACACAGGTTTGTCTCGATGTCTTTAAAATGTGCTCAGTGGAGTTGGATCCTTTCCCTGGAAGTGTTCACATAACACCCATTAGTTAATGGGAGGTGTGAGTTGTCAGTGAGAGGAAACTATCCCCCTGAGGCTTGGACATGTTTTCTGATTTTTAATAAAACAATAACTTTGACTACTTGGGGCAGGCTCTCTTTAATACCCTCGAAAGGAAAATTAAAATGGACAAGAACTACAGGCAATGGGGGGTGTTCTTCGTTGACAACAAAGAAATCAACTGCATTTTGATTTGGGCTCCTGCCATGTTCTCTGAACCTTCTTTATGGGATCATTTGATCAAACATCCTGCCATTATAGGATCCTTAAATCTATTATACAGCTGGCATTTCTCCATTGAATTCATTGGCTGGTTTGCTGGTTGATCATTGGATATTCAACTTTTGAATAGCTCCTTTGAGCATTCAAAATCCCTGCCCTGAGACTTTTGCAGGACAAAAAAAAAAAAAAAAAGAAACCCTGTTTAACACAGCACAGGTGTTTATGTTCAAGATATTATCACTGGAGGGAATCTCATTCCTCAATGGGGGGGGGATTCTTTTGTTAAGAACTGAAATAAATACATCCCTACCTCCATCCTCTTTGGATTGTAGGCCAAGTAGAATGCTGTGGTCAACCCTGTTAACTTCTCCTGGTTTAATTAGATCCACAGCTTACTAAGTAACTACGTACTTTCACATGGTTCCCTATTTAGATCTCCTCTAGGGAAGCAACAAGGTATAAAGGGAAGAATTCTGAATTTGGAGGGAGAGAATCCTACATCTGATCCTCACCATCTGTGTCACTTTGGGCAAATGACTTAACCTCATTGGGCCACATTTTGCTCATCTTTAAAATGTAAGGGTTAGGTCATATGACTTTGTAATGTCCCTTCCAGCTCTAAATCTCTGACCCTATTTTCTTCACATCTTTTACTTTTCTTATTATCCTAATTAGATTCCATAAATAAGCATTCTTAATTAGATGTTATTGCATGAGATTGTATTGCATAGATATATGCTATCAATTTTATGGTGTCTATACATGTTAATTCAGTGCCAAATATTCAAAAATAAGAACAGAATGAAAATATGGCTTTTGAGAACAGTGAAAAAAGTAGCTTTCCTACCAAATGAAATTCATCTAACTCTAAAGGAGAGAGTTTCAGAAGATAATTTTGTACTGATGCTTGCTATAGCCTTCAACTTCCTGACATTTGAGAAGCATTAGGGACAGCAAGAATTCTTCACTGTACAGGATCTTGCAACTAGAGCCTAGTTTTGCTTCTTGCCATTGATGCCAAGGGCTTGCAGGGGAAAGTTTGTCTCTAGTTGGTGAAGTACATAGACAGTTGGGCTTGAGGTCAAGAAGACCTGATTTTGAATCCTGTCTCAGAGACTTGCTAGCTGTATGACCTTGGGTAAGTAATTTTCCTTCTCTTATACTTGGTTTCCTTTGAGCCTCAGTTTCTCTCTATAAAATGTGGATAACATGGTGTAATATAATAAACAAATGTATCTAAGATGCTTTTCAAACCTTAAAAATATATAAATGTTAACTACTATCTTTCTTTCATCAAATGGAGAAAATTTTGACAACAGGATACTGGGAGCAAGAAGGCTCATATATTTGTGTTGATTTTCATGTAGAAATGCAAAGTGTAAATGGGTCACCATTCCTTCACATGTTCATCTAGACAGGCAATTAACATAAAAGTCACATAGATTGGACATACCGTGGCGAGACGTAAATTGAAATACAATATGAATAATCATATGGAAATATGCATATATATATGCAAATACACATACATTTGTTTTTATTTTCCTTTTCTTTAGGTGGAGCTTGATCACATTCAATGGTTTAGGTCACAGATACATACGCATGTAATATACATATATATACATATATATGTGCGTGTATACACATACATATATAAGTATAATCCATGTGCACACAAAAAACCAGAATAATCTATGTATAGATGTATATAACGCTTATATATTTATGGAAGTACATATGAATGACAATGAATTCATATAGAGTGTGTTTATATATGTGTGTGTATGTTGTGTGCATGTATGCGTCTGTATGTATTCGGTGACCCAAACCATTGAATGTATGCCCCAAATTCACTTAGCATATAAAGTAAAAACAAATCTCCACTAAGGAGAAGTAATATTGCCTAAAACTAGTAATTGTTACCAAATATCTAATACTACATTTTCAGTTAAGACTCAAATACTTACATACATAATACACACACACCCAACATTTATATAGTTTTTACAATATTCTGATGCTTTAAAATTATTATCTTAATTGATTTTTACAACCACCCTGGGAGGTAGGTGCTATTCTTAAATCCATTTTATAAGTGAGGAAAATGAAGCCTATATAGTTTAAGTGACTTGCCCCAGGGTCAAACAGCAAGGAAATATGTGAGGTCCAGTCTTCTGGACTCAGAGTCTGGTGCTTGATTCAAGAGGTCACCTAGTTCAGAGAACAATAGAAACACTCAGCTTTTGAAGTGTAAGTAAGCAAATAGATGGACTCCAAGCGCCATTTTCTGCAAGATAATAATGAAGTGTAATGATAATAATAATAATGTTTAGCATTGACACATTGCTTTAGGGGCTGCAGAATATTTACAGATTTTATCTTATTTGATCCTCACCACACCCCTGGGAATTAGGTGCTATTTTTATTTCATTTTATAGATAAGAAAAATGAGGCAGACAGACAGAGATTAAATGATTTGTCCAAGGACTGATTGGAATTTAGAATCTCCTGACTCCAGGTCCATTATTCTTTTCACTGTGCTAACTAGCTGCCTCATTTAGAAACAGGAGACCAGGAGTCTGAATTCCCTTACTACCCGTGCGATGTTGAGGGTGTCAGACACATATATCTAATATGTTAAATCACTCAGCCTTTCTGCCTTTCAGTTTCCCCTGTTCAATAAATTTGGTTCCCCACCCCTGCATTAGGGGATCTCTGATGTCTTTTTCAGGTTTGTACGCTGGAATCCTTTAAGAAAATACTATAGGAAACATTATTATAATGTGTCTTTAATTCTCTTTGGTCACTTTTTCTGAGCACAGGTTTGCCCTTTCAACTGGCATTCTATATAGTAAGACAAGGATTTGACTGAGAGTTATGAGTCCTGGTTTCAAATTCTTGTCTATCACTTGGAAATTGTGATGCTGGATAAGTCCGTAAACTTCTCTGAGTTTCAGTTTCCTTATCTGCATAAAGAAATGGATTACGTGGGAGAATACCTCCTTCACAGGGTTGTCATGAGGCAAACACTTTGAAAACCAAAAAGAACTCTGTAAATATGTTATTCAGAAGAATAGTCAAGGTCTGTTAGGGCCCAGAAAGAATCTGAGCCTCCGTCTTGGTGCTCATGTCTGTTAGAGATGGGTGTTTCTGAACATTGAAAATGAAAGGTTACCATAGTAAATGTCAATTGGACAGCAAATTGGGAGGGAAGGAAGCTGAGGAAGAAAGTTTACTCCAGAAAGAAATGTCAAAAAGTGCTTCAATATGCAAAATATGAAAAAATATGCTGAGAAGAAAGCTGTAAATTCAGGTCAGGCAAAGGCTCAGACCCCTCCAAGTGATGGCTAACTGTCATATTGTTTAAAAAAAGAATGAGAGAAGATAGGATGCTAATTAGAACTTTACCCACAACGTGACAAAAATAATTTACCTTATTTCTCTGCTGTTTGCAGCTCTATTGACGTCCTTAATATTACTAAAGCTGTTTACTCTTTTCAGATGACTGCTCAAAGAGAGAGCCATCATTTTCAAGGGCTCATCAACGGCTCAATGTAAATTCCTAGACTATTCTCTGCTTAAAATTGTGAAAATATGTCTGATGCCACAGAAAAAAGGAGCTGTATTGTCTTTGGAGGCATAATCATGGTATATGAGATAAGTTCACTGTTTTGGAAAGTTTGACTATTAGTAGTCTTTGGAAGTGTGACATATATCTACTAAAATAATCAGGCTGTTTTATTTTTGTAAGTAGCAGAATGTTTTAGTGAGTGGACTTGATATCAGGAAGTTACTGTTGCTCAGTCTTTCTATTCATGTCCAACTCTCTGTGACCCCCTTTGGAGTTTTCTTGGTAAAGATACTAAAGTGGTTTGCCATTTCCTTCTCTAGCTCATTTTAGACGTGAGAAACTGAGGCAAACTGGGTCAGATGACTTGCTTAGTATCCAGCTAGTAAGTGTCTGGGGTTAGATTTGAACTGAAGTCTTTCTGACTTCAGGACTGATACTCTATCCATTGAGCCACCTACATGCCCCTGACAGCAGGAAGACCGGGATTCTATATCTGCCCCCCTCCTAGTTGTATGATTGTGGGCAATCATATTAATCTTTCTGACACTCAGGTTCCTCAATCGTGAAATGTAGTTAATACTACCTGTATTTGACTATTGTGAGGCTCTGAAGTAGTTATGTATATAAAGAACTTTTCCAGATTTAAAGGGCCACAAGAATGTTAGCTGCTACTTTTAGGGTTTTTTTGTTTGTTTGTTTGTTTTTTACTATTTTGATATTAATTGGTAGGAAAATGAATTGTAGAGAGTTGGTTAGATGTTCTTATGTGAGTCTCTGGAACCTGGCATATTTGTAGCCCCCTAACAAGTTAGGTCTTGCTCAGTATTTTCCATAGGAAATTAGTTTGCAAAATAGTAATATTTCTTCCACTGTTGTCAAGGAGCTCACTGATATTGTCAACTGTTCCTGTTGTCAAGGAGCTCACAGTCTAATGGAAAAGACAATTTGTAGACAACTATGTACAAACAATACATATGTGTGTATGTATATATACACATACACATATATGTATAAATACATGCATACACACACACATATATATTTAGATATAATCAGCAGAGGGAAGGAAGGCACAAAGATTAAGGACTGGGAAAGACTTCTTATAGAAGGTTGTACTTAAGCTCAGACTTGAAGGAAACTAGAGATTTCAAGAGATAGGGTCTAGGAGGGAGAACATTCCAGGCATAGAGCACAATCACTTATAAGGTGTGGAATTGGAAGAGTGTCATGTGTGAAGAGCTACAAGGAGGTCAGGGTCACTGAATCACAGAATTCTGTCCACCAAGCATGGAGAGTGTGTGCTATGGTAGACTTCTAGTCCAACTCAGACTCTTCTCAATTACTTCTTCATTCTGAATCTCAGCCATAAAACTTATTAATCAAAATTGATATGTTTCCCATCACTTGGGTCTCCTTGTGTATCCGTGATGATTAATCATCGTATGAAGGTCACTGGAAATGTGCAATTCCTATAGTCCATAATTTTAGTTTAAAAGAAAGTGTGGTGTCTGAGATACCTTTTATCTCTTGAGACTGAGAAGACTCACAACTATTTTATCAGTCCCAAGAAGACATGAAATAGTTTTGAGATTGTGTCTAGGAATTAAAGGGTAGTATTTTTTTGGGGGGAGGTAATCCACTTGTGATTATGCTATCACTTATGTGTTTTCCTACAAGTTTCAAATTCACATATCTAAGGTTTCACTGAAATTTTGAACAATGCAATCTTATAGGACACAATATTTCTGTATTCAGTTGGTATTTCAGAATTAACATTTTTCAGTAAATGGGTTCTAATTAGAATTCAACACATTTTAGTCAATTCAATAAGCATTTCTTTAGCCCTTTGTACGTGTAGAGCAATGAGCTAGATACTGTGGGGATGTCACATTTAGATTATATGGGCCCTGTCTTCATGGATCTTATAGTCTGTAAAAAGAGACAGGAAAAATGCTTAAATAACTGCATTTCAAAACACTCAAGTGCATCAGAAAATGTACATACAAAATGCTAATGATAACAGCAAGTTTTAGGGGGTGGTAGAAAAAGTCAGGGAAGGCTTTCTAGAAAAGAACAGCACTTGCTGTGGGCTTTACAGGATGGGTAGAAATTCAAAAGGTTGACATCAGAGGCATTCAAGGTATATGTAATAGCACGAGCAAAAGTGAAAATTCTGATTCATAGATCAAGGATGATGAGTAGTCAGATTTAGCCAAGGAATGGTAAGTATGTATGGGAATATCAAATCCAATTCAATCCAATGATATTTATTAAGCACCTACTATTTGCCAGGCATTGTATTAAGTGCTGGAGATACAATTAATAAAAAGGAGATGGCCCTTGCCCTCACGGAGTTTACAATCTAATGAGTGCAGAGAAACATCACACAAAAGGAGGCAGGAAATCAAAGGTGAGTAGACACGGGGGACTACTTGGGGGGCCATTTTGTTCTGTGGAGTTGTGATAGATGCAAAACTCGAGTGAGCTGAGAGTCTAGTTTCTGCCCTCCATGAGGATGATATTGGGAAGTTTGATACTCTACCCTCTAGTTCTCCAATGCAGGGGATTGGGGGGGGAGAGAAGGCTAAGGAAGGTGGCACCAATGAAGGGTTGTTTTAGCAGCATGGTAGTGACTTTAGAAGTGATGAGCTTATCCTGGGAGGGGCATCATGTTCCATGTAGTAAATATCAGGCAGAGCAAGTAGTCGATGCAAAGTAGAGTGACATGATGGGGAAAAATGGTTGAAGTAGTTTGATGTCAGATTGTGTAAGATCTTGAATGCCATGAAAAAGATATTAGATTTTTAATTTTTGTCGTTGTTGTTGTTGTCGAGTAGTCAAGAAATATGTTTTGGGGAGTAATGGCCAGATCTAAGTTTAGACCAGATCTATATATAAGCAAGATTAATCTACAGCTAGCATGAAGGAGAGAGGGGGAGGACAGGAAAACCTGTAAGCAGATTAGTGTATTAGCATTGGCATATAACAGGAAATGTTGGTACTAGGGTAATGGCAGTGGAAATAGAGAGACCGGGACAAACTGAGAGACACCATGGAACTAAAACAAATAAGATGAGGATACAAAACATGAGGAAAGGGGAGAGTCAAAAGTGATTCAAGATATCAAAAACAGAAGACATAATAGTAATAGCTAATATTTATATAGCAAGTTGAGTTTATAGAGCAGCAAATAGACATATGCATATATATATGTATATTTGTGTGTATGTCTATATGGCGGCAGCTAAATGGGCTAGTGGATAAAGTGTTGGGCCTGAGTTTAAATCCAGCCTTAGACACTTATTAGCTGTGAGATCCTAGTCATCACTTAACCCTGTTTGCTTCAAGTTTCCTGAACTGTAAAATATCCTGGAGAAGGAATCTTTGCCAAGAAAATCCCAAATGGAGTCACAAAGAGTCAGATATGACTGAAAAACAACTGAACAACAACAACAAAATATGTGTATAAAGTCTCATTTGATTCTCATAAAAACCCTACACATTAGGTTCCATTATCACTCCTGCTTTACAGAGGAGGAAACTCAGGCTACAAAGTCATGACTTGCCCAACATCATAGGACTAGCAAGCTTCTGAGATATGATTTAAACTCAGGTTTTCCCTACTCTAAGTCCAGTGCTCAATCAAGTATGCCTAGATGGATGATGCAACTCCAAATCAAAAAAATGAAATCAGACAGAAGAGCAGGTTTGAGGGGAAAGATACTAAATGTGGTTTTGTGCATGTTGAGTTTGAAGTGCCGGTAGGATATTCAGGAAGAGCCGTCCTGTAGACCATTTGAGAAACAAAAAGGATTGGGATTATGGAAAGAGGTCAGAATTGGAGATAGATCTGTGGGTCATCTGCTTTCAGATGATAGCTGAAACTGTAGGTATAAATAAGAATTTTGAAGAAGAGTGACTAGAGAAGGGAAAGAAAAGGACCAAGAACAGATCCTTGAGGATAACCCACCTTAAGGAGGCACCAGAGGACAAGGAACCAATGAAGGGTACAGAGAGGGCTTGGTTAGAGTTAGGAGGACAATGAGAAAATATGGTGTCTTAGAAGTCAAGGAAAGAGACACAATCTACTAGGAAGAGTGTTAGTATTAAAGTGCTGCAAAGAGGTCAAAGCAGACAAAGATTAAAAAAAAAAAAGCTTCCATTACAGTAAGTCAAGAATTATCGGTCACCTCAGAGGGAGCAATTTCAGTAAACTTGTTGATACTGAAAATAAATTGCACAGGGTTATCATTTTAAAACTGTAGCAGTAAAAGGAAAGGAAGAGATGGCAGAAGAGCTGGATTAAATGGAAAGGCCAAAAGGCTCTTTGTTTTGCTGGGAAAGTCTGAACATATTCGAAGGAAGATAGAAATAATGTTTGGCATCTATGTGTGCTTTTAAGATTTGTCGGTTGGTCAGCTAATAGAAAATCGAATTTCTACTTATCTTCTTGACTGCAGGTCTAGTTCTCTCTCCAGGGGCCACATAGTTGCTCTCCCTAGCACAGTAGTCTAAGGGCCTCATCTAGAAGGAGAAATAGAAGATGCATGGGAAAGGGACGGGGGAGCGGGGGCGCAGCTTGGAGTTCTGGAACAGGGTATTAGAATAGACAAGACAAAGTGGAATAGGAGAACAAGTAGAGAAATCACCCTCTGCAAAGAATCAGAGTGGAAGGGAAAAGGACAGAACTGCTTATGATATTTTTTTTTTAATTTATTTTTTATTTACTCATTTACTTTTAATTTACAAGATTCAGTTCCACAATCACTTGGGTTTCAGATTTTCTCCCCTCCCTTCCCCCCCCCCC
>CM053589.1:50831726-50857869 GCA_028646515.1 Pseudochirops corinnae | reverse complement strand
ACTTTCAAATATCCAAGGGTCCTCAGAGTCACATAGCCACTTTAGCAAAGGGCCTAGGGGCAGGGAAGATCTTCAGATTCCCATAACAATATGAAATGAGAACTATGTAATGTCAGAATGGTGCTAGAAAAAAAAAAGGATATTTCTAAAGAAAAAATCACCCTTTGGAATCAATATTATTATTTGCAGATTTCTAATCTGCTATGCTGTATTGTTAGTGGCAGTTTAAAATTGTTTTCTGTTTGTTTTGAGGGGGGAAGGCAAGTCAATCAGGGTTAAATGACTTGTCCAAGGTCATGCAGCTAGTTAAGTGTCTAGTGTCTGAGGTCAAATCTGAACTCAGGTCCTCCTGACTCTAGGGCCTATGCTCTATTCACTGCACAATCTAGTTATACCTAAAAAAAAAAAAAAAAATGTCAATGGCTTCTATTCTCAAATCCCACTGGTAAGCCAAGAAGAAAGATAAAGAAAGGAAATGGAATGTGACAGTGAATGGGAACTGATGACCCAGACTAGACAAACTGCACATGGCAGGGGAATAAGAAATAAGAAATGGATATGATATTTAACATAAATATACAAAATGATCCTACCAAAATGGAGGGATTGTTCTCGTTAGTTAGCAATGATGATCAGCAAGAATGGCAATAAACTAAAAAAAAAAAAAAAGGAGCATCTACTTACAAAGTAGAAAATGGTTTGACTGAAAGATCAACAGAGGACCAGGGAAGAAAAAAATTTTGAGAGAATGTGAAGGAATGAAAATAGCCTGAAATGTTCAAATTGTGGCATTGAACACCAAATGGACCTATTCTATACATATCAGGATCCTTCAAAATTCAGCAGGAGCTGCTGAGAGGTGGTGACTTAATAGGGGCCCCTTGCTGCCCTAACTATTCAGTGATGCTATGATATTATATCAAGTTTCACTAAAATACTGTCCAGGAAAATGGTTTGTGGCACTCAGTAAAAGAGCAACATTGTGTCAATAATGGCTGACAATTGAAGGAAATGACTATTACTCTTGAACACAAAGAAGACCTGCCCCTCCCTTTTCCTCTTTCTCTGAAAGAAATGTGGAAAAACAAAACAAAACAAAACAAAAAAAGCTATTGACCATTGAAATAGGAATTAAAGAATCTGCAGGTGTTGGGGCATTCTTTGAGCATTATAGGTGTGTTTCTCCTGCCCAGTAATTGATCAGACCTAAGAATCTGAAAGGGGTTTAAGGAGGCGTGGAGATAGGGTAGGGGGATAAGGAGAGGATTTACTTGTTCTCATTTAATTCATGAAAACCCAGTGAATTAAAGTAGGATTTGTGTAAAATAACATCCTTTCAGAGATGTTTCCATGAAGTCAGGTTACTTTGGATTCACTTTAAACTTTAAAAAAAATACAAATTTGAACCATCATTGCCCATACATGAATTTATACTTATTACTTTCTTCAAAGAAAAAAAATTCTAGGTGGCACCAAATGGGAATTTCTATTATGACATAGAGGCTTTCCAGATCTCAATTACTATGCATTATAAGACATCAGTCAAAAAGATCCGGAGTGCCTGCTATGAGTGTCTGCTGTATTATGAAGCTTTGGTTACCAATAGCTACGGTGCAAAGCATGACCCACATCTTCCCTGCAAAGAGTTTGCGTTGCAGTTGGGGGGCCAGTCGATCAATCAAGAAGCATATATTAAGTGCCAATTATGGTCTAGGTCCCTTGGGAGATCTTGGACATACAAAAACAAAAATGAAACTGTCCCTGTCCTCAAGAAGTCTACATTACATTCTATCAGTGCATGTAACATGTTCACATGTAACATGTTCACATATGTATTGAGAGTGCAGAAAACAATACAAAACACTAAAGAAGTGTGGAATAGATATGATGAATTGGTCTTTTAGATATATCTAATATAGAAGTATTGTCAGACAAAGCAAAGCAACAATATTAACTTCTGTTATTGCATAAAGGGCTTGTGTAGACCCATGCTGAATCAGGAGTAAAGTTCAATTGCTTGACTGAGAAACAATAATATTTCATTACTGATTGTCTAAACCTGACTCTCCTTTTTGATCCTCCTTTGAATAGAGGTCATAGGGATAAGGCTGAGGTGGAATTGGTGATGTCAGGCCTCCTACCTGTATATCATTTTGATTCAACAAATCGAACTAGAATAATACAAAGCTGCAATCAATTAAGCTAAGATGAAACGCAAGATCTATAACCCCCAACTTATGTATCCTTGAGAGCAGGATGTTTGGTGGTAGTGGTGATGTTTTTGTCTTTGTATCACTTTCCCCACAATATTTTGCACAGAGTAGTTGCTTGATAAATATCTGAATGAATATAATTAAAATGACATGCTATCATCAGAAAACTAATACCAGTGATGATCTGAAAGTCAGAATTCAGGAAAAAAGAGTGGAAAGAGTCAATTTAATGCAAGCTGAGTCTAGTTAGTACATAAGAACTCAGAGTTCAGGACAGGCTATAAACACTAAGGCTTTGGCATGTGTTGTTTATTTCAAGGATTAGAGCTTAACTGAGGTGTGGATGACTTGTGCTTTGCCCTCCAGTGCTAAATTGAGAGGGATCAGACAGCATTTGCAGTCTTTCTATTGCTTAGAAACAACAAAGCTCAGGGTCCAGTTAACAAGAATACTTAGTTAAAACAGGAATCGTCCATATGATTGGCAGGGGTGAGCACTTAATTACCCTGCCCTACTCAAAACTGAAGGGCTTTATACCACATGCCCTAGCACTGTTTACCATGTTGGACTTCAGTTTGGTAGGCAGTCTAATTTCTCTTATCTCATACTATTTCAGGGCCTCCAAAATGCTGAACTAGCTCTGGCATTTCAGGCATCAATTTTATTATTTCCATGAACATCTCCTCTGCTCTTTATCATCCCTCTATTACCCAACATAGGGAGATAGTCATGACCACTTGGCCATGTTTATCGGCACAGGCCTACCCATCTACCAGCGCATCAGCCTGCGAGGATGCTTTGACATCATGATCATCAGCCCACTTCATGGGTCTGCCTGTTGGCTCAGCAGACCCTCATGGAAGGTCAAGACACAGTTTTGTCAGCCAGTAGGGCTCTGTATTTTATGTAGACTCTCCTGAAGGGTCAAGATCTATCACCCCATGAGGTTGCATTTTACTTTCCTCATCTGTATTATCCAGGTATCAAGCACCATAAAACTAAGGCCCTAAAGGAAGAGGGGCATCTCAGATCATGAGGAAGGTCTGGGGTCCTCCTATTCATTTAAGGGGGCCAGGTTTCTTTAATAAATGGTCATTGGCTCAGAGCTCTACCTCAGTAGTTTTTCTTGCAGATTGGCCATTTTGAGGCCCATAATTATGCAGGCACTTGGGCTGAGTCTTAAAGGGGAGTAGAGATTCCAAGAGACAATAGTGAAGTAGGAGTCCATTCCAGGCAACTGATAAAGCCTATCATGATAGGAGTGGCACCTGATTTATGTGGGCTAAGCTGGTTTCTCTAGAAGAAGGGAAGGAGGCTGTTCTTGGGATCATCATTAGTTTGACTTCCTTGCTACCTAAGGCATAAAAGGGGATTTTGTATTTAAGGTGAATTTAAGGGAACTTGCAGATTGCCCTTGAGGAATGTCTTTCTCTCAGTGTCTGATTGCTTCTGACTGCTATCATTAAAGCAGAGGCAGAGGGAAGTAATCTTTTATTTGAACTTAACTAGGAATTGTGTCCTTTTGAATCTTAAGTAAAATTGCTTTTTTTTTTATTGCATTTTATGATCCAGGAAGATCTCACTACATTCTAAACCTTATCATGAATCATTGGACTGGTTCGAGCTAGACCTATCTAAGAGTTTCTCTCAGAGTATGGAGGGAGGAAACAAAATATTGTGCACTGGGGACAGGGAGTAGGCCAATTTGTCAGGAAAGGAGAATGTATGAGGGGAAATATCCTTTGTTATTACATAGACCCACGATGAATCAAAGCACCACAAAAGAATATAATCTATTGGTGGTCTTGATTGACTAGTCAGAGACTCAGTGAGGATAAATATAAAGAAAATTATTTTCTTAATTTATGGTAATCATGTTATCATTTTAAACTGACACTGCCTGTGGCATGAGTACTCATTGTTAATTGGGTTGGACATTGGTATTTTCAATGGAAACTTTACAAGTGTGTTACAGTGAATTTACAAATGCATAAGCATACTGAAAAATTTGATTCAATTAATGTTTTTGAAAATACCTATGTAAAGTGATAAATGCCAGGAAAGATATAAAGTTTAGATAATCAAAGCTTATTTACCTTTAAGGTTTGCTAAGCATTTTGAATTTATGATATCATTTGACAAGCCTGTGCGGTAAGTAATATGATCCTTATTTTAAATGTTTTATTTTGTTTTATTTCAATATTTATGTTTTCTCCCTCATTCCTCTATCTGAATTTTTTCTTGAAATCTTGTAATAATTTGTATAACCAAGTAAAATAAATTCTTTTATAGTTATATGTATATATATATATATATACATGCCTATGTATATATAGTGTGTGCATATACATATGATTTATGTATGATGCGTAGATATACTTTATATAAATGCATATAATATATATGTATTTTATTCTGCATCTTTATATACTCTCCATACTGTGTGTGTGTCTTACACTGCACCTTTAGTTTACCACCCCTTCTGTCAAGAGCTGAGTGGCATGATCCATCAGTGATCTCTAGAATGGTACTCGTTCATTTTACTTATCAAACTTCTTAAGTCTTCCACTTTACAATTTTATGTAAATTGTTCTCCTAGCTCTGTTTACCTCACTCTGCTTTAGTTTGTGCAGGTATTCCTAAGTTAGTCTGAAATCAAGACACTCCTCATGCCTTATAGCAAAGTACCACTCCATTCCATTCATAAAATGTGTAAGACCATTCCACAGTTTGTGGACATACCTTTAGTTTGCAATTCTTTCCCACCACATGCATGTTTTATTTTATTGCATTCTGCTTTATTGTGCTTTGCAGATATTGAATTTTCATTTATTTATTTATTCATTCATTCATTCATTTTTTTTACAAATTGAAGGTTTGTGGCAGCTCTGTGTCCATCTATAGCTCCATTCTTCCAATAGCGTATGCTCACATCATATCTCAGTGTCACATTTTGACAATTTTCACAGTATTTAAAACTCTTTATTATTATGATATCTGTTATGGTCATTTGTGATCAGTGATCTTTGATGTGAGTACTGTAATTGTTTTGGTATGTCACGATCCTGACCATACAAGATGGCAAAGTTAATAAATGTTGTATGTGTGTTCTAACTACTCCATCGCCTGGCTGTTTCCCCTCCTCTCTCCCTCTCCTAGGACTTCCCTATCACTGCAACATAACAATATTGAAATCAGTTCAATCAATAACCTTAAGATGGTGTCTGAGTCTTCAAGAGAAAGGGAGATCAGTGGGACAAACTTCATTGTTGTCTTATTTTAAGATATTGCCACAGCCACCCCAATGTTTAGCACCCACTACCCTGATCAGTCAGCAACCATGACTAGCTGAAGGCTCAGATGATGGTTAGTATTTTTTAGCAATAAAATATTTTTTAAAGGTATGTACATTTTTTTTAGAAAAATGCTATTGTACACTAAATAGACTATAGTATAACATAAATATAATTATATATGCACTGGGAAACCAAGAAATTCATGTGACTTGCTTTGTTGCCATATTCATTTTATTGTGGCGGTTTGAAACTGAACTGGCAGAATCTCCAAGGTACATCTGAGTCAAAAGAGCTGCTATGAATATTTTGTACACATTGTCCTTTTTTACTGTGAATTTTGTAGGTCATTATAGTAGGAAATTAGGAAAGGTGTCCCAAAAGTTAAAAAAAAAAAGGAGTTGAACACATCTTTTAACCCAATGATATCACTACTAGTCCTATACCCCAAAGAGATCAAAGATTTACAGACAAGAAAATAGACATATAGAAAGAGTAAATGTTGGTTCTATAGACAGACAACTACTGTATGTCAAAGGTGGGATTTGAATCCAAGGCTTTCTGATCCCAAGTACAATACTTTTATACTATTCCTTGCTGCCTGTCCATGGCCCTTATGCTAATAGAGATTACAGTCTATTATTGAAGATATTGCATACACATGCACACGTGTGCAGACACACACATACACATACCCTTATAAATATATTACAAAGTAACATATGATAAGCAAATTAAAAAGGGGACTAAGTAATTGCTATATAGATTCTAAAGGGAAAAATTGTTGTTACTATCTAGGTTAGTTAGGAAAGAATTCAGAGGAGATGGATTTTTGGGAATTATAGTGGCAACATGGTATTCATGGCACCTACAGTGGCTATGAATATGTTGGTGTAATTCTGAATTGCAACATATAAGAGACTTCCTACGTGAAAGAAAGAACCTAAACATTTATTAAATACCAGAAAGGCAAATTTCAGCACCAGAAACTGAATCCCAATACCAGAAAGCCAAATTCATTGTAGCAACAAAGAAATCTATACATGATAACAATTCAGGGGGCACTGCCATTCCCAAGCCTTCCCCCTTGTAGGGCCTTCCCACAAGCAAACACTCACAGGTCACTGCCTGCTTCCTCTCCCTCCCTCAGCTCTGTTTTGACCAACTTCCACTGGACTCTACTCCACCCTTCCTGCTCTACCCCTTCTTGTTCCACCTATTCAGCAAGCTCCTCCCACCATATGCTCACATGACTCAGGCTTCCATGTGACTCAAGCAGGTCACATGGGCCTATTAATGGACAGGAAAGAACTTCCCATTAAGCAAAAATACATTAACCCTACAGGGATGCCTCCATACACCCAAATCATACTCTATTTGTCTGAAATTAACAAATATAGGAAGGAGAGATTGTTATCTCTTTTATTCCTGAATGAATATCCACCTACTTCCTAAAACACCTGATCTGCATACCTATCTTTATGTTGTTGTTGTTGTTGATGATCCATTGTTTTTGAAGAGGACCAATGACATCATGGGTGACATCTTCACTTACCTGTGACTGGATTTAAGTGAGGCAGAGTTGTGCAGTCATCAACCTCGTTCTCTCTTCTTTGGTCACTGAAGTCCAGTAGCAGGACAAAAGTCAAGATGACTGGTGATGGTCCAGGATGCAATGGATAACTTTGACCGCTGATGTCTGACCAAGCTCTAATCATAGAGTTGCCTTCGTGGCCACTGGAACAAGTTATTCTCATTCACCCATTCCCACCTAACTACTCACTGAACTAGATATTTTGTTCTTTGGTGAGAGTATGTGCCCCCAAAAATAGATACCTCAAATTTTCCCAGATTTTTAATTACTATTTTCTTAAAACAAATAAACAACAATAAAGTCACTGAGATGGTCTCTATTTCTATAAATTATATCCATGGAAGCCCCTATAACGCTTGTGTCTACTGGACACTGTGTAAGGTCTTGAACCTTATATTTGTTAGCTCCTTCAACCTAATGGGGCTTTATGGTTTTGTAGGAGGTGAGTTCTAGGTGACAGTTTTTTTGGATGATTTGGCTGTTCTGCCTAATTCAGGTTTGAAAGTATGTATAGACACTTAAGAGGTGAATGGCATGGTTGGAAGTTTCAGAATGAATGTGACCTACTCACATGGTAGAGTAAAAAGAGCACTAGATTTGAAATCAAAAGACATTGGTGTAAATTTTGCCTCTGATACCGTTAGCTGTATGACTCTGGACATGCAACTTAACCTTTCTAGGTCTCAGTTTCCAAATTTATAAAATGGGAGTGGGGCAGGCAGGGGTATACTAAAATACTTCCAAGGTCCCTTTTAGTTCTGGATTTATGAACTTTAATCCTATAAGAAATACCTGCAGTTATTCAAAATTCCACAAACACTTATATAGTACCCAACAAGTGCAAGACATTATGGGGCCAATGGGAATAAAATGATTGAAATAATCCCAAAGTTTCTGCTCTCTAAAATTTACAATCTAATGGGAAAACAGTATGCACACAAATAAATGTGGGAAAGAATGCAATAAGGGCAAACAATTATCAAACTGTTAAATAGAAGATACAATTTCATCATGATGTTCATTATGAATTATCCACATCCCACTTAGTGGTAGTTGGGTGGTAGAGTGGCTAAAGCCCCTGGTCATAGAGTCAGGAAGACCTCAGTTCAAATCCAGACTCAGACACTTTTACTAGCTGTGTGACCTTTGAGAAAATTACTTTACCCTCTGTTCGCTCCAGCTTCCTCAACTGTAAAATGGGCATAATAATAGTTCCTATCATCCAGGATTGTTTACAGGATAAAATGAGATAATATTTAAAAAACACTTAGAACATAGTACTATAAATGCTAGCCATCATTACCATATAAATTAACTAATTTGACAGTTACATAGACTAGAGCATGTTTTAAAGTAGGAATAATTGTGTATGTATAATACACATTCATTGCTTTCATTTAACGAATCTCATAATTTTTTTTCAATTAATGATTCTAATGACCTTCAGTCAAGGCGACAGTTTAAATGTGGCCTCAGACACTAACTAGTTCCATGATGCTGAGCAAATCACAGAGAAGTTATCTGTGCCTCAGTTTTTCATCTGTAAAATGGGTATAATAATAGCACCTACCTCCCAGGGTTGCAGTGCAGATAAAATGAGATAATATGTGTAAGGCACATTTCAAACCTTAAGATCCTATAGAAATACTAGATTTTATTAGCAGTTGTATTACTAATTAAATAAAGCCAACATTCGAAATAAGTGAAAATGAAAAGACAAAAAAGTTAGAAGGACTCAATTTTCTGATCATTTTTCTTTGCATGTGCTTTAATTCTAGCTCAAGCCTAAAATAGCAAGCATTTTTAAAGCTACTCCCAGTTACCATTGTGACCACTCTGTGATAACTTTAAAGTAGCTTGAAGAGAAATGTCTACCATTCTTGCAAAGATCTTTTTTTAAGGGAAGAAATTCCTTTCTTAATTTTTTCTCTTACCTATCTTTTTAATGTATTCCTGATATGATAGATAATGTCACTCATAAGTTATGAGAATGTACTTATGGACTGATAATTTCAAAAGTCAGAACATTTGGTCATCAGAATTCTCATTAGATTATTGTGGCCTACATCCCCTTCTATAATTTCTCAGCTATCGAGATATATATCTGCACACACAAAAGACAATTGCTTCTTTCTGCAGAGACTGAAGCAAAATCTCCATTACAATGTATTGTCTCCTCTCTGAATGCTCTACATTTTCACCTGTCTTCACTATATTAACTGATGTCATCTCACGGATTTTTAATCTTGTCTAAACGGCTCGTGCCGTGACACTAATATGAAAAGGCATATCATGAGGAGCGGTTATTAATATATAACACTAATTAGATAAAACATTGTTTTGTCTGGTACTACCATGTTATATAAAAAAATGCCCTTCCATATTCATTTAATGTCAACATGTTCTATACATACAGGGATATATTTTGAAAGGGAAGTTAGTTAACTCCTTTTAATGCATATGAAAAGTGGCTTCGTAGTTGCCATATATCACCAAGCTATTCCATAAATCTGATTTCATGAATGAAGCTTTGTTTGAGCAGCAAAATTTTAATGACTAAAATGAATATAATCACTGGGGAAAGGTGAAGATGTTAGTTTCCTTTTAGCAAAAAAATCCAAAAATAAAAAGACAGTTTGCCAATTCGTGGCATTTCACGATTTTGTCTTTCTCACACGTATATCTGGAGTAGGGGGGAAGAATCTCTAAAGCAAATAAGGCATATCAAAGGCATGACACCAACATGAAATGAGTCAATGTGATGTCTTTGACTGATAGGACCTTTACTGAATATCATTCTCAGACATATCAGGGTCAAGGTGCAAAATGAGAAAATGAGAAAATGAAAGAAAAGAGAGAATGGGGCTGCTTTATCCAAGCTTATCAATTTATATGTATTTATTCGACACATATTATATTGTTTTAAGCATTGTAATAGTTGAAGAAACGAAGAAGTATAAAATTTAAAGATTTGATTCTTGTCCTTAGAGAGCTTATGATCTCATCAGAAAAGTCTAGGCTAAGTGACATATCAAGCAATGATACTTATGAGTCAAATATTTGATAAATAAAAGTGAGATATAAAATGAAATAATAAGTATAAGACAATGTAATTAGGTTAGAATTGTAGCATAGCAAATAGTTAGGCTTCGAAAAAGGAAAGCAGGTTTGAATCCTGCCTATTACATGTACTGGCTATGTGACCCTAGGGAAGTCATATTAACTCTCAGTGCTCTAGACAATTCTCTAAGTCTATAAAAGTATCAGCCTACACTGGCAGAAAACATTTCCTTATCCTGGAGTTCCCTACCCTTCATCCTATACTTAGGCCATATATTGTGTGTTATTGAATCTAAAGTGCTATAAGTGATCAGAGGGGAGGAAGATGAGGGCTGAGGCAGTCTAGGAAATCTTCATGGAACAGGTGAAACTTGTGAGAGTTTTAAAGAATGACAAGTCATCAAGTGGAAGCCCATCAATTGGGAAATGTCTAAACAGGCCTTGGTATATGATTTTGAATGAATATCATTATGCTGCAAGAAATAACGAGCAGGTTTTTTTCAGAAAAACCTGGAAAGAGTTACATAAATTGGTGCTAAGTGAAATGAGCAGAACCAGGAGAACATTGTACACAGTAACAAATAACACTGTACAGTGAAGAATTGTGAATGATTTAGCTATTCTCAGCAATACAATGACCCAGAGCGATACCAAAGGACTCATGATGAAGTATGCTTTCTGCCTCCAGAGAAAGAACTGATATTGTCTAAATACAGGCTGAAGCATACTATTTTTCTCATTCTTTCTTTTTTGTTTGATTCTTCTTGTACAAAATGACTAATATGGAAATGTTTTACATGATTATACATGCAATCTATCTTGGATTGCTTACCATGTCAGGGAGGAAGGAGGGGAGAGAAGGAAAGAAGAAGGATTGAACTTGGAACACAGAACTTAAAAAAAAAAGTTCTAAAAATTGTTTTAACATGTAATTGGGGGGGAATGCTATTTAAGAAAAGAATGACCAGAGTCTACATGAGGACAAAGGAGGGAAAAGTTCAAAAGAAAGGAATACCATGACTGAACATGGCATGTTTAAGCATAATATATTCATTGAAATCATCTGATTATGCTACAGTATATTAGATAGGTGGATGAGGTAAAGCACATTATTAGGGTTCTTGAAATCTACTCAGGGAAATATAGATATGAAATATAATTGTTAATATTTATGCCACATTTTAAGGTTGGCAAAGCACTTTGCATAAATGGTCCCCACAAGAACTCTGTGAGATGGATCTTATCCCCATTTTATTGATAATAAAACTAAGACTCACACAGCTAGTAAATATTGATTTATATTTTTTTTATAAATATATTTATATTGACATATAAACCTAAATCTCCCCTGGGTCCCAAATCCAACATCCTTTTTATTATACCACTTAGTCAACCTGAATAATAGGGGAATCAATAACAAGTCTCAAAGGGGAAATTTGAACTAGAGAAAAGAAATCCATTTGGTAAGGAAAGAACCTGAAAAACAATTTTTCACACTTATATACTTCTGGGGAGACTGCGGTTCCTACTATACTCAAGAGTACTTGGACTAGTGTTTTGTACATATTAGTGACTGATTGTAGACTTTCAAAAAAACAGGTAGATGCAGCCTGTTATAGAAAGGACTAGTACTCTAGTTCCAATTCTGCTCCCACCTTGTTTTATGACGTTGGGAAAATCACTTCTCTTTTCTAAGCCTCAGTTTCCTCAACTGTAAAATGAAGGAATTAGGCTAGATGATCTCTATTGATCAATTTAATCAATCAATCAATCACAAGCATTTGTTGGGTGCCTACTTTGTGCCAGCTACTCTGCTGGCACTGGTGATACAAAGAGTGTTTAAGGAGGTGAGACAGTACGTACAAGGTTAAGTATGGCTGTAACATATACAAAATTAATGCAAGTAATTTTGGGATGGTGAACATTAGCAGATGGAGGCATCAGGAAATGCTTCATGTAGAAGGTGGCAACTGAGCCGAGTCTTGAAAGAAACTATGGAATCAAAAATACAGAAATAAGAAAGGAGTTCTCTTCAGGTATGGGAGACAGCTAGTTCAAAAGCACAGAGATGGCAGATGGAGTGACACGCATGAAAGCAGAACATAGGCAAGTATGTCTAGACCATAGAATGTCTAGTCTCCCCTAGTGCTAGAAGTGTATTTGGTAAGACCAGAAGGAAGAGGTTTGGAGCGGCCAAATGAACAGGTAGAGTAGTGTGAAGGCTAGACTAGTTCATCATAGTCAAGGGCCCTGGAGAGTCAGACCAAATTAGGGGGATGGAACACAGCTTAAGGTCAAAGTCCAAGTAGGCAGGCAGGAGACAGCACCCACAAGTACAAAGCAGGAAGAGGACACAGGTTGAGGTGTGGCCATGGTGACAGGGTTCAACGTCCACGCCAAGTATGACAAAGGCAGGGAAATGGATATAGAACGTAATTCTAGGGCTCAGCAAGCCAGAATATGGACCAAACAGCCGGTTCCTTGCAGCAGAAAACTTCGACAAAGCTCTCTGCCTATATAAGCTCATCGATTTAATTCTGGGAGGGACTTAAGAGGCCATCATCCATCCCATCATTTTTCATATTAAGAAACATAATGAAAGAAGCTAAGTGGGAAGAGAATATGCATTTATATAACACTTACTTATGTCAGGAACTGTGCTAAACATTTTAAAGAACATTATCACATCTGATCCTCACAACTACTCTCACAACTACCTAGGTGTTTTTATTATGCCCATTTTATAGTTGAGGAAACTGAACTAGAGGCTTGCCCAGAGTCACAGAGCTAGCTAAATTTGAACTCGGGCTTTTCTTATTCCAGTCTGGTTGGAAACCACCGAGCTATTGGCTGCCCCTAAGTGCCTTTCCCAGGGTCCCAAAGTGAACAAGTACCTGAGGCAGGATTTGAACTTGGAGCTTCCTGATTCCAAGCCTAGCACCAATGTCCATTCCACCACATAGAAACCTCTTTTTAAATACAACTTAAATTGTCTATAGTACTCAGAGAAGGTATAACAGATGTGATCTGATCCCCAAAGTAAGGGCAGGTTAACATATAATGAAGACTATAGTTCAGAGGACTAGACATTCTGAGGTTCTTAGCCTGGGATAGGTTTCATGGGGTCTGTGAATTTGGATGAGGTTAAAAATGCACCATCTTCATTTCAATATATTTGATTTCTTTGGTAAGTCAATGCATTTTATTTTATGCATTTTGAAAAGATTATTCTAGGAAGAGTTCCATGACAAAAGAAGTCGTGATCTCCTGCTCAGAACAGTCATGAGGGGGTCTCAAAAAATGAAACAATTCCTTAAGCAATACTGAATGAAGTGTAGAAAAATGAACTGAGCTAAACAAATACACTGCAGCTATAGAGGGCGAAAGTATCATTAATTTCTTCAAAAGTCACATCATGTCAATAGCTACAGTCTCTGCAGGTAAAAAGCTAACAAAATAGTGTTGTTCCTCTCCTCTACCCCCAATATCACAACAAAACTAATGACAGAAAGAATGAAATGTGTGCCACATTTGGAGTCCACACCAGACAAAGGTTACCTCATAGCACAAGGACTATGATAGGTCTCGGTAGTGAAACACCTGAGCAGAGAGCACTGTCAAATATCTGGAGAGATAGGTAAGACCTGAAAAGAAAAGATGAAAAGTCATAAACAGACACAATTTGTGAGGTTCACATTGCAAGCGGTTGTGTCATGCCACAGGGAAGTGTTTGAGGCACAGGAAGTAGTTGGGTCACGTGGAGGTCAGAGCATATTTCACTGTCCCCTGCCAGGGGATACTGTATTGCTCAGGACTCTCTTGCATGGGGCTACCTGCTGTTCCTGATTGGCATCTCCACACCTTGGGGCCTTCATACCCTTGTAATTTCACTCCCCCTCTCACAATTCTGTTCAGCTGGGTTCCATCACGTGTGGTATGTGGATCTGGGGTCTATTTAAGACCTAGGGCTGGAAGGAATCTTTGGAAGCCTGCCTTAGTATATGGCTTTAAGGCTTCCCCATGGAGAGACCTTAATAAACTTTTCTGTTTGGACCTCAGAACTGTGACTCTTCTGTTCCTGAAAGGTACGCTAGCATCGTTGAGTTGTTTGTGTAACCAGTTGCCTCTGCTGGTAAGTTAGGGCACTCTAAGAGAGAACCCTGACAACAATTCCAATCATCAGTATCTATGATCCAAAGACAATTCAACTCATCAGTTATCAGTATAAAAGCAAATGTTCTGCAAATTAATAATTCTGAAATTGGGCAAAGGCTTGTTCATTTTGTATAGAAGGAGATAAGGCAAAAAAAAAAAAAAAAAAAAGACAACAGCAAACCCTGTATGCAGGCCGAAATAAGACCACGCAGTGTTGTTAAATCAAGTTGGGGGGGAGGGGTAAACCGAACCAAATCTTGAGGTGAATGTGACACAATACACTATTCTAGCCACATGAGATTAACAATAACTTTCATTTATTCTGTGCACACTGAAATCTGAAAGACAGACCCAGAGAGGCCAGAATAGTTCAGCAAAAGAAATGAATATATGGGCTACTGAAAGATCAAAGAGCAAGATAGTCTGGGGTTGGATTCAGAAATACACTAAGAAATATAAGATCCTCCAAGGAAATCGTAACATACAGCAAATTTACTTCAAAAACTGGAGTCTGCAATACAGTTTTAGAATTCAAAGGGTTCCTCTCCAGTAACTAAAGAAGAGATGTAACTTGATCAACCTGATCAGCCTTCGGTCAGCACTGATTCCCTTGCTATTTATTGCATTAGTTCATTTACCATTCATTGCTCTTTGTGCTTTTATCATCATAACTTAGCATTAATTAACACAACATTAAAATAAAATGTCATCGTGATTCCAAAGATGGGCTGTAAGTGTCTCAAAGCAAACATCCCGGCTTAGCTCTCCATTTCATCCATCTAAGTGAAGTCGGTTAGTACTTTAGAGGTCATTCCAACAGACAAATAGATTGATTGTAGAAGTTGCATTTTTTTCTGCCATTTAATGTTCATTTTAATGTGTCTTCTTATGGAGATATAAAGAAATGCTCTTGGAGTGGAGGGAAGAAGACCAGGAGAGAAGAATTTTTGTCATATGGGGCAAAAGGGTTAATCATGAGACCAAAAAAAAAAAAACAAAAAAAACCAAAGCCAAAAAATGAAAACTACATTTAAGAAGGGCTTAGGCAATGTTTGGGTCCAGGTCCAAAAACCTTTCAACAGCAAAAATATATGCAGGATAGGATCACTGAAGCATAGATTTAATGCGGGAAGGGACCTTAGAGGTCACCAATTCCAACCCACTCATTTTACAAGTAAGCAAACTAAGCCACAGGGAGATTAGTTGACTTGCTCAGGCTAACAGCAAGTGCCTGAGATGAGATGTGAATCCAAGTCATTTTGACTTGAAGTTCAAAGTCCTATCAAAGGAAGAGGTTTTATTAGTTAGCATGACAGATGTTTGGTGATATGTTTTAGTCATCTGACCAGTTCACAGAATTGCCAATCTGAGCTAGAGGATAAGGAACTTAAGTTGTACCATTCCCTTTCAGCAAGATGAGCCACAGCTGAAACTGTTGGTAGCAGATGACTGCCAGATGCCAGAACCACAGCTTAGAGATGGATGCCATCAGTTGACAAATGGAAGGCAATTGTATATAGCCATATACTTCTAGCATAAGTAGATGCCACCAGGGGGAAATACTGAGTTTGGCACAGTATCACTCAATTCAACAGGCATGTAAGCACTGATTGTGTGCAAGGAAGAACAAAAATAAAACAGTGTTTGTCGTCAAGGGTCTGGGAATACATCATGACTTCAGGCAAATATAGTAGTCAATAGCCGATAAACATTTATTATGTGCTAGGCACTGTACCAGTGCTGGGGATACAAATAATAATTTAAGAAGTAGTCCCTGCCCTCAAGAAGCTTATAATCTAATGGAGGAAGGAAGCTGGAAAAGGAAACAAGATAGTACCCAGCACTGGGATATGATGTTTGTGGAGTTGAAACCAAGCAGAACAATTGGCAGAAAATGAAGGGTGGGTGGAAAATTCTGAGCCCTCTTTAAAGGGAGCCTTTGGAGGAGTCTTTTTGTTCTGACCTCTAGTCTTCTAATCAGAGGAGAGAGAGCGCTGTCTATATATGTCTCTCAATACCTAAGGAGGTATTCAGTATCAGAGATTAAGCAATCTGCATGAGGAAATTTCTGCTATTGAGATTATCCTGGGAAGAAAACATGAAGTTCCAGCAGATTTAAAACCAAACAGAACAGTTGTTCCGACCCCCTTTGGATCTGGCAATCTGGTGAAGCCTACAGACCCATTCTCAGTATATATTTTTTTTCAATACTTAAAAAGAGTGGCAAATTTTAATTAGAAGTTAATGAAAATAAAGATGTAATTTTTTTTCCCACCCAAGTTCATTGGCCTTCTGAAATCTACCCATGAACTCCTTGGGGGTGGGGGAGGTTAAGCCTCTAGAACAGCAGTTCTCAACCTGTGGGTCGTGACCCCTTTGGGGGTTGAACAACCCTTTCACAGGGGTCACCTAAGACCATCGGAAAACAAATATTTCCGATGGTATTAGGAACCGAGACACCGCCCCTCTATTGGTCTCAAGGTAGGTCCACACACATGCAGATACACCCACATATGAATATTAAAAGGTCGTGGCATTAGGAAGGTTGAGAACCACTGTTCTAGAACAATATGTGTGGATGGACAACAGTTGGACAAAAAGTTTAGGTAACCAGATTCAATCTAGCTTCCAACAAACTATAGAGTGTATGAAGGGAAGTAATATAATACAAAGCTGGAGAAATAGACTCTAGATCAGTGGTTCTCAACCTTCCTAATGCTGCAACCCTTTAATATAGTTCCTCATGCCGTGGTGACCCCAACCATAAAATTATTTTCGTTGCTACTTCATAACTGTAATTTTGCTACTGTTATGACTCATAATGTAAATATCTGATGTGCAGGATGTGTTTTCATTGTTACAAATCGAACATAATTCACAGGTTGAGAACTGCTGCTCTAGACTATATGTGGAGAGTCTTGAAGGACAGAGGAGTCAATTGGTATTTTAAAGTAGCTTAACTGCTTTGATTTCAATATTAATCTGGCTTACTCTCCTGAGAAACATCTCTTGCTGAACTTTTCCCCTGATTTCATGCTATCCTTGATTAAAGAGCCTCTGGACTGAGCTTTGCCTGTTTTAACCTCTGACCTTTGTTTTGGGTTTATTTCCTATTGATTGTTACTCATCCAAATAATGCCCTGTTAAACCCTGAATTTTTCTTTAGTCTGCCTGTACTTCTCCGTGCTTTCTAGTTTTTATTTGCATCGTCTATTTTTATTTGTATCATATCTGTTATTAATTGTTGGCTTGGGGCTTAGCATTGCCTCAGGTTCAAGCTACTCCATGTGTCCAGCTGCAGTTCAAACCATAGACTTCCTTGTCCAGCCTAGACCTTCCTGCCTCAGGGATATGAGGCAGGACAGGATGTTCTTTTTAAACTTCCTTTTTGAATTCTCAATTGTATCAAGTGATGGAGCACTCAAAGGGAATGTTAGGGACTTAGAATGGTACCAAATACCCAGAATTCCTCCAATCAATAACATCTTAGACTGCTGGACTCTAGGACAAGAATGCCATGCTTCCAGGAACAATAAATTCATGATGAAAGGAAAAAAAATGGTTCAGGGAACAGATGAAGTTGGTTTGTTTACATATATTAAGCATAACTAACCCACTAGAAACATCCTTCAGGCAGCACAGTGCCTGGAACAAAATAAGTACTCAATAAATATATGTTAACTGAATGATTGATATGAATGATTGCTAAGTTTTTCCAACTTCAACACTGATTTATTAATCATCAACTATGTACAAGGTAAGGTGTTAGATATCAGGAACATAAAGACATAAATGAAAAAAATACCTACTCCCAAGAAGCTTATATGCTATGAGGCCATTCACAGGGCAGCTAGGTAGTACAGTGGATAGAGTACTGGGCTTGGAGTCAAGAAGACCTGAATTCAAATACGACCTCAGACCCTTAAGCTATGTGACCCTGGGCAAATCTCATAACCCTATCTGCCTCAGTTTCCTGATGTGTAAAATGAACTGGAGAAGGAAATGGCAAACATTCTAGTAACTTTGCCAAGAAAACCCCAAATGAGTTCATGAAGAGTTGGACTTGACTGAAACAACTGAACAATAGGGCCATTCACTGACTAATGTCCTTGGGAACTCTAGACTAGGAAAAGTTGGCATTTGTGATGATACCATTTGGAAGACCTGCTAGTTGTCACTGAGTCATTCTCTGACCCCCTATTGAACCATTAAAGCTTCTCAGGGACTTAGTTTCCCCAATCTGTAGAATGTGAGTGTTCTTGATCTCTATGATCCCTTCAGGGTATAAATCCTAAGTCTTATCCAGTACCAATTACGCCAAACAGAAACAGATAATACCCTGCCATCTATCCAATCATGTATTCAAATCGAGACTTATTTTTGCCCCTGCCTGAAGCTGTGATGACTGCAGGACCTCCTCTGGAGCACTCACTGTCTTGGCTACCAAAGGCAAAGAATTCATGAAACTGGAGGGAGGGATTTATTCATGACTCACTCACCAAAGAGGGCCTAGAAAGTAGCTGAGTATCCTAAGCTATCCATACATTTCTCAGCCTATTGCCTTCCCAAAATACGCAGGGGTTCATAGGTATAAGGAAGAATAAGTTTATGATTAGTGTCTCTCCCACAGACCACTTTGTCCTCCAGGACCCTCAGCTACACAGTCTCTTCAATTTCCTGTTTTTGACTGGTTATAACTTTCCCTAACAATGGAATGTAATGATTATGAACTTTTATGGACCCGAGTGCTTCTGAGAACCTCTTGAATGTAATTTTGGCTCAGGATGAATGGTGTTATGGAGTAGAAAATGGAATGGATTTGTCAGGAGGCCTGCGTTCAAACTCTGGCTAAAGTCATTTATTAGATATATGGCCTTAAATAAATCAATTAACCTCTATGAGTCTCAATTTATTTATCTATAAAATGATGCTGTATTTATAATATAAAATATAATAATGCTCGTTCTGCCTGCCCAACAAGCTTTTATAAGGATCAAATGAGAATGTGCACAAAAGACCTTAAAGGACCATACAAATAAATTATCCTTATCATTATCATCATGTTAATGGAACATAAAATAGTGAATAAAACATTGAATTTGGAATTAGGAAGACCTAGGTTCTAATCCCTTCTCTAACATTTATTAGATGTGTGACCATGAGCAAAGCAAGGCATTCATTAAGAGCTGTGCCAAACACTGGTCCATACTTTCTTCACCTATAAAATTAAGGTTTTGGAATCTGTGACCTCAAAGCCAAGGATTTTGGCCTTCCAGTTCTAAATCTAGGGTCCTATGATCATCATAGGCAGTTAAGTGGCTCAATGAATGGAGTGCCAGCCCTGGAGTCAGGAGGACCTGAGTTCATCTGGCCTCAGACACTCACTAGCTATGAGACCCTGGGCAGTTCCTTTAACCTCTGTTTGTCTTAATCCACTAGAGAAGGAAATGGCAAACCACTCCAGTATTTGCCAAGAAAATCCCATGAACAGTATTTGCATAATATGGTCCATGGGGTCAAGAAGAGTCAAACATGACTAAACCACTGAACAACAATGACACTGATCATCATTCCTTTTCACATGTACATGGCTATTGTGGAAATTAATTGACAGTCCTCCTCTTCTAATTCAGTCAAGTATGAAACCAATTGCTCTGGGGTTTGATCTTGGGCATTACACAATTTCCTCTGTTCCCCACGGTGGCAGATGCCAAATAGTTGGCTCAGCAAATAATGTACTTAGACTGGGCTTCCAAATAATTTGCCCACAGACACATATCTAGAAAGTGTCAGAAACAGAATTTGAACCAATGTCTTTCTGAGTTCAAGCTCAATACCCCTCTTCTATATATTGTTGTTCAATTGTGTCCAATTCTTTGTGACCCCATGGAGTCACAAAGTCCATGGAGTGTTTTTGGTAAAGATACTGGAATGGTTTGCCATTCCCTTCTCCAGCTCATTTTACAGATGAGGAAACTGAGACAGAGTTAGATGCCTTGCCCAGGGACACACTGCTAGGAAATGTCTGAGGCTGGATTTTGATTCAGATCTTTCTGACTCCAGACCCAGTGCTCTATCCACTGAGGTGCTTAGCTAGCTGTCTTCTATATATTAGAGGACTATAATACTGTTATATGTATTACTACAATAGAGGATTATTATCCTCTGCCCCTGATTCCTGATATGGTTCAATTATCCTGTTCCTCAAGCTATACCTGTGGGGAACTGACAATCTGCTACATGGGAGGCCAGCAAGAAGAAAATGGTTTTCCAAACCAGCTATCACTCATATAAATGATCAAAATGTGCAGTGGGATGAGATGGAGCACATACTGCTTTGATAAACTTTCAATAATTTGAGGATTATGTCTTTTGTGACCACCCAAAAGACCAGGAAAATCTTTGGCTAACTGAAGCCTTCATGATATTCTGATTTACTCCACAGATCATATATAGAAAACTCAACTTGTTTATATAGTCCTGAAGTCCATACCTGCCCTATCATCTATGATTTACTAAGCTAGAAAAAATACATGTCCAAAAATACAGATCAGATTCCTAGGACATTTCATAGTTAGGGAAAGGGTTAAAGACAGAACCATGGAAGATGAAGGCTTTCCTACAATGGGAGAATTTTTAATACATGGAGAATCAGCAACTCTGCAATGGTTCCTAGAAGTAGTTCTACCAATCCATTTACAGATTCTCCACACAACAGCCTTACTGATACACCCAAAAATTTCCACTTGGACATCTACAGCAAATACCACTTTCAACAAGTTTAATAAAAATTTTATGTTAACCCCCGTCAATCTAGCCATACTCTCACCAGTCCTTGGTGGTAGAGAGCGATGCTTTCAAAACAATGATTGGGATGGTAATCTTATTGTCCAGTAGCTGCTTAAATCTTCCACATCCCTAAATATAAATTTATTGAAACTTTCTCCCATAAAAATAAATATTTATTGGGAAAAGACAGCTCCTCATACTGAAAGCCACATTCAAGACATAGAGAAAACAGCTGATGTGAAGAGCATCTGGCATCCTATAATCTTTGAAATGGATCATAAAAACCTAGAACATCTGTGGACTGCCTATAAACTCAAACACCATTAGATTCCATAATCACTATTTTTATACTGAATTTACCATCCCCTTCATCCCAAGTCACGGAAATCAAGTTGGCCAACACCTTGTCCAGAGACCTGAACATGAGTCACTTAGTTAAAGCCACCTCCACGGCCATACCTATTCGTGAACACCTTCAGGGTAACCAAAGCCTATGGTGGTCCAGCCATGAATGCTCTTCTTCATAAAGTTGTTTCAACTTTATCGTCTTACAGGATTATTATTCTAGACCTGGAATGAACCTCAGAAGACATCTAGTTCAATCCCTTACTTCACAGGTAAGGACACTGAGGCTCAGTTAAATTCATATAGGTAATAAACATCAGAAGTAGGATTTGAACCCAAGTCTCCTGACTTCAGAGTCACTGCTCTTTCCATTAAGCCACATTGCCTCCTTTCTTACCCTGCCTCTAATCCTATTATTCCATTTCGCTTGTGTTTTTGATCTGTGCTATTTCATGTCACCTTTCCTTTATATAGTATCAGCAATAGAACAGGTAGATAAAATTATACAAAGTATACTCTGAGGCAAAACCTGAGATGCTATACTTCTGTATCTCAGGAAAACTAGTTGAAATTATTTCATTCAGCATGATTTTGCTACAGTAATTCATTCCACTTACCCACCTGCAATTTACCATTCTATGCTACCTATGTCCAACAGAGTCACTTTTTCTGTGTCTACATGTCTTGAACTATGATCCTGTCAGACAATTACCTGAAAGAGTTAGAGGTTGAATAGGTAGATGTATGAAACATTCTATGTACAACCAAAGGCACATACAGACAGGAATCTATCTTCATCACTCAGCTAGGAAAGCTTAAATGGACAAAGTTTCATTAAATGTCCAGGACTCCTCGTGGAGCGATTCTGTAAAAACTTAAACACTAGTTCTTCATCCCATTTCTAATAACAAAAGTGGTGAATCTCACATCCTAGAGGCAACTAGGAGGCACAGTTAGATAGAAAGCTGGACTTGGACTCAGGAAGGCCCAAGTTCAAATCTGACCTCAGATACTTAACTAGGTATGTGACCTTGGGCAAGTCACTTAAATTCTGTCTGCCCTGGTTTCCTCAAATATGAAGTGGGAGTGATAATGGTTTCTACCTCCTAGGGTTCTTGTAAGGATTAAGTTAGATAATGTAAAGTGCTTAGGACACTACTTTGCATATCATAGGTGTTTAAAAATATTCCCCCACTAATGGAATCTGTTAGCGCCCCCTCTAGATCCTCTAAATTTTTTATAGATTCTTATTCTGACAAACACAGTGGAATCCAAACTTGCGCATTTTACCTTAATATTCCTCTAACATCCTCACCAGTGAAGAATGGTCCTCAATAATATCACTCAGCTATCTTCAATAGAAACAAAATCTCCCCTCCTACACCATAACATAATCAGTCCTTCAGATAGATACCTTACTTCTTTAAGAACTCGGGAAAATTCCATTTTATAAGTGTGATCCAGTTGTCAACATTCTGCTGTTTCTGAACTAAGTGCGTCATCAAATAATGGAAAAGGTTGTGAAATCTGGACATTGGCAGGCATCAACTGGGCCATATGTATTTGTAATGGATTTCTACCAGTGACCAGCTTTCCCAAGTACTGAGAGTCTCCTGAATGGTATACATTATCTCCATGTACTCTCCATGACCCCTCTTCTATTAATGAAGTACAACTTGGTGGTACAATAGAAAGATCACAGCATTTGGATTAAGGAAGACCTAAATTCAAATCTGACCCCAGTCACTTAACGAGTGGTGTGACCCTGGCAAGTCTGTCTGCCCCAGTTTCCTGAAATGTAAAATGTGGGTGGTAACAGCAGCACTTGCCTCCTAGGGGTATGAGAAACAAAAGCAGTGGTTCTTAATCTGTGGGTCACGACCCATTTGGGGGTCAAATGACCCTTTCTCAGGGATTGCCTAAGACCATCGGAAAACACATATTTCCGATGGTCTTAGGAACTGAGACACCATCCCTCTATCTCCAGGCGGGTCCGCCCACATGCAGATACACCCACATACTAGTATTAAAGGGTCCCGGCATTAGGAAGGTTGAGAACCCCTGATCAAAAGGGTCAAAATACGTAAAGCATTCTGCTAACCTCAAAGCACTATATGAGTAATAGCTACGTATCATGCACTCTCATTTTAAACTATCTCTACGTGATATATGATTGCTAAGATTTTATACTCATTTTATACATGGGGAGTTGAGGGATAAATTAATTTAGATAGACTTCTGACTTGTTTATCTTTTTGTTAGTGACCCAATAGCTAGCATGGTGCCTGGAACACAGTAAGTATTGTAATATATATTTGTGATTTGACTGATTGAGTAATGATTAATCCTGAACTATACCTAATGTGTAGTCTCCCCAGTAAAACCAACTGTTAGGCATGTGAGTTTTTAAGGTTAAAATATAGTCCTGGGTTCAGGCTTCTGAGGATTACCTCAGGAGATTTCAGTCAAGCCCCAAGTCATTTTAAATCTAGGGGAATAACCACAGAAACCCAGTGACTCTTTCCCTTATCCCGGTCACTTTGGATCTATCCTTGGGCAAATTCTAAACCCTGAGATGGCCTCTAACCTGCCTCTTCTAGGTTTCGGTGATTCGAAAGCATTCCAAATTAATTTTGAAGAAATGAATTATGTTTCAAGACATTTAAGTTAAAGAAGTAATATTAATTGACATATATTGCAACCCTCTATAGAGCACAGTGTGAAGATTTACACTAAGCGTGTGTGAATTCATTCGTCAGGCCTGTCACTTCAGTTTTAAGATGTGTTATCTGCTATGATTTACAGGTACAAGGCCCTAAAAAAAGAAGACATCACCATTTCACACCAGGAAATGTTCCAATTATACCCTGTTACCTGTATTAGTAATTGACAATTGTGGAGACCCAAAGGTATAGGCCTCCAATTCTATGTCGGTAATTGATTTATGTGTGAATATGCTAATACGGCATGATTTTTAGGATTCTTAATGAGAGGAGGTGGTTCTAATATCTATTAATTGTTTAAATCTTACACTGTTTTAAGATAAGTTAGGAATTCTTAAGTTGCTACTGTGATCATGTGAAAATGATTTCATTTATCATTCCTGAAGTATATATGAAATTTAATCATCAGTTATGTATGTATATATGTCCAATTAAAACAAGTAGAACAAACATCATACCAAGAGGAACTAAAGCAATGCACATGAATAGGAAATAAGGACAAAGAATATGTTCCTGATCCATATGATTTCTGATTTATCATGAAATTGAATTTATAATAATATCTAGCACTTATTAAGTGTTTTAAAGTTTGCAACGTGTGGGAAATGTTATCTTATCTGATCCTCACAATGTCCCTGGGAGGTAGGTGTTGGTATCATCATCATTTTGCATTTGAAGAAACTGAGATTGAGGGATTTTAAATGATTTGCACAGGGTCACGCAGGTAATAGCTACCTGAGGTGGAATTTGAACTCAGATTTTTGTGACTTCAAGTTCATTACCCTACTTTACCACCCCAATGTTGAATTTATAATGACAAATATTAAAATGTTGGTTTCACATTACTCTCTCTTACATCCACTATCTTCTAATCAAACTGTTCCACTTTCTTTATACATGATATTCTATCTTATACATGATATTCTATCTTTATACATATACTTTCTTTATACATGATATTCTATCTTATATATGATATTCTATCTTCATACATATACTTTCTTTATACATGATATTCTATCTTATACATGATATTCTATCTCTTACCTTCATATTTTTTACACAGATTTTCCCCCATTTCCCTCACTTTAACTTCATCTTTTGGAATCCCTAGCTACCAACTATGTCGGACATCTTCTGTTTTCCCTAATTGTTCTTGCTCTTTATAGGCTGAAACCATTTTGTATGTTCTCATCAGTTTACATATTACTTGCTTCAGAAGTATGTAAACTCCTTGAGGGCAATAACTCTTTCTTTTTTGTCTTTAGATACTCAGGATTTATGCAGTTCCTGGCACATAGTAAGTATTTAAATGATTGTTAAATTGAATTGAACACATTCTTTGGTCCTTTAAAGAATTCAGAAGTGCAAACTTAAAAGGTAATTGATGCATACGGATGTAAATACTTCCAGTAAATTCTGAATTTTGTTTGTAATTATATCTAGAGAAAGGGACACTTCATAATTATTTACAAATTTTGTTATAAGTTGATGGGATGGATATCAGTGTTTTCCATAACATTTTGAACCCAACTGGCAGCAAAGCAACTCAAAAGAAATCTGGGGAATCCAATCAGTAGGTGATGTAGGCCAGAATTAAAATGATAGTGGGAGTGGAGAGGAGGTAAACTTGCTGAGAACTTGGCTTGGGATGCAGATGGTAATAGAAAGGAAAGAAGTGAAGATGACCCCAAGGATTTGAGTCTAGGTGATTGGCAGAATGGCAAAGCCATGAACAGGAAAAGGGCTAATTAGAAAGGGCAGGACTGGGAGGGAAGGTACTGAGTTTAATTATCGAAATGCTGAATTTGAGGTGCTGATGGGACATCTAGAAGGAAATGCCCACTTATAAATATGGGTCTGGTGTTTAGGGTTAAATACATAGTTTTCAGAATTATCTGCATAATTGAAGCTGGGAAAAAAGTGAGGAGAAAAGAGAAAAGGACCAATGACTGAATCTTGGGGAATAAT
>CM053589.1:50805772-50822363 GCA_028646515.1 Pseudochirops corinnae | reverse complement strand
GGGACTCCGTCTTCTGGTATTTAAATGAATGCACTATCTATATTTCTTATGTAGAGAGCCTGTTCCATTTTGTGATTAATAACTATATCAGCATATTTATAGTTACTGTAGGCATTGTGAATACTGCATTGCTGATACAATCATGTTTACCTGAAGTATATAATGGTAATAGTAGTTGTTCACATTTGAAAGTTGGAGGGTTATCCAATGAGGACTTAGTGCTTAGAACAGACTCAGTTTCCCCCTTTCTCATGGGCTATACAGAGCCTGCTCAGATATTCTCTTTGTTGTTGTTCAGTTGTGTCCAACTCTTCATGACCCCACTTTGGAATTTTCTTGGCAAAGATACTGGAATGGTTTGCCATTTCCTTCTCCAGCATACTTGACAGATAAGGAAATTGAGGCAAACAGGTTAAATGACTTTCCCAGGGTCACACAGCTACTAAGTAGCTGAAGCCAGATTTGAGCACATAAAGATTAATCTTCCTGATTCCAAGTCCAGTGCTCTAGCCACTGTGCCACCCAACTGCCCCTGCTTACTGCCAGTCTGACACATGGAACTTCAGAAACTGTTTTCTGCCATGATGCTTTAGCATTAATACTAGGTGATAGTGAAAAAAACCATTTAATTGGCTTCAGAGACAGAAAGAATAAGGACTCAAGAGAGGCTGAACCAGAACTAAGGGTACATGTTAAAGGTTCAAGAAGATAAATTCTTACTCTCTTCCCCTTTCAAGTAAGGGGGATTGCTTTGAACTGGGGTTGGGAAATTGGACATTTCCTTCCACCCAGGCTATAGTGTCTTTGTTTCCTATTGTATATTTTTCCAGAAAATAGGTGAGCACATATTCCAAAAGAGGAACGAAAAAACAACTGATCAGTTTGGAGGATACTGAGATCCAGTAGAGGTTGAACCAGCAGTCAGAACTAAATCGTAGCTGAGGTCTCCTGGAAGCATCTGCAACAGGGATTGAGTCTCTGCGGATAATTTAAAAAAGGAACTTTAGCGCATGGAGGTAAGATGTGCAGTGGAGACATCACGCCTTAAGAGGGGGCAGCCAAGTTAATCAAGAGAACAGCTTACTCATTGATGCCAACATTAGAAACGAACTTCATGTAGACTGTGCAAAAAGAGGAAATTGCTCTCAGGGCAAGAAACGGGAAGGTATGTGGTCAGAAATGTTTACATCATATATGTCTCATTACACTTGTACTTCAGATTTGATCCCATACTCCCCAGGAACCTTATGTGTAAGGGCTGAGTGTGCCTCCAGGTTGGGAGACAGTTTTTGTCACTAACGTCCTTGATATGCTATCTTAATAAAAATGCTCTTCTAAAAGCTGATTGATATTGACTGATTGATACTTAAGAGGGATACCAGGTCGGGGCTTAATAGCTTCTAGAAAAACTAGAAGTCACAGATCTTCACAGTTACTTTTAGAACCCTGAGGAGAGAAATAGTATTCTCTCCTCTCCTCATCTAACTTGCCAATGCAGTTTGAATTGGGCCCATGACCCAGAAAGACTACAACATTTACAGAACATTTTAATGTTTGCAAAGAATTTTAAATACTGCACTTTATATCTAATTTGGGTCTCATAACCCTCTAAGATGAGTTCCAGTATTGTTCCTATTTTACAGATAAGGAAACTGAGGGTCAGAGAATTAGTTGCTTGTTCAGGGTCACACAGCTACATCATTTATAGTCATAAAGAAGATTTACTCATCTTGAGAGTATAAAATCAAAATCCAGAAAAAGAAAACATGTTTCACATAATTACCACAGAGTCATCATGAATGTATCTGTAATCATCTGTAATATTACATCATCTGTAATAATCTGTTAAGCATTATGTTTTCAATTATTGAAAAGAAATTTGAACATTAACTCCATAGATTAGAAAAAAGACTTTTCATAATCTGCTACATATGTTTATGAAAGGTTTAGTAAATATATAAAATTGGTTCTTTAATTATTCATTTTAAAAATGTATACAAAGTAATGAGATTATGTTTTACTTCTTTCAATGGAGGGAAATGCATAAACTAAACAATACTGCTTTTCAACTAAAAAATTTTTTTAATACTTTCTAGTTCTGTCCTTAAAATTATAAAGAAAACTTATGTTTAATGTTTGTATCAGAGAGTCCTTCCTGACATAAAGGGATGGATAAAATTTTGGAACCTCTTACTCTCTGGGCTTTACCAAAACCCAGATGATCTAGCAGTTTCAGTACTTAACACTTGCTCAGGAGGAAATACCTTATAAGCACATAGGTTCACAAGGCTCAAAATTTGAGAAATTTTATTTGTAAGTTAGTAGTAATTGATAGGGCTCACATCTGAGTTCAAGAAAGTTCCAATACCATCTTACCCAGTGAGAAACACTTTGGTAAGTGACATATAATTCCTATAACTTGCAGGATTTTCCTGGTTATAAAGCTCCAGTTGGAATTTTTTTTTTCCTCTACATAAATGCTCTCCTGCATATTTATCTTGCCTGTGATATTTTCCCCTCTTAGCAGGCCTCATTGGTCACTATTCCCTTTAGTTCTCTACTCACTCTCATCCTCAGCCTCATTATTGTAGCTGGCTATTCTTTATTTCTGACAGTTAACATTGTGTTCCCATTACTGTCACTATTTGCTGTAGCATCTGTTTCATGCTAGTTATTCCTTTCACATCATGGGGGCTAGGGTCCCAGTACCCCCACTAAAGTAAAATTTTTGACCCTCCCTTCATACCAGAGAAATCTGATTTTTTTCTTTTTTATTTTATGTGGCATTTACAGTATTTATTGTAAAATTTGGGTTAAGTATTTAGTCATAGGTTCTATATCATCTGTTGGCATTTGCATGTCATCTGTGGCTTCTGCAAAACTTCCCCCAAAATTCCCATTTAATTTCTTGTGCCAACCCATGATATTTTGAAAGCAGGATGGGAAAGTTATCATGTAAAAGGGAGAATTGTACTTTGTTCTTTTTCTGCTAGCCACAATTTAACTCTCCTTTAGTAGACAGTATCTATCTTCTGTCTGCTTTTTGCCAATCAGTTTTCTTTGCCATTTCTCAGCTCTTCTTCAAGAGATGGTATGAATTCTCTTTCCTAAGGAACCAGCTCACTAATATATTTCATATGGGACTAGGTCTTCAGGTTTTTTTTAAATAGCTCAAAATAGCACTGTTCATAAAGTTTATTTATTTTATACACAATTACTATAGTCTCAAAGTAAATTTATTGGGAAGTTGTGAGTGTCTCTTCTTAATCCAGTGGTGTCAGACTCAAATAGAAATGAGGGTCACCAAGCTGTATAGAAGGATCTCTGTGGGTTCCATATTCTCTTGGAAGGCCACATTAACATTATCTATATTCTATTTTCTTTGTATTTATTTTATTAAACGTTTCCCAGATACATTTTGATCTGCCTTGAACCACATTGGAGAGTGCTGTTACTGTAAAGGCTCATCTGACACCTCTGCCTTGATGAGTCTTTACCCCCAATTCCCATACAGACTAGTAGCTTATTGGCATCTGCCTTTTTCCCTCATTGTATATATGTTATATTTCCCCCTCACTCTAGCACTGTTTTCTAAAGTTACAGAGGCTAATTTAGGCTTGATACAATAAAGACTTTGTATGGATTAGGACTAGCCAAAATTATAGTGGAATGCTTCTGGAGGTAGTGATTTCTTTGTCACTGGAGATATTCAGAAGAGGCTGGACCTATTGGGGATGTTATAGAAAGGATTGCTATTCAGCGTAAGTTGAATAAGGCTTTTGAGACACCTTCCAGCTTTGAGATTCTGTGAGAATATATTTATACATTCAAGATACCAGAATATAACCTCAAATGTAGCTATGTTTAACTTTAGAGGAAAATTGTGTCTGTTGACAAATATCTTTGTGCATGTTGATTTGGGATGTCTCAACATTCATGACTCTGCAGCAAGGTTTTTTGTTTTTGATGATGTCAATCTTCACTGGACTTACTCCACTAGTATTTTATTCTTTTGACAAATATTCATTAAGCACCTGCTATGCACAGAGTACATGCTGTTCTATGAATTGGGTGAGATGCAAACTTTTGATCAGGTACAAATCTCTTCTTTCATGGAATTTATAATTTAGTGAGTGTTTGGGAGAGGGGAACAAGCATTTATTAAGCATCTACTATGTGCCCAGGAGTGTGTTAAGGACCTTACAAATATCTCACTTGATCCTGACAATGATAGATGAGAAAAGTGAAGCAGAAGTTAAGTGATCTGTCTAGATCTATACCCTTAGCAAGTGTCTGAGGTCAAATTTTAAGTCAGGTGTTCATAACTCCAGGCCTAGCCCTCTGTGATAAACAAATTATAGCAGGCAGTGTTGTGATAAATGCACGAGAGAGATAAAGCATTTATTAATAAGCATTTTCTATGCAGAGGGAAGAAAACTGAGCTAAGAAAACACTATGTAAAAGGAACATTCTAATGTAAAAGAAAAGAAAAGCAAAACACACCAGAATTTAGATTAAGGTGACGGCCATTCTTGAGTCCAGAAGGTTGATGATGAAGCGGATTTCCTTTTTTGTAGGTATGAGGTACTGGATTATGAACATGGAATACTTCATGCTTTCTTAAATAAGGTTGAGATGTCTGCTTTATTTCTCTTTTTTGTTGCTGTTACATTCTCTGTGTTCAGTCAAAGTGATGTTAAAAATAAGCTCCAATAAAACACTCATTTTTAAAACAAGAGAATCAGAGAGATGCAAAACAGAGTACTCTTTGAGGTCTGAGGGAGTTCCATACTGACCAGGGAGTGTTCATTGAGGTGGAATTTGAATTCAGCTTTAAAGGATGGATAAGGATTCAAAGGACAAAGAAAAGGAGGTAGAATGTTAGAGGCAAAGGAAATAGTGTGAACAAAAGCTCAAGGTAGACTGCAAGGACCACTTATAGATGAGGTGGAGGGTTAGGGCTAGGAACAGTACAATTTGGGTAAAGAGAATATCCCAGTTTGACTGGAGTATGAAGTACATTAAGCTGAGGTAATGTGAGATAAAGCTGAAAAGATAAGAGGGCACCAGATTGTGAGGGGCCTTGAATGTCAAATAAAGGAGCCTCAATGGTATTCAATAACCAGTAATATGCATTTAGTAAGTCTTTACCCTACATGTCAGGTGGTGTTCTAAGCACTTGGGATGCAAAGAAAAAGCAAAAATTGTTAAAACAAAATGGATGACAGTAAGTCACTGAATATTTTGGGGGCAAACGAGTGGTATAACCAGATGAATGTGTATGAGATATTTTTCTGACAGCTGGACAAGGGATGAATTTGGAGGGGGAAACAGGAAAATATGTTATGAGAATTGTATTAGTCAAAGAAATGAAGATCTTCCTAACATAGAAATGGTAGGAATAGAGTAGAATGAAGGACCATACATGTTTTTTAACAGGGGTTTTGTTTTTTCTTGCTTTATCTATAGGAAGAAGAGAATTAGGAAGGCAAGAAAGCTGATTTTTTTTTGCTTGAAAATATCCCAAATTTAATTTTAAAAAAGAAAGATGGTGGTAGAGAAATGGTCTGCAAGTGTTATTGAGGAGTGAAGAATATGTTCACACTTCCCTCTGGACCTGTGAATTGGGAGAGTGAAAGAATGGGGCAAAGGGGGGGTCTACAATGGAGCGGCTGTTTTCCTCTAGAGTTGTGTTATCCTCTAGAGATGTGTTATCCTCAGAGGGAAGTCAGATTTCAGTTAGTGAGACAGTGGAAGGAATGTTCATTCAAAGTTAAACTATCTAGGAAGGAGTTTGTTGAGAGTAGAAATGTGTATATGGAGGTAGAGGGGGGACGGTGTTTCAGTGATTCAGATGAACAAGAGGAATGGGCTAAGAGATCAGTGAACCAAGATGATGATCCAAGTTTATTTCTAAATCAGTTAGCTTAAGCATTTTCTATAGGTACAACAGTTATAGTGGTTTTTGCTATAGAGGATTTTGGAATAAGGTATTTAGAACAGGGATGAAAATTTGGAGAGAGATGTAGTGGTATGTTATCTTGTGGGGTAGGTGTTCTTATCATCTGCATTTTACAGATGAGAAAACTGAGGCAGACAGAGGTTAATTCACTTGTCAAGGGTCATATACCTAGTAAATAAGGATTTGATTTTAGATCTTCCTGACACCAAGTCCAACACTTTGCCCATTGTGCTACCTAGTTCCCTGTATAACCAGAAATTAGAAACCAGTATGACAGGGTAAAGAGTTTTCAAGTTCCATTAGCAGAATTTGGCCAATAGGATACTTGTACAATTAAATCATCCCATATTTTGAAATAAAAACTAGAACGTTGCTATTTTGAAGTGATTAAATGGCATCTGTGTGGTGTACTGGATAGAGGTCTAGATCTGGAATCAGGAAAAGTTGAGTTTAATTCTGTTCCAGACACTAATTAGCTATGTGACCGAAGGCAAGCTGTTAACCTTGTTCAGCTTCGTTTCCTCATCTGTAAAGTGAGAAAGATGGACTTGTAGACTGTTGAGATTTGCTTTCACCTTTAAAGCTCCTATGATCTCACCACCTTGAGCTTTGATTGAAGAAGGAGGGCTTTGGAGCTTTCAGGAGGAAAATAAGGACTTGTAGTCAACCTGATACATTATTAAGTAGTCTCACTGCTTATATTGAGTCGAATGCTATTTTGTAGCTTACAAACATACACAATATGGGAACTTTACATTTTTATTAACATTGTTGATTGTATGTACATGAGTGATTGATGGAAATCTGGCTTGAAATCCCACCTGCTCAAGATAAATCCCTCTCAGTATGGTGGAATGCATTTTTTGTGAAGGAACTACAGATCTGTAAAAGGACCATAATGGCGCAATTTTCTGACACAGAACAGTTCTCAATGTTTTCCATGTATGATGGACCTGTCTGCTTATGAGGTAATGTGTGAGCCCTCCACAAGGGCCTTCTGTAATTGTACCTCCACCTACTTTAACATAGTCTGAACAAATTCTGCTATCTCCTAGGCATTTTCCACCTTGCTGTCTGTTACATTGCCACCACCACTTCATTCCTCATAATATGTGGAATGTCTTTGTCATTGACACATCGTGCTTGAGGTCTAATGTGGATACAAAAGGTAGAAAGATCGCTGTGTGATTTTAAAAAAAGGATTTCTTTCAATTGCTGGTGAGCTGGAGTATGTGTTTTTCTGCTTTAGTCCCAGCCTTCACGAGGCTCTGTTTCTTCTCAACTGTCACTTTGAAGTGAAACCTTCTAAACTTGCCATTGTATCTACACAGGCCTATCCTGAATTTCTTGCCAGAATCTTTTGAACTCTTCCCTCTGAAACTTTCTTTTGTATCCATCTGTGTTCTTGCCAGTTCCTCCTTTTTAACTTCACTGCTTAGCCTTTCTTACTCTGTCAACATTATTTCAATAGATCTGATGATGATTAAAATTAATTGCTTAGTGATGTTCTTAGAGTCTCTCTCAACCATTTTCTGTTCTTTGAATAATTTTTAATGCACAGCCATTGCCACTGTATACAACATTGTGGAGTAGTCGGAGTCTGAGGTCCCTGAGACGGAATTCTAGCTCTGCCACTTCCTAACTGTGTGACCCTGGAAAAGTCACTTAAACTCTCTAGTCTGCAATTTTCTTATCTAACATAAGGAGTTTCAGGGGTGGCTAGGTGGCACAGTGAATAGTGCACCGGCCCTGGAGTCAGGAGGACCTGAGTTCAAATCTGATCTCAGACACTTGACACACTTACTAGCCATGTGTCTTTGGGCAAGTCACTTAACCCCAATGGCCCTCCAAAAGCAAAAAATAAAATAAGGAGGTTCAGCTAAATGACTTCAAAGATCTTATTGAACTCTAAATATATCTGATTTTTTGTTGTAGTTTTCTAGGAAACGGAAGGTTATAATGATTAAATAGAGTTCAGAACTAGAAGACATATTAGCTACAATCTCGTCCAACATCTATCCCGTTTTTTAACTGAGGAGCCTGAGGCACAGATAGATTAGATAACTGGCTCCGGGTCTCAGAGTCAGTAAGTGGAGGAGATGCGATTAAAACTCGAGTCTTTTGAGTAAGAAATCTGATGTGCTTTGATTTTTCTGAGAAGTAATTGGTTGGATCTTTTGCAGTTGATTCTTACTCTAATGACAAATATATCAGAAAAGAACTGTCTCATTTCTGAGAACAAAATCAACTTGATTGTCTTTCCATTGGGACCTCTGCCTTCTAGAAATATTTGACATAGAGGCAGTTATTGGTGACAAAAGTAGTTAACAATAATTGTTCATCCTGGTTTCCTCTTCTAAATGTGTTTAGGCAGGCCTCATCCTTCTGTAAAATTTGTTTCAAGATGGGCCCTCTTCTCTTTATCTACATTTCTTTCTTTGCTGCTCTCGTCATATGCTCTGGTTTCAGTTATCATCTCAATGCACTTAACTATCCTATCTATATATTTAGTCATTTTCTCTTTCCTCCATTTCAGCCCTGCATCACTAACCATTGGACATCTCCAACTGTAAGACTCAAAAGCATCTCAAACCCATATATTCAAAATGAACCTCCAATTTTTCATCATTAACCTCATGTTTCTCTTAACTATTATATGTCTGTTTATTTGTACCATCATTTCCCCAATCACTTAGGTTTGTCACCTTGGAGTCATTCTTGACCCTTCCCTTTATCTTACTATCCAAATTTAATCATTTGCAAAATCTTTTACCACCACATAAACTCTAATATCCATCATTTTATCCAGCTTACACATCCCTCATCATTTCTACCTAGGAATATGAGAACAGCCTTCTAAAGACCAGCATCTGGTCTTTCTCTATTCTAATCCATCATCCATACAATTGACAAAATAATCTTCCAAAACCAAAAAACAATGACCACATCACTCCCTTGTTCAAGAATGTTAAATGATTCCTTATTATCTGTAGGATGAAACACAAACTCCTCAGTCTGATATTCAAGGCTCTTCACAATGTAACTTTCCAAGCAAATTTCACATGACTAATTTTTTTGCACTCCATATTTTAGACAGACTAGGCCACTATTGACTGTTCTCCAGACTTGGCATACAATGTCACACCTCTTTGTCTTTGCACAGGCTCTCTTCCATCCCTGGAATACATTCCATCCTTTATTCTGTTTCTTAGGTTCCTTCTGTTTGTGCAAAGCTCATGTCATGGGGCATCTTCCATACAAAGCATTTCCTTACTTCCTTAGCTGTCATTGCTCTGTCACTCCTAAAATTTGTACCTATATGCTGATCTGTTTACATGTAGTACAGTAGACAACAAGACTTCTGAATCTTGGCCTAATTTGGTCAAACACTATATGCAAGGTCAATAATTAAACAATCTCTGACCTCTAGGAAATTTCATTCTATTAGGAAAAATGACACAAGCCTATATGTAAATGCAAGATATACCCAAAGTAATTCAAGGTAACTTAAGAGAATGTGGAAGGAATTAGAAACTGGAGAAGGAAAGGGAGGAGACTAGGAAAAGCCTCAGCTTGAAGGTGTACCTGAGCTAAGGATTCTAAAAGTTGGATTTGTAGAAAGAGTTCATTCTAGGTCTTATCTTTTCAATGCATTAATTTTTTTTACTAAATGTTTTTGCTGTTATTATATTTATCTCTCGAAGTTGAGTGAAAGATTTAACTAAAACATTATGTTAACTAAAAGAGTTTCGCAGTTTCTGCTCATCTGTAGCAAGTACATTCTATTGGCTTCTCTAAGCATAGAGGTCATCAGGATAAATGCTTTACCAAAAACCACTTGATGTCATCATGTTAATGAAACAGACTTCACGAAACATAGTTTACCTTGCATTTGAGTAAATATGATTATGATGATGATGATGCCTTTGCTAATATCAATATACTCCTATTAGCTAGTGTCCATTCTGTACTTCCATTGAACTTAAGGTGATGCTCAGATGTCTTTCATCAAACTCAGAAGTGCCTTTATATTAATTGATGGGATCACTATTGGAAAATGGATCTCAAGAAAACATTACACATTTAATGCCCCATGAATATGTTGCCAAAGAGAGTAGAGTTGGGAAATTTCATAACTGTATGGTTATATCTGTAGTACTCTTCAAGTAAATCTTCAAATGGGTAAAGACAATTTTGTCTGAAATTTCTGTAAAATTTTAATGGCATAGTCTTGGTACTAGTCTGAACTTAGCTTTAATTGATCAACTGGATACTCTTTTATCTTTTCACTGACCAGGAGCAGCTACTTTTTGATTTACACATTTGTTGTTATTGTTCAGCCATGTTTGACTCTTCATGACCCCGTTTGGGGTTTTCTTGGCAAAGATACTCACTACTTTGCTATTTCCTTCTCCAGCTCATTTTGCAAGTGTAGAAATTGAGGCAAATGGGACTTGCCCAGGGGCATATAGCTAGTAAGTGTCCGAGGCTGGATTTGAACTCAAGTCTCTCTGATTCCAGATCTGGAGTTCTATCCACTGTGCCACCTAGCTGCCCATACATTTAGCCTCTTGCTTGTACTTATACCTTTGGACTAGTTCCATCCTTGGCTGAAAGTACAAAAGTAAATGGTAGTTGACAGATTGATATAAAATCAGGCTCCTTGCTCAATATTTTGATTGCTTGTGCTTGTTGCAACTTTCCTGTATGCCTGTAATTTGAAACTTTGACTGTCCTAATCTCTGATGCCAGCTTGTTTGGCTTTCTCTCTCCAGATTTTTTATACCTGTTGATGTATTCCTTAGCTCTTGTTCTGACTACTTGGATTCCTGACCTTCTACTTACACTGGTTTAAGGTTCTCTCTCATCCTCTACCATTATGTTTTTGGATTCCTGACATGATCTGACCGTTGGTGCTTGAGTACTTCATAAATCCTATCTTGAGTATCTAGATTATTGACCTACCCCTTTTTGATATTTGTTCTTTATTATGTTTTTGAACCTTAATGTCACCTACCAGAATTCTTAATCTACTGCTTTTCTTCACTCTTCTTCTCTTTTATGTGTTATCTTCCTGCTTTAGAATGTAAGCTTCTTGAGGACAGGACTACCATTCTTTTCTCTCTTGTGTTTGTGAACATAATAATCTCTTCATACATATTTTATCTACTCTAATCTGATCTCATCTGATCTGAACTCTGGTCCATGTTTGTCCATGACATGGTTTTCCTGGAGTAAGGTATGTGTGGTTATTGGACCTGATGTTAGCAACACAGTGAGCAAACACAGCTGACCTCTGGGGAACAAAGAGATGGAGAAAACATGGTTCATAGCCCCAGGAAGCACACCTGTGCTCCTTCAATGGAAGAGATGTAATTAACCTGTTATTTAAAGAGAGGAGGAGCAATCAGGCACAGTTTGTGTTTCCTAAACCAATGCCATAATTGTGCCAAAGCAGAGGGAGCAGTTGGCGATAGAAAAGATGGAGTTTACAGGGGCAGTAGAACCGCAGCAGTATTGAACCGCCAGGTTTTTCCTGCTACATCTGTTCTCTGCAGGTGTGCTTTTCATATAGGGAAGGTGATCCAGCAGGGCTTGTTTCCTGTGTGTTCCCTCAGTTACATCCCCATTGATGAGTTGCTTGGGGGTCTGGGCACATGCAATACCAAGAGGGAATCAGTCAATGGCAATTTGAATTCCTTCAGGCACAGCTGTGGCAGTCTTCCTGATGTTACCGTCTGAGACATTCCAATTCCCTTTCCTTGACTATACTCCTATTTCAGAGTTTAAAGACCTTGTTACCTGGTTTCTCCTTATTGACCCACCTTGTTCTATGGCAATTTATAATCCCCAGGTAACAGCACTTAACTTAGTATGGTCATGGCATTCAAAAATAAGTCTTTTTTTTTTTTTTAACCTGAAATTAGGATAGAATTGGTCAAAGAAATTTAGAGTCCACTTCTTTGCTTAAACTTAGAATAGGATAGAGACTGGTCCTGTCATTTCCTTAATGTAAGTAGCCCCCAGTGAGGAGCCTCTGCTGCCAATGTAGATTGGTACTTTGTCTGAAATTTAGAGTCTTAGAAACAGAGCTACTAGAGATTGTGACAATTTTAGTAATTAATGTTTATACAGTGTTTGAAGGCTTGCAAGGTGCTTTACAAATGTTATCTTATTTGTTGCTAATACCAATAGTTAAAGGGAGGGAGGTGCTATTATTATAGTCATTTTCCAGATGAAGAAACTGAGGCAGACATGTGTTAAGTGTGTTACCCAGGGTCACAGAGGTAGTGAGTATCTGAGGCAGGATTTGAACTCAATTTTTCATGACTCCAAGTCTTATGTTCTATCTACTTCATGTCCTAGCTGTGATTTATATAGGGTCATAGATCCAGTATGTGTCAGAGGTAGGACCCTTCCTGTCTTTGAGACCATCTGTCTATTTACCACGTCATAATACCAGTTCTTCTTATGCTCATACTTAATTTCAACTTTGTTCCTTCAATGTACTTGAAGCACATAATCAATAAAGGAAGCTAACATCTGAACACAAAATCTAGAAGGAATCCAGGAGAGATCTTAAGAGGAATATTTGAGAAGTTTGCTACTATTTCATACTTATTTATCTGGTAACAGAAAGCTATTAAGTATAACAAGTATAAGAGAAGAAACATTAATAAATGTTTATTCATTGATTTTAAAGGACATATTATTTATTTATGAGGACATTGCAACTTTTCAGAAATCTATAGCAACATTATTGATGCCTTAAGGTAGTTTTCCCATCTGATTCTATGTCTAAACATATATTTTTTGTTCTGCTGATCACAGAAAACAATTATTTTTATTGAAAATGAATGAGGTAAGATTTTCATCATTTTGATTGACCCCATTTTCATGAGGTCAGTTTCTCATCAGAGTCAAGAGAGACAGTGAAATGTAGTAGATAAAGAGTTTGGCTCAGAACAAGAGAAACCTGGATTCAAATCCCGTCTTTCAGACATTTTGTGGTCTTGGGCAATCAGTAAACCATTCAGTACACTAGAGATATCAAATGCAAGGCCTATAACATTTCTGAATGTGGCTAGAACCAGATTAAAATATTACCAGGATATATTTAGACAAAATATATTAAAACATAAATGATGTTACATTTTATTTTTTGGAAGCAATTGAGGTTAAGTGACTTGCTTGCCTAGACTTGACTCACACATCTAGTAATTGTCTGAGGCTAGATCTAAACTCCTACTGACTCAGGCCAGTCCTCTATCCAGTCTGCCACCCAGCTTCCCCACATTAATTAAGTCAAGCCCAAAGGAGCCAATATGTGTGGAGTAGTGGCTTCCATTTCTAGCTTTATATCACTGCTCTAGACAACTCTCTAAGACTGCTATCAGTTGCAAAGAAAGCACCAATCTGTACTGATAGAGGGACTCTTCCCTATCAGGTTCAGTTCCTCTCCTGTTCCATAGAGATATTATTATTTAGCATGTACGAAGTGCAAGATTATTTCTGACTCAATTAAGGAATGTAGAACAGGACTCAGAAACCCTAGAAGAAAGCAGAGGAAACCTAAAGTTGATAAAGTCCAACAAGAAAGTGAGAACTCATATATATATATATGTACAGAAAACAATAGAGTGAGTGATATGATCAGAGAGAGATGTCTCTGTTTTTTATTGTGCAGGGCACACTGTAGGCATCTAAGAAATGTATCAAAGCTGATTTGAGCTCAGCAGTCAGAACTGATTGCAGAGCCTGGAGAAAAGAAGAAGAGCAATGAGCTGAATTTTAAAAAGGATCTTGTGGACAAAGTCACATTCTGTATTAAAGCTATTAGTGTGGCAATGAAGCTTAATAATTAACTCACTTTCCTCTATCCAATTTGAGAGGAGGCAAAAATTGAAATCACCCCTTGAACCAAGACCGATGAGGTTATTTTAATGTCTTGTAGCAGCCAAATTTTCATAATAGCAAACACATCAACACCCTTGAAGATAGCCAATTTGTAAATAAATGGAGTTTTCACAACAGTTGAACAGAATTTCAGAGAACACAGTAGAAGTATTATGTGAGAACAGAGACTGAGGTTGGCAGGATATCATGTACAAGTTCAGTCAGGGTTCCAGATTGTACATCTAAGAAAAATTTCTGTGAACGAAGACAGGAGAATAGACAATGACTCGTAAGATCTTAGATTTAGGAGCTAGAGGGACCTTAGAGGTAGGTCATACCATTACACCAAACCACACTGAAGGATTCTGGCAGGTCACATATTGGCTAAAGTTTAAAATATGTTACCTATGTTTCATTGTAATTTTATTTATTTTGTTAAATATTTCCCAATTTCCATGTTAATCTGGTTGGGCAATTCTCAAGGAGTGTTGCAGGCCTCATATGGAGCATGTTTTTGACATGTCTGATCTAGTTCAACCTTCTCATTTCAGAGATGATGAAACTGAACACAGGAGGGGTTAAACGCCTTGCCCAGGGTCAATCTGGTAGTATTTGGCAGTCAGGAATCAAACTCAGGTCTTTTGAATACAAATTTAGCATTCTTTACATAGTATCATGCTTCCTTGGGCAGTTTGAGATCTATCAGAATCAGCTCTTCCACATCAGTTGTTTTCAAACATTATTAATCTGCCAACTATTTTAATGCAGCAAAATAAGCCCCTAGTCACCTGTCCCAAACAGCTGTCTCCTAAAATTTCATCATAATTATTGGAAAAATGACATTCACTACTTTGTATTAAATTTTAACGGAATAAATGGGTGGTGATGGTAAATATATGTGTTTGGAGCAGGAAACCTGGATTTGAATTTCAGTTCCTCCAATTATTGTATGATTATGAGCAAAATGCAATCTCTAGGAGTCTTAGTTTCCTCATCTGTAAAATGAGAATAGTAATATTTGTGTTGGAACTTGCCTAAGATAGAATAAATCAAACAACATTTATGCCTACTATGTGCCAGGCACTGTGCTAGGTCCTGGAGATGCAAGAAGAGCCAAAAGATGGTATCTTCCCTCAAAGAGCTTACAGTCTAATGGAAAACCAGTTTGAGAACAAATATATACAAAACAAGGATAAATATGAAATAAGTGACAGAAGGAAGTCACTAGAATTAAGAGGGATTGGGGAGGGCTTTCAATAAAAGAGAGGATTTTAGTTGGGACCTAAAGAAAGCCAAGGAGGTCAGTAGTTGGAGAGAAGGAGGGAAATAATCAGCATATATCAGAAATGGGACTTAAACCTTCCTTACTCTGAAGCTAGCTCTCTATCACTGTGCAATGTTGTCTTCATTGTAACATCTTCTTTTAAATGTTTTATTGCTTTTTTGAATCATTCTGGAATTTATGTTATTTCATGACATGTAGACAATTTGTAGAATCTTCTTAAATGTTCTGGCTTTATTTTCCATGATAATATTTAATATTTATTCAGTGTGTTATAGCTTTTATAGAATAGTTCAGCTTTATGAATTGCATATCATTATTGCATTATCTGGTTTTGACCATTTTTTCATTTTTTTCTTGCATTGCTAATAGTGATTTATCTCTGTTTTCACTTTTCACTACTAGGCCCCTCCTCCTTCCTCTACTATGGCATCCTTTCTCCTGACACATCCCTTAGCAGGCTGGTATCCTTAGTGCTTGTAGATTGCAAGGGAAAAGGTGGTGTTACAGGTGAACTGGGTCCCTACATAGCTGAAATCCATGTAAAGATAGGTTTCCACGCCTGTTTTGTTTGGACATGAAGTCTCTTCCCCTCTAGCCAGTTATATACCATCACGTTTCCTCTTTTCCCCATATTACCTTTTTTTTTATGGTTCGGTAAAATTATTATCTTTTACTTCTTCTAGGGTATAGGAGTATTATGCATGAGTCACTGCCATGAAAGCAGACCTTGAACCATAAGCCTGTGGGATATCTTATAATGATGTAAACAGGCACCTTATGTTGAGTAACTAAGTTGTTATCTCATGATTTTTAAAAATATTTTTGCTTATCTCTTCTAGGGTCTTCTTTATACCATGTTCCTGTCCTCTAGATTCCACTTCTGACAAGGTACTACAAAGATAAATATTTCTAGAAAAAACACCCAACAAAAACAAACAAAAAAGAATAAGTAAATATTAAACGAAATAAGTATATAGAAAGATAAACAAAATGAATAGGAGATGGAGGAATGGGAATTCCTAAATGTGCTACCACAGAAATAGAATAGAGAAGGGTAGATAATTTTGGTACTCCAGAAGCTCCACCTCTCATAAGGGGCATGAAAATAAAGAACAGTTAAGAATATAAGCCATGAATAGCAGAATAAAATTCAGAAGAGACTAGAAGGTGACAGAAATAGTGACGATAAAGTAAATCAAAACATTTGGGGAAAGGATGGCAAAAAATATGTTATTTAGGCCAAAAAAAAATACTTGGAAGAGGAGGGAAGGAAGGTTTTGAATCATATGCTTATCTGGGTATGAAAAGGGATAAGTCAAAAGAGGAGGAAACAACAAAAAAAAAAAGTATAGGTTAAAGTAAGAGGAAACAGAATTTAAGTAATTTTGCTAAACATGAACAAATTTGATTAGGGATTGAGTGAAGGAAAGGAGAATATATGCTAATAG
>CM053589.1:50790227-50805272 GCA_028646515.1 Pseudochirops corinnae | reverse complement strand
GTTCTCAACCTGTGGGTTATGTTCAATTTGTAACAATGAAAATGTATCCTGCATATCAGATATTTACATTACAATTCATAACAGTAGCAAAATTACAGTTATGAAGTAGCAACAAAAATAATTTTATGGTTTGGGGTCACCACAACATGAGGAACTGTATTAAAAGGTCACAGCATTAGGAAGGTTGAGAACCACTGACCTAGAGGGTCTCATATGGCCTCAAGGTCACAGGTTCAACACCCCTGGACTAGACAGTTTTTAAGATCCCCCCCACAGAATCCAAAATTCTATGATTTTCAGTGAAAAAACCTAGAACAAGCAAGAGTAGATCATGAAGACAAATTGTTTATGAAATTCTTTTAGAAAAGAACCACAAGTAGTATCGTGTAGTGGACAGAGCATTGGCATTGAGTTAGGAAAACCTGCTTTTAAATATAGTCTCAGACATTTATTAGTAGTGTGACTCTGGGAAAGTCATTTAGCCTCAGTTTCCTAAATTTGGGTGTTGGCTTTGGTGACCCCTAAGGTCCTGTCCAGATCTAAGTCTAAGATCCTATGAATTAGTCAATCAAAAAGAATTATTAAATGCCTACTATATTCCAGACACTGTACTAGAAATACAAGTTCCCTGGCCTCAAAGATCTTATTGATGAGACAAGATGTACATATATAAGTCTAAAAATTAGAACTACTGCTAGGGTCTAGTGCATTGGATCTTCCTTCTCTACAAGAGCCCCTCTTTTCTAAATCTATGAGTACAGTTTGGGCCTAAAAAAAATTATCACATTTCTTTTCTCGTACGGTTTGGCTTATTATATCCTCTCACCCACTACAATGGGAAAAATGCATAAAACTTAGGTTTAGCTCATTTCTACAATGTTCCAAAAGCGGACGTATGGGAAGTAGAAAGGTACTGCACAAAACAAATCAGATGTGGGACAGTTATTTATTTCCTACAACAAAAGAAATGTTTAACACAAAAGTCTGCCATAAATACACCTTAGCAGTAAGAATTAAGACAGGGTTCATTGTTTTACAACCATTTTCATTCTCCCATGAGAGACTTAAATATTAGATCATGAAGTATTTTATGAGTCTGTTGAGGAGGCATTGTTATATTTAGCCTCTCTCTGCAATGTTCCCTTCAAAATCCGTTTCTTCTGGAAAGTTAGGTCATATATTGGTGGTGATTACCCTCTGTAATTTAGGAATTTCTCTTGTTGCCAGTCATCTCTAATCAAGGGACCTAGTTTTCCCATCCCTCTGACTTACAAGGTTACATCCAAGACAGAACATGTTCATCTCAGGCTCACTTTTTGATCACCTGTTCTCAGGAAAGGAAATGCAAAAGGTGGCTGATGACCCCAAGGCCCAGGTTTAGTTCACCAAATAAGTGACCTCTTTGATAGACTTCCTGTTCCTCCCTTCCCTCTCTTTCCGCTCCATCCAGGAAGAGACACCTGAATAGTCTTGACATGCTCTGTTGCTGGGTAAGAAGAAAGACAATTAATGTCAAGTCTCTCTTTTTCAATGATCATCTGAGTCATTGGCTGTTTTTTGCTCAGTGGTCAATAAAGAGTTATTTTCTCATCCCCAAAGTCCCTGAGTCCTTCAGTGTTCATTTACACATTCCTAGCCAGAGGCAAGCAGGGGCTTCATCATCCCCAAATCATCCAAATCCTGAGCTAGCACACACATTCATCCAGAAGCAGACATGGCAGCTCTTATTACAAAAACTTACACCAATATATACCAAAAAATGCAAGATGGTTTTGGGAAGGTAGCTGCTAGCAGCTGTAAAAGTTAGTCCTGATTCTTTTGAATTAAAATCCCAGATACTAAGTAAAAAAACTAATAAATTGGAAAATTAACTACATTATTCTCCACAATCTACTTCCTTCCCTGGCTCCTCAAAAACAGCATACCGTCTCATAGATGTAATAAAAAGTAGTTTACTACAAAACATGGAAAGGGCAACATGTAGGTAATAATAATAAAAGTTCATATTGATATAGTCCTTTAAAGTTTACAAATGAGGAAAGTGGGGCAAACGGAGGCTAAGTGACTTGCCCACAGTCACATGGGTATTAAGTGTTTAAGACAGGCTTTGAATTCCAGTCTTCCTGCCTCCAGACCCAGGGTACCACTCACCGAATCACTTAGCTGTGAGAAAACTATGAAGTCCAGAAAAAGAAAAAGAAAAGTGAAGAATAAAATATAATGTAGATTGGGGGGGGGGGGGGAGAAGAGAGGAAGAGAGAGAGAGGAAAGAGATGAAGGAGAATGATCTCGGAATAAACTCAATCACTGGACTGGAAGGTTCTCTTAGTCCATTTTTAAAGTAGGAAAAAATTAAATGAGAAAAATAAATATTGTTAGGGGTTTTCTCCAAAATCCTTGAAGTCAAAAGAGGTAATAGAAATAGAAGCCAAGACTCTGAATTCTCAGTTTCTTGTTTAACCACCAGAGAACACTCCTTCCTTTCTCTCAGTTCATGTTTGTGAGGCACTTTTTAGAGGGAAAGTGCTATTATTACCTTAGAGCTTTTTTTTATAAGACAAAAACATTTCTAAAACAATTATAATTGATTATGTCATCCCTCTACTTTCAGCTGCTAAAGTTCACCAAATTATAGTGCACTAATAAATGAAGATAGTACTTCATTAAAGACTTTAGACATTTTCTGAAATGAATTAAAATTAACAAAAGGCTTTAAGGGGTGAAATGCAAATCTTCTGTAAAATTCTTTTAGGTAGACATGCTCAAGAGCCCAAATGATTAATATAGCAAGAGATCTCGATGAACTAAAAACTCATAATGCAACTTGAAATTAAAGAAATGAAGAAACATTTTCAAACTTCAGATATCAGTCTTGCTCAGATATTATGGCCTCCCTGGGCTATCCCAATATTGTTGATGGAAAAATCTGGGCCACTCTAGAAGTCCAGGTCAAGGAGATTGCTACATTCCCAGGAAACAAGGAGTGAACTCATCTTCTGGAAGTATTCTTGGACCTTATATTTCTTTTGTATTTCAGATATAAAATAAATTGCTCCTGGGATGAGGCCTGAGCCACAGTAGAACACTATTTGCTATCTAGATGAGGTCTGGCTAGAACAGACTCTGATGGGACCCATTGTACCTTATGTCCTATGTGAGTCAAAGAAAGCGGTGGAATAATTTGATGAAAAGAGGGCTGACCTTGTAGTCTAGGAGGTCTAGTTTCAGATCCTATGTCTGATACTAGCCTTGTGACATTGAATAAGTCACTTAATCTATCTGAGTCTCAATGTCTTCATCTGTAAAATAGGAATAATGACACCTATGGTTTCTATCTCTGAAGTTGTTGGGATGACAAATTGAGATAACACATATAAAGTAACTTGCAAAATTTTAAGCTTTGTGAATATTAATTGTTATTATTCTGCCACTCACGGTCCCAGGGAACAATCTAACTCTCTTCTGCAAGTGGTCTCAGTCTGCTGGCATGATCTTCATTTAATTCTATTCGATAAAATTCAATTTAAGCAATATTTATTAAGTACTTAGCATGTGCAGAACTTGGTGTTAGGGAAGATATCAAATTTAGATAACCCAACAGTCAATAATAATTTATCAATTGATTACAATGTGACTAGATAGTATTCTAGTGTCATGGATATAATTTTAAAACAAAACAGGAATAGCCCTTGCCTTCAGGGAACTTACACTCCATTCCGAACTTTGAAGGAAACTGAGGATTCAAAGAGTGGTTACATTCTAGGCATAAGCCTGTGTAAAGGGTCTGGGTTAATATGGGGTGTCACAAGAGGGCCTGTTTGTCAAGAAAGTAGAGTTTGTGAAGGGAAATGATATAAAATAAGCCTGAGAATGTTGGAGCCAGATTGGCATGACATTCAAAAGCTAAGCAGAGGAGTTTGTATTTGATTCTAGAAATATTAGGGAGCCACTGGAATTTAAAGAACAGGAGAGTTATGTGGCAAGACTTGTGCTTTAGGGATATCACTTGGGGAATACCATTGAGAATGGATTGTGGAGGGAAGACACTTGGAGTAGTGATCTGGGGCAAGAGATGATAAAGGTCTGAACTAGAGTGCTTATCCTGTGAGTGGAGAGAAGGAAACAGATTTGTGGAGGTAGAATTAGCAAGAATTGACACCTGATTAAAGATGGGGAGGGGAAGGAGGGATTGAGGATGAATGAAATGACAAACCTGGACAGACTGAAGGATGGACGAAAGTGGAGATGATAAAAATTCCTTAAGCAAAAATAGGAAAGTTAGGAAGAGGGGTAGGTTTTGGCAAAAAGATAATGAGCTCTGTTTCGGGTCTGTTGAGTTTGAAATATCTATGGAACAGCACATCAGAAATACCCAATACTGTGGAACTGAATGTTGTAAACTAAAAGTAAATAAATAAACTTAAAAACTAAAAAAAAGGAAAAAAAAAGAAATACCCAATAGGCAAATAGTGATGCGGGGCTCAAGATCTTTTCTTCCTTTCTCCCTCCCTTTCTTCTTCCCTCCCTCCCTCCCTCTCTCCCTCTGTCCCTCTCTCCTTCCCACCTTTCCTTCTTCCCTCCCTTCCTTCCTTCTTTCCTTCCTTCCTTCCTTCCTTCCTCCCTCTCTCCTTCCCTTTTCTTCTTCCCTTCCTTCTTTTCCTAATTCCTCTTCTGATACTTATTATCTACTGACCTTAGAGAAGTAATTTAACTCCCCTGGTTCTCAATTCCTCACCTAATGCAATGAGAAGACCTAGATAGCCTCTGTTGTCCCCTACAATATAACTGCATGGTTCTATGAAAGTGAGTAATCAAGTTTGGCCTTGAATGTCAGACAAGGGAGCATTCAAGATTCACTCAATATATATTTAATTAGGGGTGTGAAGACAAATTTAGCCATGTATTCATAGTAAGGAGCTTACATTATTTTGGGGAAAACATCATATGCAGAGATAAGTATATACGAGTACTGTTAGGAGTAGGGAGGAAGTGTATTAAAAACTGGGTATCAGGAAAGGCTTCAGAAATGAAGTGGTACTTCAGCTGAACCTTGAAGGAAATTAGGGATCCTAATAGGCTGCAATGACAAGGAAATGCATTTCAGGAATCTAGCTGTGGGATATGGGTCGGAGAAGGAAGAGGGTTCTTTGTAAAGTTAAGGAAGGAGACAGACTATTGTGTATGGGGAATAGCAAGAATCCCAGCTTGACTGTAACACTCCAGTACTTAAATATGCAAATGTATATGTATAATGATCTGGGAGTTCCCTCCAAGGGTGTAGAGTGATACTCTGCCATGCCTGCTTCTCCTGTGCAATTCTTATCCACACTCCCTAAAGTTTCACTACAATGAATTAAGCAAACATACTAGAGAACTTCCTTGCCTTCTATTCAACATCACTAAAATACCAATGGAGCACTCTGGATGTCATTCCCTTCTCTCACCATATGACCAACTGTAATGCCAAGCAAAGGCAACTTCCAACCTTCGGATTACCAGCATAGCAAACCCCATTTATTCAGTGACAGATTAAGGCAAATATTCATAGAACAGAGAAAATCAAAATGCAGTGTAACTCATTCATTTAACAAAAAAGTTCTCAATTCAATTTCAAAGCACCAAGGTCCAAGTATCCCACCCCTGACCAGTAGTCAAAGTAACCCACTCGTGGGCTGTACATTCATTTAGTCAACAAGTCCATCCCACAAGTGGGATTCACAAGCTCTGGGTTTTAACACTCAACCCAAAAACCAAGCCAATATGGAGAGATCTCCAAATTCCATTACCATTACACCAACCCTTCTATTTCTTTCATGTAAATCTTTTTTGATGTGTTGTACTCGTGTCCTTTAGAGTACCTTGTTGGTTATATCATGCAACTTGCTCACACCTACCATGCATTTCTGAATTGTATTCTTCGTGCTACTTAGTTTTAATAGTGTTCCATTTCATACTGCCATATAGCAACACTGATAAAATGCAAGTATTGAGAAGTTGGGACTTCTATTTCATGGTAAATTTGGAATAAATAAAAGAGGTTTAGCAGTTTCTCAAAGGTAATCCAGCCCACTCTTCTCCTGTTCAGCTCTGAGCCCAATTCATTGTTCATTTGTATTTATCTATCCAGCATAGAGTTGGATAAACTATTTTGGATATCAGTCTAAATTCGAATAGACTGTAGACATTGTTAATCCACTTGGTCTTTTCTGTGTGGATGGATAGGCCAAAGTCTGACTCAATACAGATCTTGCTCAGGAGAGTTTACAGTACCTTGGAGTTCGAAGTGATTAGCACAATGTCATCCACAAACATGAGCATCTATCTGGAGGACCTTGTTATCTACAGAAAATTCCTATTCAACCCTGGATTTTTTGCTGGATTTTCTCCTTCAGTGGGGAATACCTTTGGTGAAGATGTATCTTTATGTTTTATGTACTCCTTATTGTATATTATCAGGTCATCAAACAGGGTTATTTCTGTTGCTAAATTTTTCAAGGAATCTTGAATGACCTTAATGTAGTGATGAGAGACAGCTTGCAATAAATGACATGCAAGGCAGAAATTGGTATTGTTGAATCAAATACTCTTTTTTATTTTTCTAAGCAACAAAGACAGTTGTATCCTATAGCCACTATGGTGGGAAGGGGCAAAGATGTGGTGCATTGTGAAATATTGCTTGCAAAAACCTGCTTGCATAAAATGAGTCAATTAAAATGGGTGAAGGAATTTAAATGCCAGAGCATTTTTGTACTTTATGCTAGAGTGAATAGGGATCCAGCAGAACTTTGAAATGGGATGGTGATATAACTGCCTATGGAAACATAGACAATCACTGGCATTTTTTTTTTTGAGTAAGAATGACAAAAGAGGAGCTATTCAAAGGGAAAATCAATGTGACAATTATTTGAAGGGATGGATTGGCCAGAGAGAAAACAAAGTCAGGAAGATCCATAGTTAGTTTCTCACAGCTTTCCCTTCTATATCTCTGTACTTTTTCCTTTGTCAGGAACTGGGTTTTTCTCCTCCTACTTCTACATGGACTGACTTTGAAACATCTAGCTTTAAAAACAACATTAGGAGAAATCATGAAATTTAGAAAGTGACTAAGTACATGGGTAAAAATGCTAGATCCATGCACAATTTGTCAGTAATTATATTTTTTCATGTAAATCTATTAAAATTAAATCTATAAATTTTCATCTACATAATCAACTTTTCAGAAATATTTACTGCATAAGATGACATATACAAGTCCTATATTAGAAGAGAGTAATAACATGAAGAACAGAGGAGCTTGAGTGAAGTAGCTGAAACATGTGATGACAGATGGCACCAATCTGTAAAGTCTTGACAAGGTCCCTTTCAACTCTAAGATTCTCTGATTCTCTGATCATGAACTTAATTTTGATCCTTAGTGCCACCATACCCATAATTAAAACAGTGTGATGATGAGAATAAGAAGGTTAAGACAAAGTTAAGATCTCTCTCATTCTTGATTAACTTCATGGGGTCTAAGGATCTGAGAGTTCTCCATTCACATTAACAGACTCAACATAGGTGGAAACCAGTCATTATATGCTCCTTGTCTTGGATAGCGGGGAGCTGACATTCCTATCTCTTAGTGTGAAAAATAAAGCTTGAATGCAAATTTTAAAAAAATGTCACTTATTGACACCACCACAAATGGAAATAACTTGAAGCTACACAAAGATTTATAGGGTATAGATGCTTCCATAAATAATGTCATTAAATAGACACAAGTGAAAGTCTTACTGTGGAATATAGAAGGAAAGCCTTGAGTATACAAATTCATATAGCTTACTTTTTAAAAAAATCTTTTTTTTTCTATTAGCTAGCAATTATTTTCTCTCCCTTCCAACCCTACCCTCTTCTCTCACTGGAAAAAAAAAGAATAAAAACCAAATCCTTGTAATAAATATGCATTTATGCAAAATCAAATTCTCATATTCACCACAAAATGTGTCTCATTCTGCATATTGAGAACATCACCTCTCTGTCATGAGGTAGGTGGTAGCATTCTTCATCACTGGTCTTCTAGACCTGTGGTGGTTTACTGTGTCAATCAGTATTCTTTAGTCTTTTAAAATTGTTCTTATGTACAGTATTGTTGTTTTAAATTGTTCTCCTGGTTTTGCCCCCTTCATTCTACATTAATTCATACAAGTCTTTCTAGGCTTCTCTGAAACCAGTTCATCTGTCATTTTTTATACAGCAATAGCATTTCATTACATTCATATACATATAATATAATTTGTTCAGTCATTCCCCATTTGAAAGGTACCACCTTATTTTCCTTTTTTGCCACTCCAAAAATAAGCTACTATATTTTCATACATAAAAGTATTTTTCTTGTTTTTTCGGATCCCTTTGAGATATAAGCCTTGTAGTGATATCACTAGGTCAAGGGATATGCACAGGCTAGTAATATTTTGGGCAGAGTTCCAAATTGCTTTCTAGAATAGCTCTACCCAAAGCAATGTGTCTTTTTCTTGCAGCCACTCCAACTTCTGTTATTTTCCTTTCTTTCTCAACACCAATCTGAGGGACATGAGGTAGAAATTCAGAACTTACTTAACTTTGTGCTTCTCTAATTAATTATTTAAAGCATTTTACTTGGCCATTGATAGATTTGATTTCTTTTGAGAACTGCCCATTCATAGTTTTTGATCATTTAGAAAATGGAGAATAACTCTTATTCTTATAAATTTGACTATATTCCTTATATCCAGTGTAGCTAATATTAGAAAGGAAACAACTAGGAAACATTTTTGTAGCATGTTTATCTCCTTACAGTGTCATTTTCACATTACGACTTTTTACAAGAGAGATTATAGAAATAAAAATCTCCATTTATCACTAAACAAATGGCTTCACGTGAATGAATGCCCAAATGAATGAATTAAAAGCAGCTAATAAACACTATGTGCCAGCCACTGTGTTAAGTCCTGGAGAAACAGATACAGTCTTTTCCCTCAAGGAGTTTACATTTTGCTGGGAAATAAAACTATATTGAGGAGTGGAAGCCAGGGAGTATCACCAGTAACAAAAATGGAGCTATTAACACATTTTTTTTTCGAGACAATGGTAGTAGCGATTTGGTCACAATTTTCAGAAAAAGAAGTGGAAATGGGGGCAGGGAGGAGAAGAAAGGGTAGCTACATGCTTATTAGTAGAGCAGAAAATTGGAAGGGTGAAGATTTGGACACTTGGTCTCTGGGATTGCAGGACCAAGTGGCTTAGTTCTTCCCTAGTTCATCACCTATGAATGATGGTGTTTGATGGTCTTTATATTTTCTAAATTCCAGGCTTATTCTCATTTAGAAGCCTGCAATTGAATTTATTCTTTAATTATTAATCACATGATGTCCCCGGAAGTAGAGTTTTTGCAATAGAATGATTCAGAATGCATCCTGAATAGCAGGTTATAATCTTTATCAAACTCTTTACATTTGCTTGTCATTGTTATTACAAAGTTATTATTATTACAAAGTGCTATTTACTCATTTTTGAAAAAGGGAAATACTTTATTATTGCCAGATTACAGACAGATTAGTATGTTGGACATACCTTTAGAATCCCATACTAGGTTGGGTTTTTTTTCCCCTTTTCCCCTTCAACAGATTTTGACCCAGGTAAAAAAATTCTTATATGAAGAAGAAGAAAGTCTAAGGCACAATTATTTGACTGCTTATTCTGTTCTGCCATATCCTATCTTGTTGAGAAAATAGTTGAAAGGAACTTAAAACTATTTACAAAATTAATTGATCTATTATATACCATTCATTGACCAAACTATTCAAAGTCATTACCTAAACTTCAGATTTTATAATAAAGTCCTGTTACTCAAATCAAAGTCAATAATTTGTTTGTTTAATTAGCTCTGGTAGGAATTGTTTTAATTACACAATGTCTTATTCCCACCCTTATTTTTTTTTTCCAAATTTGATATAATTTTGACTTTTGCGTTATCCAAATCTGACTACAAACAGAAAATTGTTTCTCAAATACTTCACATTTTGGTAACTAGTCATTTCCTTTCTTTTTGTATTTAATCTTTTTTTTTTTTTTTTTGAGAAGGGTGATGTTGTTTGGTGCCTGCCATGGCTAGTGGTTTCTTACTCTAATAGAAGTATTAATCATGTATATGTGTGAGGCTTATAAATAATATTCCAGCCATTGTGCTCTTATTTCTTAAGCCTGAGCCATATTTTACAACATATTTTACAACATCATTTTAACCAAATACACTTCACATTTGAATCAATGTACCAAAGTATATGTCAACTTGATTTGGAGGATCATGTCTTGTTCTCCGTAGAATTTCTTGACTTTATCCTCTCTTTAATAGATTTTGGTGCAGAAACTACAATGATCTTCATGGTAGTTGTCTTATGCTTATCCTACTCACTTCAAGATGGCTTGACCAAGTATCTCATGAAATGATAATTCTTTTTGCCCTTGAACATGTGATGAAATGAACTTCATTAATTACAAAGAGATCTTTTGACCCATCCTTTCATTTAGCCACAATTTTTTCATGTATTTTGACTTCATGTTTAACAAGAATATTTTTAGGGATATAATTCAGTTCTTCCAGTAATATAAATCCATTTGGCATTGGACAAAGATTTCACATTAAAAAAATGAATGAATGTTTCTAAGCCATCTGAAGACCCTATGATTCTTTACTCCCTTTCATGTCACTCCATCATCCTCACTGAAGAAGTAGAAGAGAGTCATACTTTTGTATGTTTTAAGGAGGGCATTTTATGTTTATCTACTTCTAGAGTGGCTAAGACCAAAGAATGAATCATTCAATGGCCAATTTTCTGGTTGAGCCTCTCCATAGTCAGCTCAGCTGGTTCTCAGAAAACAGACAAAGTTAGTTTATTGTACTGTACTCAAATACTTTTCAGATTGATAGAATCTGCTACAATCTACATTGGCATAGTTACTGAGTCATTTCTATACCATTATGAACCAAGATAAGGCTTTGAACCTATTGCTGTTTCTTAAAGAATTTTCACTGTTATAAACAATCACTACTTCAATCAACAAACACTTGATCTTCTTGCCAAGCAAAGTGACATAGCAGTCAAAGTCAACATTGCTTTAAAGTAGAAGATCATTTGTAAAAAAAAAAAAAATCACAGAAGAAAGATGGAAGATTGCCAACACTATTTCCTTTAAAAAAACTGAAAAGTACAATAATGGAAAACAAACTTGCATAAAATCTTGGCTTAAACAAGTCAAGGCCCTGAGGTAGATCATCTATAGACTATTTAGGGATTGAAATGAACGAGAATTTGACAAGATAAAAAGACAGGGATGGTTGGTTATCTCAATCCATGGAGAAAATATCCACAGTATGAGATCACTGATCCATGAAGGTATCAAAGAATGGACAGGAATGGTCCTATTTCAGACACAATTCCAATTATACATGATACCAACAAAATTGTGTCTTATCATGACTACTTTTTAATCTCTTGTTTAAACAACTTTTTATGGCAATTAGACAAATTGTATTCCTGCCTCCAAGCTACAGAAAAAAAAAAAGATAAGAGTCCCATTCTATTGGGAATGACATGGTCTAATTATTATTGACTAGCAGTGTTGAGGAAGTAGCTGAACTTGTTGGAAAGTTACTGCCTGAGGAACACTTCTATATCAATTATACCAAAATCAAAAGCAATAGACTTGACAAGGTATCATCAGGATCATCTCAGCCTTAGTTCCTTAATCTGAAAATGGAAAGGATTGGTAGAGATCACTCATAAATTCCCAGAAGCTCTACACTGGTGAGCCCATTACCTTACTTCATACAGGGGATATGTTTGGCATACCACTGTTCAAGAGGAGATGAGTAGCAATCAGAACAGATCAACTGGCAAAAGCTCCTGACATTTTGTCTGTACATATCTTTCCTAAACTTTGTGAAATAGTGATCTTGAAAACAATACAATCCTTCAGATACTAATAAATAAATATAAAGATTTTAAAACTCTCAATCAAGTAGCATGAAAGCTCCTTGAGGGAAGGGGCTACTGCCATTTGTATCCCCAGTAATTAACAAAGTTCCCAGAACACTTAATAAATGCTTATTGAATTGAATTAAATTAAATAATGGCTAATAACCATTAGCGTTTATGTGATGCCTTAAGTGCTTAACAAAGCATTATCATATGTTATCTCATTTGACAAAGGAAACATTTGATGAATTCCTTTGCAAATTAAACAAATAAATATACATAAACATAATTTGTTTTTAAGATCTATGTTTCTCATGTTGAAATTTCTTAATGTAAGAATAAACTTATATTTAAAATATAAAATACATTAGAACATAATTTTTCCCATCTCATATGTCTTCATACCATACACACTTGTTTTGTCCCTAACAAGCCTGTCCTATTTAAGACTTATCTTTCCCACTCCTAGAAAATTAATAAATATCCTATGAATTGAATTCAACCAGACAGTTTAAATCCATCCACATGACAGGTTAATTCATTACTACTTAAATGAACATTTTCATCTTGTTTTTCCAGGTACTTATTTAAGGATATAGCTATTCCAGAAGGACCTCACTGAAGCTACCATATATCTCACTTCATCTGCACTATGACTATATATAGGCATACATACATACATACATACATACATACATACATGCATGATGGTTTGACCCAACAGTCCTCCCCACTAGTAAGTAGTAACTTCCAAGAAGGTACTTTGAGGTATTCTGGGGATCTTAGTCCTTCTCTCATGGACCAATAACCCTAGGTCTTTCCCATCTGCCTAAACTGCCACAGTGCAGTGAAATGAGCACAATATTTGGAGTCAGAAGACCTCGGTTCAATTCTTAGTTTTGCCTTTTACTGCACATGTGACTTCAGGTCATCTCTTAACCAGATATGCAATAGCTAGAATCTGTGAGTTATAGATATGGATTTTAAAAGTTCTAGCATGTGTAAAATGAGAAGACATATAAAGTCATTTACCTTTTAAAATCTAGGATGCTATGGACTGAATTGTCTTTAAAAGTTGATTTGAAGAGGCATTACGTGTAGCTTACTATAGCTGTGAAAATTGCTAATTATGTTTCTGCCTGCTACTGTCCTCTGGATACTCTCCAGTTTATTAACATACTTAATGAAATGTGGTACCTAGCAATGAGGGCAACTCATGTATTGCTTTAAGGACATTCATCAGATAATTATTTTATTCAGTACTTGCCTTACAAAACATCACCTCAAGTCTTTGAAAAAGCATACACATATATGTCATATATATAATATGTATGTATTTTAAAAACCTCTGCTTTCTCCTGTTTCCATGACTCACTAATAAAGAGTTATTAAAGCTCAAATAACAAAAACTAAAATATATTTTCCCTACTTTTTGTTCAGTGAAAATGATTATATTATGATGGGTAGTGCCAGTGAGGAAAATTGTTAAGCAAATTATTATAAAGCCCCTTTCATTAAAGATTCACAACAAAAAATTTTACAAAGAAGAATTAGGCTTAAAATACTTGCTTAGGACAAAATGATGCCTCATGTATCCCTACTAAGAACCAACCTTACAAAATTCTGCTCTATCTGTGTTGAATTCTGACTTTTGAACTCCTAGAAATATTATTTAATTAAATAGTTCCAGGGACACCAAAAGAAGCAATTTACCTTTACAAATAATTATCTGGTGTATACCTGATGCATAGAATTATGGAAGTTAATGGGGAAAATACAAAGTCCATACCCTAGTAATTCATAGTTCAGTAAGAGGGTAAGGTGTGAAGCTAGGCAGTGGAGTAGATAAAGTACCAGGCCTGAAGTCAGGAAGATTTATCTTCTCAAATTAAAATCTGGCCTCAGACACTTACAAGCTGAGTGACTCTAGGCAAATCATTTAACCCTGTTTGCCTCAGTTTCCTTATCTGCAAAATGAGTTGGAGAAGGAAATGAATAGCAAATCACTGCAGTATCTTTGTCAGGAAAACCCCAAATACAGTCATGAAGAGCCAGACATGACTGAAATGACTCAACAACAACTAAAGAGGATAAGCCATCAACACAGAATTCGCTAATGTGCATTATTGAATAATAAGCCTATTAGGAATGGTCCAGGGCTCCCCAAAGAACTCTGGGATCACACAGACTGGATTTGATGTCAGGACCTAACATCTTTATCCCCCACCTCTTGACCCTTAGAGGATTCATATTTCTTGAGATTTGCTTCTGTTCTTCAGTGAAACTCCAGGTAAAGCTCCTGAATAAAGTTTGGGCATGATTCCTGTTTATTTCTTCTCATGTGGGCAATAGGGTCTTCTTCTGTAAAGGTGTTCTGTTACTATATAGTTATCAGTTATGGGACCACTTCTTATTTGCTGCACCACAAGATATGCATAAGACACAGAAGACTCCCAGGCACATATGAACAGATGAAAGAAACAGGAAACACTAAAATAATCTATGACCATTATTTTTTTTCCCTTTGTGAGATGGCTGAATATAGCATACGAACCATCTGAGCAATTCACAGCTATACCATAGAGAGTTGGAAAGGCTCAGTCAGTCAGTCAAAAGTCAATAAACATTTATTCTGAATTTATTTTGTTCTAGGCACTGCCCAGATATCCTAGCCACTTATGGCACAGTGTAATGGTAATGAAATTTGGAGACGCCTCTGTATTGGCTTGGTTTTTGGGTTAAGTGTTAAAACCCAGAGCTTGTGAATCCCACTTGTACAATGGACTTGTTGACATGAAGAGAGAGGGCTGAACTGGGAGGAGCCATGAATTGGGAGAGAGGCCCAAGCCCAGAGAAGGCCAGAATGACTTTTGGAAGAGCAGTATCCAGTATCGTGGAGCCTGAGTTGCTGAGAGAAAGACTGCTGAGGGCCCGTTGGAGCTGCCCAGGACTTTTGAGAACTGCCACCTGGAGCTGGTGAGAACTGAGGAGGCATGGCTGTGATGCTGGTATTTTGTTTGTCTGTTTTGACATTGTTTTGCCAGATTCACCT
>CM053589.1:50767146-50789727 GCA_028646515.1 Pseudochirops corinnae | reverse complement strand
AATCATGAAGTTAAGTACGACTTCTAACTGTAGGAGTTTGGTCTCTTCAATTCAGTATCTTTCAAACTCATGATTACCCACAAAGTATACCCCATCCATTTTTAAAAATTAAAATATTTTAAACTTAACTACACAATAGGAAAAGAAAAAGTAACATTAACTTAAATCCTTAAATGCAAAATAAGAAAAAAAAGCATTGCCATAAGCACAGCAGAACATGAGAGGTTTCAAAATATACTGCAATAAATTTCCATTTCAAGAAAGTTTATGTAATATATATAATACATTGTGTTCAGAGCTGTTGTAATGCCAACACAATATTCATAGTGCCAAAGGAGATTGTGAATATACTGGCATAGTGCTCAATTGCAAAAAATAACATGCTCTCCATATAGAAGACAGAAGCAAAACATTTATTCAGACACCAGAAAACCAAATACCCACACCAGGAAACAGAATCCATTATAGCAACATAGAAGTTAACACACCACAATGCAGCAGAGAACCACACTATCCCTTAGCCTTTCCACAAACACTCTTGAGCCTAGCTGTCTCCCTAGGTGCATCCTCTCATCCTTTCATCTTTAACTGCTCTGACTCTCAGTTTCCTGTGGACTCTGCTCCACCCTTCAACAAGCTCCTCCCACCACAGGCTCCATATGATTACATTCAGCCTAACTAGGGGACAAGGCAGGACAAGGAAGATCTTCTAAGCAGGGAAGATCTCCAAATTCCCTTAGGTCTGTAGAGAAGATCTTCAAATTCCCATTACCATTATAACTGTCCATCTTTTCTTTGCTTCCTTGTAAGTTTTTTTTGTTTTTTTCCTGCTGTGCACTCCCCCAACAAACATCCATTTTTGTATTGCTGAAAGCATCCATTCTCAATATTTCTGGTCTCTGACATGCTCAGAAAAGGAAACAAAATCGTGTAAGAAAGCATAGATGAACTAGGTGTTCAAAACTTCCCCTTTTAGGCTCTTGAGAAACAATAATCTGCTCACCATGTGCTTCATAGTCATGGTATTATTTTCCATTGATGAACCAAGGAAGGAGAAGTAAATACATGAAAAGAAAAAGAGCAAATGAGGTGGGTCATTACATAGCTCATTCTCATAGACCACAGAGGAGGCATATTTATAGACACTCCTCTTGATAAGAGTGTGTCTTCCTGAGACTCAGTCAACAAAAATTAAAAAGAAGCCCCATTTACTGAGAACTAGTCAGAGGAATTCATTATGTCTTCTTAGCAAGGGACTGTCCAGCTCCTTGGGAGGTACTCCCTTCTGACAAATACCTATACCCTGTAATTTCATCAGGTTCGTTGAAAGAATCATTCATTCCAGTTTTCCAGATCACCCAATTCATAAAAAACAGCTAAAAATAACCAAAAAGAAAATTTTATGAGGAGTGAAGAAGGAAGAAAAATCAACTTGTATGGATTAGAAAAGACTTCAATGTAGGCTGGAATTTGAGTTAGACTTTGGGGGACAGAAAGAAATTCACTGCAGCTTATTCAAGAAATCATATAAGCAAAATATATGGAGGTGTGCAGGGTGTGTTCTGAGGGCAGCTGGCTGGACCACAAACATATAGGGGGACTCTAGTTTGTGATGAAACCTAAATGTTCAACCAGGAGGATTTCTGCTGTATTCAGTCGACAATAGGAAGTCACCAAAGTTTTTTGAGCAGAAGAGTAACATGATCATAATTATGAAAAGCTACCTAGTGCCACAAAGAATTGATTAGTGGGAGAAGAGAGTAAAGGTGGGAATATTTGTTGGAAGGCCATTGATATATTCCAGAAAGAGGACATGAGGGCTTATACTAGGGTGGTAGCAGTAGAAATAAATGAGGTGCAAGTAATTATATCAGAGAGTGGGATAAGTCAGTGGTAATATGAAGGTTTTGAACATGGAAGATGAGGTAAATGGTGGTTGGTTCTGTTAAGAGAAATAGTGAAGCCAGAGATAGGAGCAAAACTGATGAAATGATAATGTAGCCACATAGGAATTGCAATAATAATGGGGCAGAGCCAAGATGGCAATGAAAAGCAGGCAGTTGCTTGAGCTTGTCCCCCATTTCCTCCAACACCTATAAAAAATGACTCTAAACACATTTTAGAGATACAGAACCCACAGAATGACAGAATAAAATACATCTACAGCTGAGGTCAACCTGGAAAGCTGAAAGGAAAGGTCCATCACACCATGCTGGGAGCAGAGCACAGTCCTTTACAGGCCACTCCGGCAAAACCCAGCAGCATAGACTAGGCTTGAACAGACCTCAAGGGACTGAATGGATGGCAGTTTTCAGACTTTTCAACCCACAAACACCAAAGAGAAAGTAAAAAGCTAGTGCAGAAACTCTGTTGGACCTGGGTGAGAGAAAAGTGGGGTCTGGCCCCTGTCCCTGGGTGGTAGAGATGGCTTTGACTTCAGTAACAATAGCAGGCAGCAGCGGTGGCAGCTGCTTCCAGAGCTCCAGGCCCACAGATGGTGGGAGGAACAAGCAGCTGCTCAGAGGACAATTGCAGGAATCTCTTGGCTGCTACTGAGGCAGGATTCTCTTTCTTTGCCCTGCTTGGATCTGGATTGCAGTCTTGGGTGGTAGTGCTGGCATGGTGGAGCATGGTGGCTCTGGAGAGGGAATCCTCCTCACAGTTCTGAGGCAGGTGTCTAGAAGTAGCTCTGACAACTGTGAAAAACCCCAGAAATTTGGAACACAGAACTCTCCACTCTGGAAGCAGTCTTCTACTGTAGCAAAGAGCTCAAAAGTCAAGTGATTGGCTGGGAGAATGAGCAAACAGAGAAGAAATCAGAGTGTAGAATCATTCTTTGGTGACAAAGAAGATCAAAACATAGAACCAGAAGAAGATAACAAAGTCAAAACCCCTGCATCAAAAGCCTCCAAGAAAACTATGAATTGGTTGCAGGCCATGGAGGAGCTCAAGAAGGATTTTGAAAATCAAATAAGAGAAGTAGAGGAAAAATTGGGAAAAGAAATAAAAATGATGCAAGAAAATCATGAAAAATGAATCGGCAGCTTGCAAAAGGAGACCCAAAAAAATACTGATGAAAATAACATTTTAAAAAATAGACTAACTCAAATTCAAAAGAGGACCAAAAACCTAATGAGGAGAATGCCTTAAAAAGCCAAATTTCACAGATGGAAAAGAAAGTCCAAAAGCTCACTGAAGAAAATAATTCCTTCAAAATTAAAGTGGAACAAATGGAAGCTAATGATTTTATGAGAAATCAAGATATTGTAAAAACAGATCCAAAAGAATGAAAAAATAGAAAAGAATATGAAATATCTCATTGGAAAATCCATTGACCTGGAAAATAGATCTCAGAGAGGTAATTTAAAAATTATTGGACTACCTAAAAACGATATTTTAAGGAAGAGCCTAGACATCATCTTTCAAAAAATTATCAAAGAAAACTGCCCTGATATTCTAGAACCAGAGGGTAAAATAGAAATTGAAAGAATCTCAAAAAAGATCCCCAAAAGAAAACCCCCAGGATTATTATAGAAAATTCCATAGTTCCCAGGTTAAGGAGAAAATATTACAAAGAGTCAAGAAGAAGCATTTTGAGCATTGTGGAAATACAATTGGGATAGCACAAGATCCAGCAGCTTCTACATTAAGAGATTGAAGGGCTTGGAATATGATATTCCAGAGGTCAGAGGAGCTAGGATTAAAACCAAGAATCACCTACCCAGTAAAACTGAATATAATATTTCAGAGGAAAATATGAATATTCAATGAAATAGATAACTTTCAGGCATTCTTGATGAAAAGATCAGAATTGAACAGAAAATTTGACTTTCAAATACAAGAAGCAAGAGAAGCATGAAAAGGTAAACAGGAAATAGGAAACATAAGGAACTTATTAAATTTGAACTGTTTACATTGCTACATGGAAAGATAATATTTGTAACTCATGAGACTTTTCTCAGTATTAGGATAGCTGAAGGGAATATATTTATATATACAAATGTATGTATGTATAGGTGTAGATATGTATGTGTGTGTGTATGTATATATATATATATATACACACATATATATATAAATGTGTGTGTGTATTTGTGCATATATGTATACAAAGACAGAGGGTACAGAGTGAGTTGAATATGAAGGGATGATATCTAAAAAATAAAATCAAGAGCTGAGAGGAATATATTGGGAGAAAGAGAAAGGGAGAGCTAGAATAGGGTAGCTTATTTAACATAAAAGAGGCAAGAGAAAGCTGTTACAATGGAGGGGAAGAGCAGGGAGGTGAAAGGGAATGAGTCAACTTTACTCTCATTGGCCTTGGTTTAAAGAGGGAATAACATACACACTCAATTGGGTATCTTACGCTACAGGAAAGTAGAGGGAAGGGAATAAGGGAGGGTGATAGAAGGGAGGGCAGATTGGGAGAGGGGGTAGTCAGAAGCAAACACTTTAGAAAAGGGACAGGATCAAAGGAGAAAATAGAATAAATGGGGATGGGATAGGTTGGAGGGAAATATAGTTAGTCTTTCACATTATGATTACTATAGAAATGTTTTGCATAAGTATACATGTATAATTTGTATTGAATTGTTTTCCTGTTCAATGGGGGTGGATGAGCAGGGAAGAACGGAGAGAATCTGGAACTCAACATTTTAAAAGCAAACATTAAAAATTGTTTTTACATGCAACTGGGAAATAAGATGTACTGGCAATGACAAATAAAAATCCATCTTGCCCTACAAGAAAGTAAGAGTGAAGGGAATAAGGGTGTGTGTGTGTGTGGATGGAAGGGGATATAAGAGAGGACAGACTAGGGCAATGGGTAATCAGTGTGCTTGCCATCTTGGGGTGGGAAGTAGGGAAGAGATGGGGAGGAAATTTTGAACCCAAAATCTTACGGAAATGAATGTTGAAAACTAAAAATAAATAAATTTTGGAAAAAAAGTATTGCAGTAATAAGTATAGTTTTTTTTTAGCATGTAAAGGAACATTCAAATATAGATGTTTAGTATGTGTTTACAGATGTAGATGTGAAATTCTGGGATATCATATATCTGTAATCTACATATTTCAAGGAATCTTGAATGATTATGATATATGAATGGTAGACACATATGGTAAACACACAGTCCTTTATGTAGACTAGAGATTAGAATCTGAGTGTCCCTTTTTATGGAGGCTATATGGATGAATGAAATTGACAAGGGAGAAAAGAGGATTATGAAGCGCTCTTTAGGAGAAAATCGTTTTAAGGGACTGGGAAAAGAATGAGAAGTCAGTGAGGAAGAATAAGAGGGGAAAATCAAGAGTTGGAGGAAAATCAGATGAGTGCAGTGCTTCTGAATTTCAAGGAGGATGAAGTACCAAGGGCTGCAGAGTAATCAAGAAGGATGTGTGTGCGTGTGTGTGTGTGTCTGGATGGGGGACCCTCCCACCATATTGATTAAAAAAAAATTATTTTTAAAGTAATGAGTAAACTGCAACAATTTTCAACCTATATGCCTACTTGCCCACCTATGTAAAATTTTTATAAGGTTCATTTATGCATGAATTGAGGTCATCTTTTATTAGGACATTAACAGGGAATAAGCATATTGTCACAAATGTTAATCAATAATAAACCACATCTTTATCATCAGAGAACATAAGATCCCATTGTGCTTATTTTTTGTTATGGAAAAACTTGGTAGAACAAGATTCTGACTTTGCAGAATCTTTTAAAACAAAGTGTCTACCATCCATATATCATAATTGTTCAAAATTCTTTAGAATATGTAAGAATAAAAATAAGTTTATTCACTGTTTCTGAGATAATAAACAATGGGCAAGGCAGAAAACAGGGAGATAATAATCTTTTGTCATATCCAAGACATTTGCCAGTGGAATGGAAGAGATCCAGACCAGAGTATGAATCTAGGACAGATTCTCTATGCCTTGTAAGGTCCTTCTTCCTGTTGCTTACATTGAGCCTCAATATCACAGAATCTCTTGGAAGACATTTGTAATCAATCAAAGAATTTTGATTTGTCTACCTACATAGGAAATACTGGATGAAGAAAGTCTGTTGTCAGTATTTCAACATGCATCTGGATGTTGGATCAACATGCATCTGAATGGATGCTTTATAGCTCTCGAACAGTATGTTTAGCTGGAACAGACAATATTGATGGATAATGAGGTGTGTTCAGAACTGAAAAAGAGGAGGAGGGGATTGCATTCAGAAAACTGCAATCACTGACCCCAAGTTTCCCATAAGAGAGAAATTTTATATGTCCATTTTTTTCAATAGAAATATTTCTACCCATATTGTTGTATAGTGGTGAGACTTAGAGTCACATTGTATCTGAAGACCTAAAAATGAGCATCACACAAATGGCAAGGAAAAAGCATATGGCAGGCATGCAGAGACTACAACAAATAAGCAACAAGAAATTCTAAAAAATGGGAACAAAGGATGTCATGAAAGAAGTATATGACAGAAAAAGATGATGAACAGGTTAAGTGGTGAGAATGAGGGTTGATCAGTGAATAAAGTGCTCCACTGCTATGTTCATAATATTGGAAGAACACAAGGAAGATACTGGGATGTTGGGTGGACCTGCTCTGTTAAACATTGGGAAGACATGCAGAAGAGCTACACTGAATATGTAGTCACAGATGGTGTGAGATAGGAAATTTTGGAGGGTGTTCTTGAATAAATGAGATCATAAATCCATTTGAGTCACTTAGAGTGTAATGATTTGTCCTAGGGCTATTTCTATCTGAACCTATTTAAAAAAATGAGAATGGGATGAATAACAATAAAAATCATAATAGCTGGTATTTATATAGGTCTTTGAGAGGCTGGTTGACACAGTGGGTAGAGTGCTACACTTGAAGTAAGGAAGATGCAGGTTCAAATCTTACCCTGACATATACTAGTTATGTGACTATGACAAATTATTTAACCCATTAAGGGTTGAGGCAGCTTGCAAATGTTGGGCTGTTTTCTTATTGATGGATATACTGATATAAAAAAGGAATTACTCATCTCATTTGAGATTCACAACTACCTTGTGAGTTAGTTATTATAGGTATTAGTATTTCCATTTTGCAAATGAGAAAACAGAGGCTCATAGAGTTTAAATAATTTACTCATAGTCATGTGAATACTAAGCATCAGAGCTGGAATTTGAACCTAGGTCTTCCTTACATCAAATCAGATCACTACAGAGAATCAGCCTGTATATAATTCAGGCCCCAAATTGGATCCTTTGGCCTATGCTGTCTTATTGGGTCATCTGCCACATGTATATTAATCACACGATTTCCCTTTGTCTTGTGCTTTAGAGAGCCAATTTTAAAGTTTCATGCTTGTAAGGCTAAATTGTGATAGTTTACTGTACTTAAACTATGACAAAAATCATTTCAGGTGTCATAGCAAAAGCCAAAACTCCAGGGAAGCTATTAACAATTTAGCATTTCCAGTTCATGTGGGAATATGAATTCCACTTTCTGAAGAGAATATTGTAGATGTGCTTAGTATAATATGCAAATATCTCAGCAGAGCTGGTGGGCATCTCTGCTGGACTTCCTCTGAGCCGATTACCTTGCAAAGTTAAACATGGGTATGTCTTTCATTCCTAAGGTCATATGTAACTAAAGCACTGTCTTAAATAGCCTTATTACAGTGAGGATGGCTACCTCCACTGACTAACAGCATAAGGAATTGACAAAGTAGAGGACAGAGGAAGAAAAGGAAAAGAGGTGGTGGAATATGGGGAAGAAATGGCAGCTACTGGAATCTACAACTCTATTTCCTAATAACAAAATATATTTGCAAAGTGCTAAGCACAGTGACTGGTACATAGTTGGTACTCAATAAATGCTTGCTTCTTTCTCTTTCCTCCTCCTTTTCCTCTTAGTAATTATTACTGGGTTCCCTCAATAAACTGAAAAAAATCCTGGTTACCAGCTGATCTAAATTTTGCATACTGGAAGAAGGCCATCTTGAATAGACTTTTGGCCCTTGGGGGAATGGTTCTGCAAAGCTCTCCCCACTGAAGTGACAGGATGAAAATATTTTCAGGTCGATCAATTCAAGGAGTTACTGAGTTGTCTTGGTTCTTCCCTCCCACCCCCTCAACCCCTCAGCACTGAGAAAGTCCTGTATCCTGGGTGAGGTCTAAAAAGATGGACAGCCCATGGTAACTTTTGCCAACTTTTAAGGCAACTTGTCAAAGGATGAAATGGACAGAAACTGAGATAGTTTTAGTTGCCCTGACAATCAGGTAGAAAAGGTCAAAGTAAAGAAAAGACATTTCAGTTCCCATGCATAATTTTTAAGTTTTCATGCTCTCTTTTTCAGTTTTTCATTTAAAAGCATGAAATTATAGATAATTTTCACTTTCAAATACCAGTGCCTTCATTCTCTTATTGCCTTGGAAATATGACAAAGTTAATATTTTGCCTTCTTTGAATTCATTCTCCGCCTCCCAAATATTTTCTCTTCTAGATTTGAGGTTGGGTTATAAGGTATAAAACTGACAAGCAACAATTTTTTTTTCTTGGTGGGGGGAGGTAAGGTCTTAAAGCTTGGTATTAAATGAGAAAAAACAAGTTTTTCATTTTCATGATGTTGTCTGTTTTATGATAAACAAATTGAGGATTGTATATTGATGTTATAAATATACATATAATTACTGCTTTAATTATACATGTGATTGCTGCTTAACTTTATAATGTATTGTTACCATGGAAGTGGGAGATCTTAATTTTCAAAGAATTTTCCACAATATTAATTTCTCTTCATTTTCTGGTATTAGGTTTTTTCATATTTTTTTCTTATTTTTTTTAAGAAACATATTTAAGAATAAATGTCACCCTGGTTATGGCATTTATATATTTGAATGTACAGTGATCATGTTGGTTCTATTTAATGTTCTTGTGAGTGATAGGAGTTTTTACCTGTTTAAAGAATGTTGATGTAATTTCCAAACTCTATTTAATATTCACCTTGCCTTTTCCTCTGTAAACATAGAGAAAGGTTCAGCAAGGTCATTGTGATTTCTTTTATACCATAATGAAAAGGTTGAGGGCTCACAAATGTGTTTCTATACAGACAGGCATGTATATGGCAGAAAATTTTACTAATAGGATGATGTTGTTTATGAAAGATAAGCTATCATTGGATGGTTTTTTCCCATTAAAGAAAAAAACACAATTAGTAATGATAAAGATTTCCCCCCCCCTACTTTAAAGGAGCAGCTTTTCTTTCTTACTTGTTTCAGTACAAGTTTCATTGATTGGGATCATAAAATCATAGGTCAAGAACTAGAAGGAACAGTAATAACATTTAGTTAAACTCTCTCATTTTACAGATGAGGAACTGAGGCCTAGAGCCAGGATTTGTACCTAGGTCTTCTGACTCTAAGTTCTGTACTCGTTATTTTTTTTAAATCACTTATTTAAGTCACTTGTTAATATAATCCAGCCGCTATACCTACCAGCTAAACCTACTTGTAACATAGGAAAACTGTTAAGCAAGAATAAACTAATAAAACAATGCTATTTGACCCCACATGCAATCGTTCACACCCATAATCATCCACTTCTCCATCAATAGTGACAGAAGTGTGTCTGATTATCTGTTCTCTGGACCCAAAATTGGCCATTGCGTTGAATCGAAGTTAGATGCCTTTACTACTGTTTTCCTTGACATTACCGTAGTAATTTTGTTCACCTCCTGTTTTCTTCACTTAGCACCACTTCAGCCTCATCATTTCAAACATCCTTTAGTTTGCTTTTTCTAAGGTGGGTTAGATTAAATCTAAATTTCTACAGTAGAAGCAAAGGAGAAATTTGGAATAATATTTGTAGTGCCTTGCATATAGTAGAAACTTAACAAATATCTATTTAATTGTTCCAAACAGATTGTAGGATCACAGATACAGAGCTGAAAGAGGCCTCTGAGATTTTAATTGGACAAAAGAGGCCATAGAAAGATAAGTATCTTGCTCAAGCTCATATAGACAGCAAGCATTAGAAATGAGACCCTTATTAAAGGTCTGCTGATCACAGAGCCAGTGGCAATTGAAGGTACAATATTTTTTCACATTTAAATAATGCTTTATGGTTTACAACATGTGTACATCTACATATATGAATTCCTTTCTCCCTGCAAACCTGTGAATAACTATCCAAGTATTATGGCCTCCATTTTCTCTATAATGAGAGTCACAGAGATTTGAAGTAGTTTGCTGAAGGCCACACAAGCTTAGCTGGTGATGGAGCTAGGCTTTCACCCCATGTCTTACAACCCTGCTTTTAGTCTCTTTTCCAAAACACCATGTTACATGTCACTCAGAGAGAAGCAGTATGGCTAAGTCAGGCCAGCAAATTCTATATTAAGGCCTCGGGCTGGCCATATGGCCTCAGGTAGACTAAAGTCATTAGATAGCGTTCCCTAGTTTCCCTTATGTTATGGGGGCCAAGCATAAAATGAGAGTTGGATGATTTAATTTTTGCCAGCCTTAGAAGGCAAATTTCAATATTCCATTGTCATGGGCTGATTCAAACCATAATTTACAGTTTCTGTTAGTCTTTCTCGAGTAAATGCACATTTTCCTCCATCTCTGACTGGTAGTACCTCAGTCTCTCTAGGAACTATAATACTGTCCTTCCCGCTTTTGCCTTTGGCTGCTTTCCCACTAAGAGAGGGTAGAATTATCCCATACCCCCTAAGGAGGCTGGGAGGGAACACAGCAGGGGTGCTTCCTTAGTCCCTTCAACTACTGGCAGGGAACATTCACAAAGGCAGTCCTGGAACCTGCTAACAATGTACTTTGTGATGAGTAGTACCCATGCCTCTACATTCATGTATAGCAAGCCCATGGGAAATAATATGCAAATATTAATTATTTGGAGATAATAATATGTGTACAGCCTTTGATATGTGTGTACAACTCCCATTGATGGTTCCATTAGGAAAACAAAAACGCATTCACATTCAGGGTTTGCCCAACTTATTTTTAAGGAAGCGTGGGTGTATTTTCAAGGGGAAAGGTACAAAAAGCTACCACTTTATAAAAGAGGAACACCCATCTGCTGATATATGCAGTTTTTAATAGTAAACAGAGAAATGAAGAGAGGTCTTAGAGATTAAATGTTTTGTGCTCTCCTGGGAAAGAAAACTGAAATGTATAACTTTGATCTTGATGGTTTTATGGGTCAAGATTGGCTTAGAGGAGTCAGAAACAATTAGACAATTTGACTTAACAATCTCTCCAAGGTAGGCAAAGCAAAGAACAGAGGTAATTTTTCATGTTGTTCATGTATATTAAAAAGGAAACAAACAAATCACTTATAGATGGAAACTTAAGGAATTTTTGTTTGCTTTTGGTCTGAGCTGCCTCTATACTTTGTATAATAGATTGATACCCCTAATTTTAATCACTGGAAGACATCAGCAGTGGTATTCCAAAATCATTTGACTTACTCCTATTCTCCAAATATAGTTTAGTGGTTTCAGCTCCAGCTCCTCCATACCCTAGAAGACATATAAGGGTTCCATTTCACAATTCTTTCCTCAGGCAGTTCTATGCTGACACATTTTCTCTCTGGAGAGAAAAGTGTGGCCTGGTGGTAGCAGCACACGTCTGAAAGCCAGGAATCTCTGAGTTCTAATCTCAATACCAAGTTCCTCAGTGCCTCTAGGCAAGTCATTTCTTCATCCCCTAAGTCCCAAATCTGTAAAAAAGAGATGACAATGCAATGATAGTGTGAGTATTAATTAATGCTGGTAAAGTGTTATATTAATTCTAAATATTATTATCATTATTTCAACACAATTGGTTCATTTGAACAATTTCCCAGGAATTCAAATATGTGAGTTGAATTAAAAACAGACACACAGTATGTTCTCCTTGAATAAGTGCATATACAGGCAGTCCGACACATACAGACATATTGTGTTCAAGAGTTTGCTTGTTAGTTGGTAGTTTGGAGCTTGAGACATATTTTCCCATAGACAAAGTGATATATGATGTTTAGCTTGCTATAATGGGCCCTTATGCCTAATTGGCTATTTCTTGAATACTAAAGGTGTCTGGGATTTCTTCAGCATAGGGAATTGTTGGCATAGGAAATTCTTTCATTAGTGCAAATGGGCATCCTGATCACATGTTGGCAAATGAATCTTGGAGAACTGACTGAGGCAAATAGAAGTTAAGTGACTGGCCTAGACTCATACAACTACTTAGTGTCAGGGGCAGCAATTTGAACCTAGGTCTTCCAAGCTCCAAGTCTATATATAAATTCACTAGGGCAGACTGTTTCTAGATTAACACAATAATGTAGCTTAAATGACATATACCCCCCAAAAGTAACGGTGAATGATTTTTAAAAAATGAATTAAAATGATTCTTGAAATGTTGAATGATGAGGCTTGGCAAAGAAAATTTAATTAGAAGAAGATGAGATACTAAAAACATTTTATGGAGATTCTGAATACAACCACTGAATACTTTCAAGAATCTTAGAGATAGACTGCATACATTCTATGCATATATACATGCCTAAATTCATTTTAAAATGTATAACTTTCTGTTTCATTGAAATACATGTCTCATTAGAACTTTCCTCCCACTCTTCCCAAATCAGAAAGTTGGTCAGTTGGTTAGCATAATCCTTATTCCGACTGACTCTATAGGATTTTTGTTTCTTCAGTATCTTCCACTAACCACATAGACTCATAGTTTTAAATTAGAAAGGAACAGTCCAACTCTTGTTTTATAGAAACTGAGGCCCGGGGAGGTTAAGTTATTTGCCCAGGGTCACATAGCTGGTAAATGTCAGAGGTCCCTGGAGTGAGATCTGCTAGTTTCAGAGATCTTTCTTCTATACTAAGCTGCCTTCCAAACCTCTTAATCCTTTCAGTAACATCTGCATTCATTGATCTCCCATCTTCCTTCATGCAAATCTTTGTTACTTCCCTGCTCAAAACCATTGAGGGATTCTCAATTGCCTATAGGAAGCAATTCAAAACAATCTTCCTTAATTTGGAATTTAAGGCCCTCAAATGCACTAACCTTGAAGGGTTATTGTGAGGATCAAGTGAGTTAATATATGCATAGAGTTTTGCAAACCTTAAAGCAGTATATTATTGCTAGCTGTCATCATCATCATTGTCATCATAGTCATCATCATGATCATGATGTACGGTGGCTTCTCATTGGAAGATCTCCTTGCTGATCTGTAAGGAAGCTTTAATCTGCTCTATTTCCAACCTGGGTTGGTTCACCCTTCTTTAGGCAGTCTGATGCCCCTCTTCCCCTTGTAGGCTTACCATATTGGTGACAGAATTAGTACAAACTCTCCTACACCTTAGAACTCCCAAGCTTAAGTGATCAATCAGCCTTAGTCTCCATTAGTAGCAAGGATTAGAAGCAGGTGCTACCCTTCCCAACATTTAATTCCCATTTTATTGAGAACAAGGTTATCAAGTATGAACTGCCTCAATAACCTCCTTTCTTTCAGAATTTCTCTCTCATGAGTATAAGGAAAAATATTCCTATTTTGCAAGAACAACCTTTCTATTTGTGTTCTTTAAAAAGAGTGACATGTATCCTAAGGTTTACAAAATGCTTGACAGACATTTTCTCATTTGTTCTTTGCAATGATTCTGTAAAGTACTATGGGTATATTTATTCCAGTTTTACAGATGAAACAATTGAGGCTTAGTGACTTATCCTTGGTCACATAACTCATGAGTATTGAAAGCAGATAGTGAAGTAAAGTGCCTGTCTGACTTTAGGACTAACACTCATTTCATTACATCTGGTTCAACAGTGGATCTCCATTGGAGCCTCTTTCTTTTTCCATCCACTCAAAATTAGTGTTGTTCAAGATTCTACTGTTCTCGTCCCTTTGCTAATGCCACTAGCTCCCACAGGAAACCATCATCTTCCTGCAGATGATTCCCAAATCTATTGCATAATACTGAAGATTCATACAATGCCACACCTTGAAGGGACCACAGATATTATCTAGCCCAAACCATCCATGGACAGAAAGCCACCCTACCACATAGCTGACAAAGGGCCATCCAGTCTTCACATGAAAACTTCTAGTAAGGGGAAGCCTATAAATTCTTAAGGAATTTCATTAATTTTTTTACTATCTGTAAAAGTTAGGAACTTTTTAGTTATGTAGTGGAAAAGGAGCATTTTTTGACAATTTCATTTTTCCCAACTCTAGCTTAGGTGAAGTAATCACTGAAAGTTAGGGTCAGAAAACGAGAAATGAAGTGGCATAAATATAATAAACAAAGCACAAATATTTTGTCCCCAGTCTCTTTTTATCATCTTTGGTAGTGCAAAACAGTTTTCCTTTTTGAGTTAGAATAAAACTTTGGAATTGACTTCAGAAAAATTAATCTGTGATGACCCTTAAAAGAAGCCAGCTTGCTAGCCTTAGCTGTCAGTTAAAGACAAACCCAGTTCCTGAAGAAACATAGAGCTGAAAGAAAAAATGCTATGACAAACCAAATATAGCTAAACATTTATGTCTTGGCTTGGAGTTATGATTTTTTTGGCCAGACTAACATAATCCACGCTACTATTTTATTGTCTTGTATCAGGTTATTCCTCTTTTTAATACTGCCTACTCTCAACTCAAGGCTATGGTACCTCATGGTAATCTCTGAAAATTGACCTCTTTGAGAAATGATACCTCATGGTAATCTCTGAAAATTGACCTCTTTGAGAAATGATGGACTGTGGTCAATACATTATCCACTGAAGTACTGACATATCCTCAAGCTTCAAAAGCAGATCATTTCTTAAAGAGTTCCTATGTAACATTTTAGGGCTTGATGAATTTGGCATGTTATCTCTAAATTAGAGTACTTGGATAACCTCACCATTGATACTGAATTTTTATTTTTTGTGGATATAGAACATTTCTATGAGACCGGGGAATGAACTGATGACTATAACCATGATTTAACTGCTCTGGATTATAGTTTCCATTTTATAAGATGAGGTAGTTTACAGATAGTCTCTAATATCCCTTCCCTATGTAACATTCCATCATTCTTTGTGTTTATTTTATGATTTTTTTTACACATTTGTATTTATTTCATTAAATATTTCTCAATTACATATAAAATGTTGAACATTAATTTTTGTAAAACTTTGAAGTGCAATTTCTCTCCCTCCCATCTGTCTCTCCTTCACTCCTTGAGAAGACAAGCAATATGATGTCAATTTATACATGTGAATTCATACTAAACACATTTCTACAATGCAAAAGAAAACACACACCAACAAACAAGAATAAGAAAGTGAAAAAAATATATTTAAGTCTGCATTCAGAGTTCATCAGTTCTCTCTCTGAAGGTGAATAGCATTTTTCATGATGGGTGCTTTGGTATTGTCTTAGGATCATTTACTCAATCAGAATAGATGTTTATCACAGTTGATTATTGTTAGAATATTGCTATTAGTATGCACATTGTTCTCCTAATTCTGTTCATTTCACTTTGCATCAGTTGATATATCTTCCAAGGTTTTTCTGAAACCATCCTGCTCAGTATTTCTTATAGCACAATGCTATTCCATCTCAATCATATTTTGGCACATTGTCTCTCATAGTTTACAAATTGTGGCATTAAAACATTTTCACATCTAGCACCTCTTTTAACTACCCTGCTACTTTAACTCATATGTTGGGTCCTTCAGAGAATGGCTACCATAAATACAAGGTACTTGGTGGGTCCACACACTAAACAATATAGATCATGAAAATGTTTTCCTTTCAGTAGTAGGCTAGAAGACATAATTAACTAAAAAGAAAGGCATTTAAGAAAAAGCATAGTAAAACAAATTACAATAAAATGTCCTTCCATATAAACTTAGGACATGTTCTCCCACAAACATATACATCATCAGTGGTGAGAGTGAGTAAGTATGAAGGAGGCAGGAGGGAGGAAACAAGACGTATGCAAATACATAAAAACAAAGATCAGGAAAGCATATGTCTGTATATGTATGTATATATATGTATATGTGTATGTATATATCTGTAGCTATAGAGAAACATATCTAAACTTTATCATGGCCTTCTGGGAGGGGTGTTGGGTGTGGAAAAAAAGAATAAATTTAAAAAGTGCACAGCAGAGAACAAAAGAAAACTCACACAGAAGTAAAGATGGACGATTCTCAACACAGAGTATTATTTATCATATGAGCTTTCTTGAAATGAAAATTTATTGTTATATATTTTGGATCCTTTCATGTTCTGCTATGCACAAGACATGCTTTTTTTTTTCTTTTCTAAATTTATGATATGTTTTTGTTTCTTTTCTCTCTTCCGTATTTGTGTTCTGGCATCTAAGTCTAAAATAAAATTTTGGAAAAAAATGAGAATAGAGAGAGGACCAGTTTGGCTGGACATTATATTGTGGGTGTATGAATGAAATATGAAGAAGCTGGAAAAAGTAGGGTGGGGCCAGTATAGGACAAACAACAACAAAAAAAAACCCACAATCAGAGAAGTTTATATTTTTTTGTAGAGAAAAAGGGAGAGTCATTGTAGCTTATTAAGTAATAGAATGATATGGTAAGATTGCTATGGGAATGGGAATTTGAAGATCTTCCCTGCCCCTTGGCCCCTTGATAAGCTTAAATGACTCTGAGAACCTTCCCTGATTTAAAAGTATACTTTGCCCCCTAATAGGCTGAATGTGGTCACATGGAGCCTGTGGTAGGAAGCTTGTTTTTCAGGAATGCCCACACCTTGTTACTTTGTGATTGGGCAGTGGGTCAAGAGGGTTGTGATATTCCCCAACCCAGGAGAAGGCTACATACGCCCTGATTGCTTTGGGGCTCACTTTGGGAAGAGTTGTGTGATTTGGCCAGATGAAACTCTGGACAGCTGTTGAGCCCCCTGCCTTTGAAAACTCAGATGCCAGTGCTTCTGAGTAACTAGGTATGGATATAATGGTCAGACAGTTGGAAGCCCATCTGATGATCTGTTTCTCTGTCTGTATTTTTTTTTGTCTTCTTGTATTCAAGAAGATGAATTCTTGTCTTCAGTTTGTTTTCTCTGAAGTTCATGGTGCTGACTTTTCCCTCTGAAGTAGGTTTGATTAAAGTAGTATGGTTGACCCATTTTGAGTTGCTTTCCTTTAGAAAAGCAGATCTAAGAACCTGTGCTAGCAGCCATCCTGGATATGCTAGGGTATGCTAGGGTGCTTGCTGCTACAAAGATCTGCACTTAAGGAAAAGCACTTTGACATCTGTGTGGAAAGATAGTTGGAAGTTAAGGCAAAGATACCAGTTAGAAAGGTACTGTAATAATCTAGGCAAAAGGTGCTAAAGGCTTAATTAAGGTGATGACATGAGTAGAGAGAATGGATTGGATACAAAAGATATTGTGAAGGTAGAAATGGTGATGTTTGACAACTGATTTGATATATGGGGTGAGAAAGAGTAAGGTTTCATGGATAAGGATGAGTGTGCAAAGCTGGTGACTCAAAGAGTGGTGTTACCCTTATAAAAACAGGAAAGTTTGATGGAAATGAAAGAAGATAATAATTTTGTTTTGGGCATTTTGAGTTTGAAATGTCTCTGGGCTATCCAGATTGAAATGTTTCTAGTAAGCAGTTGGTGATACAGGATTAAAGCTCAGGAGGGAGACTGGATATTATATATGTGTATGTTTGTATGTGTGTATACATACACACATCCATGGATATCTGCGAAGAGATAATAATTAAACTCATAGAAGTTCATGAAGTTACCAAGATATCAAGTGAAAAGTAGGTAGAGAAGAGAGTTCCAGGTAGAGGCAAACTCACAGGTAGGGGATGTGATATGGATGAACTAACAAAGGAGACTGAGGATTGGTCAGCCAGGTCTGGGTGTGCTGAAGGCAGATCAGACTGGCTAATTTTCAATGGGAGTATTTACATATTGGAAACTGACAAACAGTACAGATTGGGGCTTAGTTTATAGTTTTGTTGGTTATCTAGATTTAAGAAAATGATAGAGGAAATGTTAATAATGTAGGTTAAGCATAACAGTGTGTCACCCATAATTATTTTTTAACTAGCTAGTGATTAAAAATTTGCCAGAATACCTTTGCAGACAGGTAGGAGAAAACAAGAACAACAACAATAAAAAGCAACAGTGGTACTTGAAAACTCAGAGAGCAGAGAGTATCAAGGAAGAGAGGCTAGTCAACAGTATCAAAAGTAGCAGGTTAGGAAGAATGAGAATTGAGGGGAAAGAAAAAGTTAGATTAGTCTATTAGGAAATTTTTAGTAATTTTGGAGAAAGCAATTTCAGTTGAGTGATGATTTGAATTTAATGTGCTGCTATTCAACACTGGGGTCCTTATTTTAGTTTTACTTGTTCAAACGCAAAAATTGAAGGAAGGAGACAACTGTACTGATTTCTCTAACACGGCGGGTCTCAACCTGTGGATTATGTTCAATCTGTAACAACAAAAATACATCCTGCATATCAGATATTTACATTATGATTCATAACAATAGCAAAATTACACTTATGAAGTAGCAGAGAAAATAATTTTATGGTTGGGGGTCACTACAACATGAGGAACTGTATTAAAGAGTCGTGGCATTAGGAAGGTTGAGAACCACTGCTCTAACACATTTCATCCAAGTTCCGGCTAGGGCCTGAAATTTTAGATGTTTGGTACATTCAAAGCAAAATAAATAGTGAAAAGTAGCCAAATAGCTTCAGGAATAACAGTGATTAAATTGTTTATTACACTGAAGTAACTGCTAGAGGACTACTGGGATATTTGAGAGAAGTAACCTAAGAAGTTGAAATAATCTTTAAAACAGACCTTTAAAAAAATATTGGAGATTAAATCAAACTTGCCTCAGCATTTATCCACTCATTGCATTGTAAGTATATTTTGTAAATTGTATTTACTTAGATAATGTAGTAGGAAAGATACAGTTTAAGTTGCTGTTTTATCAGCAACACAGTAGTTTAAGGCTAAAATTAAATGAAAGAATTTGGAGCTGCTTTTCAAAGTCAAAGGAAGAGAAAACATATGAAGCTACTGAAATATAATTATCTAAACACAAGCTCTCATTAAAAAAAAAAAAGGAGTTTTTTGAAGGAAAGTCTAATCGTTTCATTTCGTTGCTTTTTCAGGTTCCTTTTTATGTGACACCACTGCTGGCCTTCATCATTATTTACAACAATTCTTTCTATTCTGTGTAAGTATTATAGGATTGTTTAAAAATTATTCGTGTAGCATTTCCACAATTAAATAGAAAATGGTCCTTTCATTTGAGACTATCGCTCAATGAAGACAGCAACAGAGTTCCTTTTGGTATTTCCAGGTAGAATTTGGTCCCCAGCCAAAAAAAAAAAAAAAAAATTTAAGTGACCTTCTTGGTTCTTTTATTGAGAACTACTGTATGCAAACACAGGAGTTGCCAATAGACAGTTAATTACCAGACCACCACATTTGCAAGTATCATGAGCCCTAGTATTGTCTCAGACACTGATAAAGGCCCTAACTACCTTATCTCCCAGGCATGTTCCAGGCCATCTCTGCAAAGTAGCTTAGTTACTTCAATTACATTTTTTTTACACCTGGATGTCACATTGATGGAAAAAGTGGGCACTGACACAAAGCTTTCTGAATTACAATTCAAGTAAGAAACCCAACTGCGTATTAAATTCACACTTGAACAATGAAAACTTGAAAGCCTTAATTTCAAGTTTTATTTCTGTAGGTATTGGAACACGACATCAAATTGCTAAATCAAACACAAATTGAATTCATGAGGGACTTATGGAGGAATGAGAATATTCAAGAGCTCTGTAATAATTAGTTTGCCCTGTTTGTGAAATATGACCTGAGAAATAATTTTCCAATTCTCTATCTTCTTGTCTCATAAGCGAATTTTTGCGTAGTCCCCAGAAACCTGAATTCTAAATGGAAACCAGTCAAGAAAATGTTCAATGGCTAGTCCAGTCCAATAGAATCTTTTGAATACAGAGAAGTGTCCTCTAGGATTGACTTCCCAGATTTACAACATGAATACATAGGAACCTCTCAGACTTATTAAACAAATGTACTTGAACTGGTGTTTTTCAAAGCCCTCATTTATTGGTTAAAAAACTGAAATATGGAGAGATTAAGTGATTTACTCAAAGTCATATAGTTAGTTAGAAATCAGTGAGTAGAATTCTGATGTAATTTTCAGTTAAATGATGTTTTCTAGATGGATGGAAAGTAGCAAAAGACAAAATATAGAGACTTAGTAGTTGTCTTTCATATTGACAAGAGAAGTAATTTCTTGATGTCTTAAAATGCCCAAGGAATCATATCAGAACATCCTAATATATATTTATCTTGTTGTGGATGAGGTTCTAACATCCTTACTGGCTGTTGGCCATCAAAATACTTCTATGTTTTGGGGGGCCTAGCATCTCTCCATCAACTGAGAACCTAGACTTTTCCTACCTTGGCATCTTATACCAATGTCAATCCTCCCAGGGTTAATCACAGTTGTCTCCTAATCAGGGAGATTACTGATTACTTTCCCACACCAGACTATTATATTACTGAAATTTTCCCTTGTTCCCTCATTTCCTGACTCCAATAGCCAATTATATTATTGTGGTTTTTTTTTTTATTATGGTTCCATCTTTCTTTTCTAAGACAAAAACTAGTCAGAAAAATTTGTTGATGAGAATTTAAGGACATCTGTGTAGCATATGATCATTTTAACAGTAGCCTTCTAAGGACAATGTTTCTGGCCTTTTTCTGTTATCCCAAAAGAATGACTTCGATGATAAAAATTTCAGAGGATGGGAGTGGCTAGGTGGCACCCTGAATAGCACCGGCCCTGGAGTCAGGAGGACCTGAATTCAAATCCAGCCTCAGACACTTAACACAAAAACTAGCCATGTGACCTTGGGCAAGTCACTTTACCCCAATTGCTCTCCAAAAAAAAAGCAAAAAAAAATTTCAGAGAACAAGACAATGCCATGGCAAACTAGTGAAGGAGCTACTTGAGAGCATGTTAGACCCTGAGCTAGTTAACCTTTTTTACAACATTTTAAGTATCTTCCTACTTTCCCATTTCAGGAGGACATTACACAATATAAGGAAAATCCAGACACTGTCAGTTATAAGAAAAACAATATTAACTCATCAGCAATAATTCAATAGCTACCTACAAATATTTAATTTATCTTCCCACCCTTAACCTTCCCTGGGAAACAACAGTCTCATAACAAATATACATAGTCAAGCCAAATAAATTCCCACATTGAGTGTATCCAAAAATGTGTGTTTCTGTGCCTCATTCTATGCACGTACCAATGTATGCATCTGTTTCTTCAAAATCAAGAAGGTTATAGGTTGATAGAGATAATGGTGGCCATTTAGAATATGGATAGGATCTGGGGCAAAGACTTGGTATCATGCCTCTTGGTCCTTTAATCAAAATATTCTTTGTCAAGTCCTAGTTAAGCCCAAATAGGTTTCTAAAAGACATTGTTTAGATGAAGGGAAGTTGACCTGAACAGTGTCTTTTATAGCTGTCTCAGATTGATGAAGGGTGATGCATGCCTCTTCAGCTGACACTGCTCAGACTAAGCACTATGCATGTACTATTTCTTTTTCTTTTCCTTAAAGTGCTTTAACACAGGGTTGGGTCCCAAATCTAAGTAATACTTTATATTATTTTTATCATGGCTAAGCTTATTGATTTCCATGGTTGACTGTCAATAGACATAATTGAAAGTAAACAGCTAACACGTTGGTAATTCAGACATAAAGTTTTGTTGAAACTAAAAGAGGCTGTTTCTAAAAGAAGTAAAAAAAAAAAAAATGAATCCCCACTGCCACCAGAAGTTAAATAACATCATATAGTTATTAATAAGACACTCATGATTTCATACATTTTTTTATTAATTTTTAAAAAATTACAAATATTTATTTTCTCTTCCCAGCTGTACCTTCCCTGGGAAACAACCACGTCATAACAAATGTACATATTCAAGCAAATAAATTCCCTCATTGGCCATATCTAAAAATATGTATCTTTGTACACCATTGCGCATATTAAGTCTTTCACTTCTCTGTCAGGAATTTGGTGCTACTCTTCATTATTAGACTTCTGGAATAATAGTTGGCCATTGTGTTGAGCAGAGTCTTTCAAAGTGGTTTGCATTTTACAGTGTAGTTACTTTTGTATAAATTGTTCTCCTGGATCTGCTTACTTCATTCTACATCAGTTAATGTAAGTTTTCCTGTATTTCTCTGAACCTATCTATTTCATCATTTCTTACAGAATTATCTAATTGTTGGAGAATGGCTGTTTCCAGGGTTTTTTTGCTATTAAAAAAAGATCTAATATAGATATTTCTTCGCTTACAGGTCCTTTTCCCCTTTCTTTGGTTTCTTCAAGGTATAAGCCAAATAGTGGTATTGGGGAGTCAAAAAAGACATACATAGTCTAATAACTTCTGTGGCAAAATTTCAAATTGCTTTCCAGAATCTCTCTACCAATTCACAACTATACTAGTAGTTTATTAA
>CM053589.1:50743714-50766646 GCA_028646515.1 Pseudochirops corinnae | reverse complement strand
AGTGGAAACCTTCCTTACTTAAGTATTCAATCATTTCACAATACAAGTTAGTCTTCCACTAATGAGGCAATCATAAGTTAACTTAATCAGTTGCTTATCCAGATGTACAATTATAAGTATCATTAATCACTAAATACAATTATTAGAAAATTACGCAAACTCTCTACCCCTTGGTGTCTAGTAAATTTCAATTTCATCACATATTCAATATACAAGGAAAGGCCTTATCTTCATCTTGAGGTGGGGTGGTCTCTCAGATTCCCTGGATCCCCTTCCATGGTCCCAGCTTCTACCTGAATCCACCAAACAGTCACCTAGATTCAGAGGCAGACAGGCCCCAGGTTCTTGTCCAGTCTTCCGGGCAGTTCTTGTTACACACTGAAGTTCACAGGGTCCAGCACATCTCAAAACCTTCACCACTACTGTTGCTGGGAACTCAAGAATCAACCAAGCCACAAACAAACGAAGTCTTATCCCGGTCATGCTTCTTCAGTCTTCCAACAGTTCAGCTGGCCCTAGGACCCAGAAGAAAGCTCAGCCTTCCAGGCAGCTTTCTCAGCAACAACTTCAGCCTTCACCAGATTCTGGTCTCAGGAAAACTCCAACTCAGTTCTCAGTCCAGCAAGTAGCAGCCCAGCTTCCAGAGGCTGGGACAATTCTGCTTCCTCCACCAGGAGCCCACAAGAAGAAAAGATTCTTGATTCAAACTGTCTCTTTCTGGGACTCTTCTTATACACACAAGTTGGCTTCCTGTCTCAGCCAACCCCCTCCTGTCACAGCAGCAACAGGAGACAGAGTTCATGCCCTCTGTCTCTTTCACACAAGAGACAGAGTTTACACCCTCTGCCTCTTTCACAGAAGTATAGACCTTAGTTACTAAGGACTAAGTACTTACTAAATTAATTACCTTTACATAGGCAAAGACACTAATCATAATAATTAATAACCTTAGTAAGCTGTAAGCTCCCAAATTGGCCCCAAGAATCAATAGTGTTTCTATATAATAATAACAAACTCCAAGAGGAGTAATAGGAAAATCCCATTTTAAATAACTACAAAATTCATAACTGTCCAGCAATCAATCTACCAAAACATGCAAAATACTTATATAAATTTAATTATAATTTAAAGTAATAAAGGACAATTTTAAAATAGAGAAGCAGTCACTGTTCATGACTGGGGAAGTATCAGTATAATAAAAATAAACATACTATCAAAGTTAATTTCTCTTTTAATGTGATACCAATCAAATTATTAGAGATATATTTTACAGAAATCAATAAATAATAAGAAAAGTAATTTGGAGAAATAAAAGTGTTAGAATCTCAAGGGAAATGGAAAAAGAAGGGATGAAGGAGTAGCACTTTCAGATTTCAAAGTAAAATCATCAAAACCATCTTGTACCGGTTAAAGAGAGAGAGAGAGAGAGAGAGACAGAGAGAGAGAGACAGAGACAGAGACAGAGACAGAGAGAGACAAAGAGAGACAGAGAGAGACAGTGACAGAGAAAGAGAGAAAGAGAAAGGGAGAGAGGTCAATGGAATAGACATGATATTTATAACACTTTTGTGAGAGCAAATATTTGGAAAAAGAGTGTCTGTTCCTCAATTGGGGAATGATCAAGGGGTGAGGAACCTGTAGCCTCAAGGCCACATTGCCACATGTGGCTTTCTAGGTCCTCAAGTGCAGCTTAATCTAAACTTCACATAACAAATCCCTTTAATAAAAGGATTTGTTCTGTAAAACTTGGACTCAGTGAAAAGTCCACACCCAAGGACCTTGGTGAGCCTAAGAGCCTGGGTGGCTCTTAGAACAGGAAGTTCAGGGCTAAGTTAAAGGCAAGTGACTCTGAGTCAGGCAAGGTGACTCTGGATTAAGTGATTTTAATTTAATCAAGGAGACTCCAGGAGATGATATTCCCCAAATCAAATCAAAATATCCCTGGAAATCAGCAACTTCACTACAAAAATGAACACAGCAATTTGGTAGAAAAGACAAATCAAGTCAAAATTCATGCCCAGTTAGAAGGAAAGCTAAAGGTCAGTGAATATTTTATACAATTAAAATAGTTATAAGTCAACATGTTTAAACATACTGTCAATTGGGGAAAAAACAAATGAGAAAATTGTCCTCTGTCAGCATTTCTGATATTTTAACCCATATTTTTTTTTTGTCAAAATGAAAAGATCCAAGGAGACCCCAAACCACCATCAGCAACAAGCATTTGATTTCTATGTCAAGTGCCAAGACATAACAACCAAGGGCAACACTAGCTTAGAATATAAATACATTTGTAGAACACGCTCACCAGGATTGTGGAAGATCATGAGCAATAGCAAAGCCTCATAAATCAGAGAAAAGCAGTTAAGACAAAAATGAATCTACAGAAAGCTTGGCGTTGTATCAATACAATTTAGATTATTCCAAGAGCATTTATAAAATAATAACTGACATGCAGTTTGCAAAGCACTTTACATATATTATCTAACCTAATTCTCCCAAGAGCCCTGAAACAGGCATACATAAGGAAAATGAGGCCAGGAAGGTTAATTGACTTACACATGCAAATGTCAAAGGTTTTATTTATACCCTGGTCCCTGTTGATTCAAGGTCTGTTGTTTGCTCCACTATATCAGCAGCTTCTCCTAGAAATGAAGCTAAGAAAGAAAAGGAGGGAGGAAGCACCACAAAGAAATGTGGTTTGAATGGATTACCCAGCATTTTTGCAGTGGTATAATCGCATCATTGATGTTCATCTTTAGCCTTTATCTAGTTTTTAATTCTTTCAATTCTTTTTGTTTTTAGAATTATAGTTTTTCTCTTGGTAAGAGACTTTTTATGTTTCTTAGTTCTATCCCTTCCTTTTATGAGTGAGGAAAATTAATTACTGAAATGTGGAATGATTTGCCCAAGGTCACAGAGGTTATAATGGTAGAGTCAGACTTCAAACTGAGTTCTATAGGCTCTGAATCCAGTTTTGTTTTTAATATACTATTCTGCTTAATAATCATGATGGGCACAAAACTGCATACAAGTTGTTTTACTTTCTTTGTCTTCTGTCAATAGCACTGTGCCTTCTACATAGTCAATAAAATATTTGTTTAATGCTAAAATTGTTAACTTCATGTGATCAACCCCTAAGAAGGGACATATATCCCTTCCCTCTGCTTCTTGCTACAAGACAGCTAAAGAAAGCCATTTTTCTTATCCTCAGCATTTTTTAAATCCTTAGCTCATACTGAGCTTTATCCTTCCTGATGCTATTCTTATAAGTCCATGCCACATTTTTGTATTCATTCTCATTTGTCTGTCCTTGCTTCCATCTTTTGAATATGACCTTTTAAAATCTGAGCTCATCAGAGAGCTCCCCATGGAGCCATATTGTTCTCTTTGCATGCCTCCCCCTTTTCTTTTTCATCAAAATCATTCATGGCTGCCTTGTCAGAATTTCTTTCTCGAGATTTCCCATCCCTCATAAGCTTATTTCCCTTTTAGCATTTCAAACCATGGGCTCAACTCTTTCTTCTCTGAACGTTCTGAAATCCACAATACAAAATCTAGGATATATGTCAGACTATGTCCAGAATTCCCCTCAGCTATCACAAATGCTCAGACGACATAATTGATTTCTCACATTGTTTGCAATTCAAGAGGTAGTTTTTCCTTGTTATTCTAAGTTAGATTCAGAATACCAGTTTCCTTATTTGCTTCTTTCATCTTCTGAAAGATGGAATTATCAGCAAGATACATTAAGCAAGGAATGTTTCAGCTGCTTTTATCTTAGCTAGAAGAGACATCCCAAAGATATCCCTAAGTTATACTCTCCCATTAAACCTAAATGCTTCCTCTGTGTCAGGGTGCTGATCTAAGGTATTTCAGGAATTCATCATCAATTTCTTCCAACTGGCCAGGCAGTTTATAATTTTGTAATATGCTCTTACAACTATATCATTTCTTTTCTCTCACTAATTGTTGGACATCTTCCCTCTTTCTTTTTAAGTTATTTCAGCATTGCTCTCCACTGGATCTAATTTAGTTGTTGTACATGTGCACCTTTTTAAAACATCATTTCATTTTTTCAACATACACAAGTCTATTTTCTCTCCCTCCCTGTTCTGTATGAGATTGATTTTCATTAGTCAGTGCCTTATTTTGGCTACTGTGATCCACTTTATGGTTTGAGATAGAACTGATGGAATTTTCACCTCTAGAAGAGAGATGAAGTGACAGATCAAGCCTGAATTATTGTTTTTGTTAGTGTTACTACTGTTGTTTACTGTCCACTGTAACTTCCAACGCAACCCCATTTGGGGAGACTTCTTTCCTAAGTAGAAGAAACTTTCGTATTGAAAGTATGGTTTATTGTAATCTTTTTGCTTGCATACTAAGAGTTAAGCATTTTATTTGAAGCCACTTTTAGTTTCATAAATTTGAAAGTGCTACAGGTTACTTTTCTTCCTTTTCTTCTAACTTCTGCCAAATAATTTGCACACACATCTCTATCACACCCACACTCATACTCACACACACACACACACACACACACACACATGATATTAGCACTTGACAAAATTATTTTCATAACATGTTTTAGTATATAAGCTGAGCATACTTTCCACCCTGAGATGACTCTCATACCTCCCAATGTCACTGACCATGTGTCATCCTTAGAAAAATTATGGGAACTATTCCTTAATAGCTACTCTTCCTATAACAGGAACCTAGGTATGAGACTACTTGTGGGTAGACACCCATCATGGGTAGAGGTTAAACTTTATAGGCTAGGCTTCTGTACTCTCACCAATTAGCACTGAGAAAAGAAAAGCCCAGGCATATACCATATGGTCAACAACCATAAGTTGAATAATCAAATTTGGGAAATCTTGGGAATCTATGAATCACAGTCTAGATACATAAGCTAGAAAGAGAGTAATATCCTGATAGACAATATTAGTTCTAAATTCAGCTACCATGAAAACCTAAGCCACAATGTCTTTCATGGTGTTAATAACAGATTTCCTTCAATTTTCTGGTACCCATGGCTCTTCTTTATCATTATCTAGATCAGCGGTTCTCAACCTGTGTGTCGCGACCCCTTTGGGGGTTGAATGACCCTTTCACAGGGGTCTCCTAAGACCATGGGAAAATACATATTTCCCATGGTCTTAGGAACCAAGATATGGCTCCTCTATCCATCTCCAGGAGGGTCTGCCCACATGCAGATACGCCCAGATATGCCCATATATGAGTACTAAAGGGTCATGGCATTAGGAAGGTTGAGAACCACTGATCTAGATCCTGGGAAGCTACTTCCTTCTTAGAAGATCCATATCTACCTCCTATGGTAAAAGTCTCTCACCCATTATAAAATGTCAAGGAGCTATATTATTGTCAATACTGGCAACACTGCCTGAAATAACAAAGCCATGATGAAAAGTAGGTTCAGGGGAAAAGATAGAAAGTTAGTCTTTCAGCATGTTGAATTTGAGGCGTGAGGTAGAAAGCCTGAAATAAATGACTATTGTTAAGTAAAAATATAAGGCTGGAAGTTGGGAGAAAGGCCCTAAGTGTGATACAGATTTGGGAATCATTCATATAGAATTAATCATTGAAATTGTAGGAGCATATTAAATTGCTAAAGGAAATTATATAGCAAAAGTGATAAGAAGGCTAAGAATAATCCTTCACGATCATCTAAATTAAGGGAATGTGAGTAGGAAGAGGAACTATTGAAAGACAAAGAGAAGGAGAAGTCAATGAAGTAAGAGGGGCAGTATGATGTAATGGATTAAGTACTGGATGGGAAGTCTGAATTTTCTTCCAACATTTGAAAGCTGTCTGACAAGTGGCAAGTCACTCATTTCTTTGAACCTCAGTTTCCTTATCAGAAAATGGGGATGAAGAAGCTGTAGTATCTACTTCACAAGGTCATTGTGAATTCAAATAAGATATTGCATATAGAGCACTTTGCAAACATTAAAGCATCATAGAAATGTGATTAATTAGTATAATTATCTATCTACTTGTCTTTTATTTATTATGTGGAAGAGGAGGAGAACCAAGAGATTGAAATGTCATGGAAACTGGGGAGAAAAGAGTTCTATAAAGAAGGGTATTATTCCACAACGTTAAATATTATAGAGAGTTCAAGAAAGCTAAAAATTGAAAAAAAAATGACATTGGGTTTGGTGATTAGAAAGTCACTATTGGGGGCATCTAGGTGGTGCAGTGAATAGAGCATTGGTCCTGAAGTCAAGAGAACCTGAGTTCAATCTCTGGCCTTAGACACTTGACACACTTACTAGCTGTGTGACGTTGGGTAAGCCACTTGAGCAAGTTTTGCTTTCCCTCCTCCAAAAGAAACGAAGAAAGTCACTGTTTACCTTTGAAAAACAGTTTCAGTAAACTGGGGAATAGCAGTAGGGACAGAATGCTCGTTGAAAGGAATTGAGGAAAAGATGTGGTGAGAAAGTTGAGGGTCCTAAGGGTTGCGTATTCTTTTACCAAACTTGACTGTGAAAGAGAGGGCAGAAATTGTCACTGTACGTGCAAGACACTGACTAGAAGCCATAAATAGTGACTGACATTTGAGTGTGACTTTTACAGGTGAAGGAGCTTGACATATCTGGTCATCATCATGCCCCATCATGTTTTTCCACATTTGGCCTAAGGTTAGGCACTCTAGCTCCCACCAGTGTTCTTTATTATCTAGCCTAACTCACACCAAGCATACTGCTTTCCAGTCACCTTATGTTCATACTCTTCTCCCCAGCTTTCTATCTTTAATTCCAAAAACAGTGAACAAATCAATACTAGCATACCTAGAAAAATGCTTCTCAATCTATAGTTCCTATAAATATACTCTTTATCTCCTTTGACTTCTCAAACCAAAATTCCCCTTGCTAGTTACCACACTCCTATATGCATGGTCTTCCATATGTAGAATATAAGCTATGTATGTGCAAAGACTGTCTTTCTTCTTGTATTTGGATTCCTAGCTCTTGGCACAAAGTTTGGTTTATAGTAATAAGTGCTTCATTCATTCATCCATTCGTCCATATCTCAAAAAAAGACAGTTATTTTTCTTTTAGAAGAGATCAAGCTGGCATCATCATAAGTCCACATTTATTTTATAGGATCATTATACAGAAACATTTCTCAAATATAGTAGACTCTTGAAATATCTCAAAATGCCTCTGTTCCCACTGGATGTCTCAACTGCAAGAATGATAACCTTATACTAGCTACTTGCAAAATTCAGATTGACAGGCACTTTCATGTCTGACAATGAGTTACTAGTTCATTGAGTTTGATGGATTTATGGACAGGAACTTTATCTGAGCTATCATTTTTTTGCCTCACTATATTCAAGCAAAAGTTCAGACAATAGGGATGACAGAAATTACTAAATATGCCACCAAAATGGATTTTTTTCCAGGAGATTGACCAAGAAGACTTACCCAGTTCTTCATTGTTCAAAATGTCACTCCCTGTTCAATTGGAGACAGTACTACTGAATTACTAGGGAGGTGATGTCTCAATATTTTCTTCAATTATCTCCATCCAGATTTCCTGAAAACATAAGATAGTTAAGAAAATACTGTAGATGCTACTTTGTACAATTTTTGTTCATGTTTGCTACAGGAGTTTTGTTGTTCCTAGTTCCTGTGGGATGGATGGACTAAGAAGGATTCCTGCTACTATACATAGTCAAAAAGCCTATATTATATAAGGTTCATGTTGGAGAATAGTTCAGTATAGCCATGTTGATCAATTGTAATGTCCTTTCTCCTAGAATAATTTGACAATGCATAGTAACAAATTTCATGAATATATCACGTAATTTTTCACCAGAAGTTTTCTCTATTGAGTTCAAGAAAGTAAATAACAGTGCAGTCATTCTCAATTCTCTTGAGAAAGAGACAACTTTCTGTTCTACATTTAATTCCAGAAAAGAATAGTGATTAAAGTCCACATAGTCATAAGATCATAGATTTAGAGCTGAAAGGAATCAATGAGGTTATCTACTTTAAGCCATTCATTTTCAGAGAAGGACAATGAGATCCAACAGCACTGTGACCTTCTCAAGGTCACACAGGTAATACAATAAGTAGTAAAATATGGATTTGAATCCAGGTCCTGGTACTGCAAATTCAGCATTTGTAACACTACACTGCCCTACCTCTCAGTCAGAAAAGACCATCTTGCTTTGAAGAATAATTTCCTTTTGAATATTAATAAACAAATATAAATGGAAGATTTTCTTGTTTTTCTTTCAGTAATTAATTTTATGATTAAATTTAATTTGAGAATGGAATATTTTACAAGCTAAGGTAATAAAGTAATAGCTAATAAAAATATTTTCAATTCAGATGTTTTACTGACAATGACTAATTACTCATCTTTAGAAATTCTTTCTAAGACAGGTAAATATTATGGGGCCTTTTTTTCCCTTACACTTTAGTTGTGAGTAAGATTTTAGGGGAAACTATTGCAGCTATTATGGACAATTGGTTAAAGACCCATGATTGAGAAGTTCCGTTATTTAATTTATAGAAGGTGACAGCTGTGTATTACATGAATAAGTAGTTATGGACTTTAGAACATTTATTACTTGCTTGATGGTCTATAATGGCTCTGAATGGTCTCCTATGTAAGTATATATTTAGTCATTTTGAAAAATGCATATTATTTACTTGGTAGATCTTGTACCAAAGCATGATAGAAGAGGTACTGTTTACTCAGTACTGTTCTGGGGCCATGCCAAGTATTCATAAGTGATTCTAAAACATATATTATTTACCTAGTACAAGCTTTGAGGGTTTATGTAAGTGCATTTAAAGTGTGCATTGTTGCCCAGACTCCTTTAAATAACTGCATAGTCTTGCTGACTTCTTTATAGCAAGCCAGACTGCATTCATTTTCCTCAACTTGGGTCTTGCATTTCAACCTTGTCTTTTTACAGTAATTAATAATCTAATTGCTATCTTATTTCTTCCTTCCTTTAATTCTGTTCTTCTCATGCACATCATCTCTATCTTTGATGCTCTCTTTCCCAAATCATAGCATTTCTTCTACCTTCTACAGTCTGACTTTCAAGCCCCTCACAGCACCCAGAAAGTTTCCAATAAAGTACATTTTATCTTAAATTTCTTTGGTCGCTAGAAGTCTTTTATGGTGCTAATCATTCCTTTCTTACTCTCCAGACCCTTTACTCCAATTTCCTTTACAGTATTTTAAACAGTTTCAGCTCTCTACTTATTTCTTTGAAAATGCCCACTAACTTCACTACTAACTTATCTGTGCAGGAAAACCTTCATAACTATACTTGGAATTACAGACTGTGAAAAAAAGATGGAAGAGACCTTAAGACCAGACAGTGCAAATCCTTCCTTTTATAAAAGAAAACAATCAGGTTCTAAAGAGTTTAAGTAAGTTGCCCAAGGTCAGACAGTGACAGCTTTCCTCACCCTTAACCCAGTGCTCTTTCCACCAAATGCTGCCTTACTGATCTATCATAAAAAGTTAATTAAGGCAATTTTATATCATCTTTAATTTGCGACCAAATTCAAAATTATTGTTGATGATTCTGTGACTTTTCTTTTGTTGACTTCTCCCCCATGCCCAATCACTCTTTATGCATCTCAGTGGAAGGAATAATGAGAAGAAGGACACAGTGGTAAAGACTAAGAGACAGGGGAAAATGAAAAGAAAAACAGGCCTTGAAGATCTAATTTGGTAAATAAATACTTCCATGGGGCTTCAGAGAATGGAATCTATGTATTTATATAAAAAGGTAGGTAGATGGGTATAGATAGACAGATAGACAGACAGACAGACAGATAGATGATAGATAGATAGATAGATAGATAGACAGATAGACAGACAGATAGATGGATGGATAGATGGATGGATAGATAGATATAGCAGGGTCATAGGATCATAGGCACATAAATTTAGAGCTAGAAAGGACCTAGACGTTATCTAGTCCCACTTTCTCATTTTGTAGATGAGAAAACCGAAAAGGAACTTGCCTAAGTTCATACAATTAGTTAACTGAAGAGGCAGGGTTTAACCCAGTTCTTTTGACCCTAAATTCAATACTTTATTCATCACAAGACAAAATATGTGTTCTGGTTGATTTAACGTGTTATTACCAAGAATAAATTATTTGCTTGCCATTTTGGCCTCAGATTCATTAGTGGGTTTCTAGGGTTTTTTTGCAGTTCCTTTCAAAGAAGAGTTTTTAAGCTGGGATACAAAATAGATTTCAAACGTTCTGTGAACTTGGATAGGCGGAAAACATATCTTTATTTTTACTTTAATTTCTTTTATAATCCCATATATTTTATTTTATGTATAACCTGAACCTCAAAGCCCAATGATATGACACTCTCATTACTGGTGGATAACAGTGCTCCATGCCTGCATGAGAGAAGGATTGGGGAGGAAATTGGGAGAGAAGAGATATGTTCTTGAATCTCTTTGTGCTCTGCAGTGTCTTTGGACTCTTTTGGATTTTAGCTTTAGATGAAGGTAGATGCTGCCAACTCTATCTCAGGTTGCTGAATGGAGAAAAGGCTCTGGGAAGAAGTTGACATGAGAGGAATTGGCAGTCTCCATCATATCCCAATCCCCAGCTTGCTACAGTAAAGACTTAAGGAAATTTTCCCTTTGGATGAGATCTAGGACGATGTCTCTCTTGGTTGAGCTGAGTTCTCTCACTCCCAATAGGAGAGCTCCTTGACCCTCTTGTCTGGCATATATTCTCCTATGTATACAATTATCCCTTCTACATCTCAACTTTTCCATTGTGGTTTTGATATGTTGCTGATTGGCATGAGAAATTAAATGGAAATTAGAGAGTAGTTTTGCAGATGACACACAAAGGTCAGTAGATGACACAGAAAGTTTAGAAACGCATAAATGCCCAAAATATATGTATAGTATTGTATAATATCAATATATTTTTATCTTTTAATACCATAATAATTCAGATTTCTTCTCTGGTACAAAGGGAGGAGCAAAAAATTTTATGCAGATTTTCCAGATTTGGGGAATGTTGTGCCCTTAACCCCTGTGATGTGGAAGAGATAATGTACTTTTTCTGATTTCTGTTTTCTATGTATGTATTTAAAAATATTATTCTGAGAAGGGGTATGTAGGCTTCACCAGACTTCCACAGGGAAATTTAAAAAACAAAACAAGTCAAGAATCTCTGCTTTAGAAGATCATTCTCTCTTCACAGGTAAAAACAAAACTAACATTTATAGATCATTCCGTCTATGAGTGGGTTTGAGTCTTCGTTTTGTCACTTCCCAGTTTCTCTCCTTCATCCTATATAGCCAATGGATTTTAATATATCCTGAGTTGATATAATGGGCCACGTGTCTCAAGGAAAAGTTTAATCAGAGGATCTGTGTTCAAATTCAACTGCTATCATTTTACTACCTGTGTGATCTTGGGGGAAGTTATCTAAATTCTCTGGGTAGCAGTTTCCTCATCTGTTGAATTACGGTGTTTGTCCAAATGGTTTGTCAGGTAATTCTAGTTCTAAATCTATACTCCCATGATACTAAGACTGAATTTACATTTAAGGAATGTAGGTGTTAGTTGTGTGAATTTTTGTTTCATATATGACTTACTTCATCATACATTTTCTATTTCTTTAAATAGTATGATCTTTTAACAACTTTAAAATTGAGATTTATATATATATATATTTTTTAAATTGACAAACCTATATCTGAGGCTTAATTAAAGTACATAAGCGGCCATTTTGATCATATGTAGCTGTCATATTATAAGTTAACATAGACTTTCTCACAGTTAAAGTAAATTACTCTGACACTGGCTGTACTGGCAAGACTAAATATACTTTCCACTAAAAACAATCCTGTCTTTTCTATTAATTTCAATGTGTAACTGTATATAATTAACTGAGAATCAAATTTCACATTTATATCTTGACAAATTAGTTTAATGCTGTTAAGGAGATAATGTAAACACAGTAGTTTGAATCTGTGTTGCCTTCTCAAATATAACTACATAAAACAGCATTTACTCAAGGCAATGGAAATTCACTTTTCTCTGGTACAGGGTACTCAAGTAAAAGTTCTGGAATTTAAGAAGCACTTAGTAGCTGCATTAGGCCATTTAGGTTGTTTCAGCCTCTCAAATGACTGTAATTCCAATCTGCTCAAGTGCCCTGTTAATGACCTTCCATCTCAAAGCAAGCAGAGGAATTCACTGTTTATACTTTAAAAAAAAAAATACTATATCACAAACAGACTGAAGGACAAGTTCTTTTCATTCTATCTTTACCATAGTAGAAGGGTGTAAACTGTTACCACTATTTCAACTTGGAAAAGCTAACCTTCTGTGGCTCTTAATGAAAGCCCTCATTGAGAAAACAAAATCAACCTGTCCAGGTAGAAGGGAGCTACTTAAGTGTTTTCCATTTCTTATTATCTAACATCCATTAATTATATGCATGGAGTTTAAATAACCAGTGAAATTCAGCCACATTTATGCACTTTCATTTCAGTGACATGAAGTAAACAGGTAGGTCTCTAGGCTTCCTGTAGGCACATCATTCTAACATCTAAATATATACACAGTTCTAGGGAAAATGTAAAAAGATGACCACTGTGACAAAGGAGAACCACATACATCAATCTACTCCCTTTTTCTCCACACACGCACCCCTCCACCACCCTGGCCTTCTTGAAATGGCAAACTCAAAAATAATATTTGTATTTTTTATATTGGACTTTTGACACATGGAAAACCAGCATCTACTCAATGCTTACTGTACCAAAATTAAGACTAAAAAAACCCACCTATTTTAGTTTCTCCTGAATCAAACAAAACAGACAACAAATGGATATTGAAATTGTATGCAAAAAGTCATTGTTTTCCAGAACCAAGTTCAGTTACTGAATTTGATGTGAACCTTTAATGTCAGGCTCTAAACAAACAGTGTCATCTTTCTTCATAAGTATTAGAGAAGAAAAATTTTATTTCCTTACATATTTGCTCTAAAAATCATTTTTTGCCAGTAAGGCACAATGAAATAGGCACATAATTTTTCCAACCTATGAAAAAGAAAACCACTTCCCTTTTGTTGAACATGACTTTGTATTCAATGAAAAAATATGAAGAAAAATATCAGAAATGTTAGTATAATGCCCTGTATCTTGTCAGGAAAAATAGCAAACAGAATATGTGAACATTTTTTAAAATTTAGTAGTTACAGTGTTTTGTCAAAGAATAAAACAGTGATACCATGCAATTTATTAATGTTGTAAAAAAATTTTTTTTGTTGAATTCTGGAGCTCAGTTGAATTCTCCACAGAAGTGATTATCCATCACACCCACCCCCTGCACGCTCTTTTCGTATCATAGAAATGAAAAATGAAAAACTAGGTATAGAATTATAGAATTTTATAGCCAGAAAACATCATGTAGAAGATCTAATATTAGATCTAATATTAGAAGATCTAATCTAATCTAATCTTATTTTGTAGAACATATGTTTAGAGTTAGAAGAGACCTGAAAGATCATCTAGTCTAAACAACTCATTTGATAGGTAAAGGAATTGAAGCCCTAAAAGATTAAGTGATTTACTCGTAATCAAATAGGTGGTAAAGTGTCAGATTCAGGATTTAAACCTAGGGAATGGTTTCCCTCTTTATACCCACCTACTGGCTCTCATAGCTTTCTTTAGGTCCCAGATAAATCATACCTTCTAACAGATGTCTTTCTCAGTCCTTCTTAATTCTAGGGCTTTCCCTCTGTTAATTATTTCCTATTTATCCTGTAAATAGCTTGGTTGTACATAGTTGCTTGCAGGCTGTACCCACATTAGTGTTAGCTCCTTGAAGGCAGGGACCATCTTTTGTATCCCCAGGGCTTAGCACAGTGCTTGGAACATAGTAGGCATTTAATAAATGCTTATAAATTGACTAACTCTAATTTAGTACACTTTCCTCCAAAGGAAATCTTTCAACAATTTACATTTACAAAATACTTTAAATCAATATTCCATGAACATTCTCCCTCCCCTATCCTATGTAGTAGGTACTAAAAGATATTATTATTATCCCCATTTTATTGATGATACAACTGAATCTCAGAGACCTTGACTTACTTGCCTATGGTCACATAATTGATAAGGATGTGGAATTTATACCCAGGTTTTTCTGACTCCAGGTCTTATACTTTTTTGTTCTATAGCATGATGTTTCTCAATTTTACTGAAGAGGAGACAGCCCCCAAAAAGTGAAACAGCCAAGATCACGTATCTTGTTATTGCCAGAGCTAAAACTTCAACATTAGGCTTCAGAATACCAATTTGGAATACTTTACATTTCATTAAAAGAGTACTGATTCTATAGTTGAGGATCTGGATCTAAATCCTGACTCAGTTACACTGGACAGTGATTTCAACCTCCCAAGACCTTATTTTTCTCAAATATAAAAAGGAAGTAGATTAGATTGCTTCTAAGGTCCCTTTCAGTTCTAAAACTATGATATTATGATACCATAACATAATATTGTGAGAAAAAAATATTACAAAGACACATGTAATTAATATTACAAAGAATCAAAGAATAAACCCTAAAATAAATATATAGATTATTAATAGCAAATTATCACTGTGGGTTGTAGTGATCAGTAATACCCTCATGGAAGTATGACTAGGGTTTGGCCTTAAAAAATAGATTAAGTATGGATAAGTAGAAATGTGGAGTAAAGATCTATGAGTCAGGGTAAATCACTGGGCAAAGCAAAGGAGACAGGAATGGGTACAAAATTTTTATGCATGAGTGAATAGTCCAGGTTAAGAGTCAAGAATATGGTTCATGTGGTAGATGAAGTCCTACCTATGCTTCATTGTGGGGTGAAGATGGCATTTAGGGGTCATAAATGTTGTGTCAAGAAGGCTAAGCTCTGGTCATTTTTTCCAAGTTTGAAAGACTTTGAATATGAGAATAATACTTTAGCAGGGTTCAGGATAAAATGGATTCAAGATCACCAATTGTATATAAGGGGACAGATAAGAGTCAAAGATGATTGTTTATGTTCTACTTGGGTAACTATGAATAATGATGCTAACATTTATGAAATACAAAGAAGCAAAGGGAGAAAACTATATTAGGTGTAAGATGAAATTTGATTATTATTTTTGATATGTTGAGTTTAAGTGATAACATGACAGAGAGGAAAAAATAGGCAATTGTCCAATAGGCAATTGGAGATTTGGAACTACAGCTTGAGAAAAAGTTCCAGTATATAGATACAGTTTTGGAATCACCCTCTTTGGATTCAATGTTAAAGATTTTTAGTCCGAATGGGTTTTCTGTAGGTAGATTTATGAAGAGAGAACAGTGGGTCACTGGACAAGCCTTTGGGAATGCCTATACTTGTTAGTAGAATTATAAGCCATTGAGGGGATCAGGAAGGAGACATTAGAGATAAGGGAAAGAAAAATCAGCACCAACACATCCCCATCCCCACACATCCACCTTCCAGTCCCCTCCCCCCACCAAAATCAAGAAAACAGTGAATTTCAAGAAAGTGGAAAGGGGTAAACAATAGACTTGCTAATGACCTCATCTTCAAGAAGGTTTCAATTTATTGTTGAGGTTGGAAATCTCAATCTTGGTCTAAAAATCTAATTCTCACTAGCTCACCCCCACAATTTTATATTTCTTTGATTATATTGTTAACATCTGTTTCTTGATTTCTCTCCTAGGTCCTTAGGAGGACCTGAGAACTCCATCATAATTCTTGACAATTATGAAATTTGAAATTCTAACGTGGGCTTAGTTGTTTAATCTTACTTGTTAAAAAGTCAAAGGACATACACTGAAATCCCAGAATGGGTCAAAATATTAGAAGAACAATTTTTGAAGAGGGTTTACAATTAAAACTCTTTGTTCTACTGATTTTATTTTTTCATTAAAGGGAAAAAATACTCCTAAAATAATGCCCATTGTATACTTACTCTAACACAATTTTATAGAACATAGTTGAGATTCTCTTAAGAACCTTTTACTTTACCATAAGAAATTTCTGATTGATGGAAATCTCAAATAAATCTAACAAAGAAAGACCTGAGGATCTTTCTAACTATGACTGGAGTCAGGAAGAGTAGTATGAATTGCTATTGTATTTACTCAGTGGTATGACAATATAATTCCCATTCGTACCATGAAGAACCTTTCTAATTGCATGTAATATTTCAATGCATTGGATCTATTTGTATTAATTATGATTTTGATATATGCTAGTCCACCTGGAATAATAATAGGATCATTGAAAAAAAACCTGTGTACTCTGAATTTTTGCCAAAGAATGTCTGAGACAAATAATTTATTAATATAGTAGCATTCTTGCTTGCTAAGAGCTTCAAATAGGCAAAGCTTCCACCTACTATCTGTTTCAAGCAACATCCACTTATATTTTTTAGTAATCAAGAAACAAAAGACAAAATTCCATATCAAAGTCAGACAAGAATACAAGTTTAAATTTGTTTTTTTAACTTGCATACAAAAGAATATTTATTATTAATTTTGTTATTAGCTAATATTAATATAGTACTTTAAACAAAACACTTACAAAGCATTTCACACATATTATCTCATTTGATTAATTGTTAATGTTAGCAGAACTTTGTAGAAATTTTCAAAAAATCAATTGTTTTCTTTATAATCACTCCCTCTGAGAATTCCTCTTTCAACTTGTTGAAGGTTATCAAAGAGATACCTTTCTAAATTATATTAATCAAAAGATGATTCCATGTTCAGTCCAGGCACCAAAAATAAGATTAAGTTTCTTGGTTTTAAAGAATCTAGTTCCCTACTCTCTCAAACTGATTGGCTTCTATTCCAGGAAGACTGATTAAGTCTTTGATTCAAGTGAGACCAAGGACTTCATTCAGGTCAAGACACTGTCATAATATTATTTCTTAATATTTTACAACACAACTGAGGCATTAGTGAATATCTTCCATATGATTATATGGATGAAAAGGAATCCAGCTGTCTAGGACCACAAACTACTGCTGGCCCAAACCCGGAAGGCCAGCCTACATAGGAAAGCTGTAAATCTAAAAACAACATGTACTGATTTTGGTTCTCAACAGTCATTCAGTTGGGACAAGCTTAAGCCAACTGCACTTCTGCTTGTTCACTGTATATAGAAATAGTTGCAGTGTCATGTTAGCTTAGTACTTCTGTCTTCACACCTGACTAGCAGAATGCTACAATGAAAAGAACACTAATCATAGGATCAGAAAATAAAAATTAAAATCTTAGTTTATAACCCATGTGACCCTGAGAAGGTTATTCTCCCCGGCACCAATTGCCTCATTTGTAAAATGAGGGGTGGCCTAGATATCATAAACTCTGAAGTCCCCTTTAGTTTTAGATAGTACTGTAAGGGTGTGGGCTGTGTTCAGGAAAAAAGAAAAGAAGGAAGGAAAGAAGGGAGGGAGAAAAGGAAGGAAGGAAAGAAGGAAGGAAGGAAGGAAGAAAAGAAGGAAGGAAGGAAGGGAGGGAGAAAAGGAAGGAAGGAAGGAAAGAAGGAAGGAAGGAAGGAAGAAAAGAAGGAAGGAAGGAAGGAAAGAAGGAAGGAAGGAAGAAAGGAAGAAAGGAAGGAAGGAAGGAAAGAAGAAAGAAGGGAAGGAGGAAAAGAGGGAGGAAGGAAGGGAGGAAAGAAGGAAGGAAAGAAGGAAGGAAGGAAGGAAAGAAGGAAGGAAGGAAAGAAGGAAGGAAAGAAAGAAGGAAGAAAGGAAGGAAGGAAGGAAAGAAGGAAAGAAGGGAAGGAGGAAAAGAGGGAGGAAGGAAGGGAGGGTGTATTTATTGCCAAGCAATGTGCAAAGCACTTTACAAGTATCTCATTTCGTCGTCACAACAACCTTATGAAGTAGATATTATTATCGTCATTTTACAAATGAGCAAACTGAGGCAAACAGAGTTTAAGTGACTTGCCTGAGGTTATTCATCTATGCAATGTGAGACAAGATTTGAACTCAAGTTTTCCTGAGTCCAGGTCCAGTCCAGGTCTCTGTACCATCTAGGGGCTTCTGTTTAAGTTAGTTTACTAGTTGTTATCATTGCTGGGATTGTTGGGACTGAAGTTGTGGGGAAAATGCAATGAGAAATGTTTCACTTTAGGTTTAGTAAAAGGAAGAAAATGGAGCTTGGGATAGGGGCTTCAAAGAAGACTGAGGGTTGTGTGCCAAATAAATTAACAGGTCAAATCTCTCTAAAACTTTAAAATCTTGAAATAAATTGGAGTCTTGTCTGAAGAAGCAGTAGAAGACAAGATGTAAAGAAAATATATCTTAATTTGCAAGGCATTTTCTTGTGTTTAAGGAGTGGATAGAGAACTTTTATATTATTTAATACTGCATGAAATTACCTTGAGGAGAACAGAGTTCGCAATTCATAAACCAGTCATTTCTTCCGAATTCTAAATGCAGAAATAGTTTGGTTTTTTTTTAAAATAAAACTGCGATTAACCAACCAAACAACAAGGATTTATTCAGTGCCTTATTAAGCCAGGCACTGTACTAGGTACAGGGAACATAAAGACAAAAGTAAAATTGTCCTTGTCTACAAGAGGCTTCCATTTTAAAAAATAATTTTTTTGAAAAATTTTATCTTGTTTTTATATTCGCTAGGTTTTGCCCTATATCCCTCTAAACCATTTCCTAAATGGAACCATCTAGAACCATTCCCTAAAATGAATAGCTTTTTAAACAAAAAAATGCAAGATGAGAAAAAAAATCAATAAAAACAAATTAGCATAATAAAAATATCAAGAGTCATATATATTCTTCAACAAGAAGCTAATATTCTAAGCATACGTAAGTCACACACAAAGTATTTGTAAGGTAACAAAGGAAGGGAAAAGGGGAAGAGAGGAACAAGCAATTTTTTGGAACCAGGAAAGGCCTCAAACAAAAGGTTATACTTGACTTGAGCCTTTAAAGAAACTAGACATTCCAAGGGGTAGGAGTGACAGTCAGGGTGAAGGCATGGAGGTGGAAGATGGAGTTCCATGTGAAAGGAATAATCAAACTCATATAAGCAGTAATTTTATTTTTCTGAAAGTTTCAAACTGAATATGAGAGGGTTGCTTCTGAACATTTCATTTGTTATACTCTGTTCTCCCAGTCACACATTCAGCATTTTGACTTTAGTATAGGTATGAGTTTTTATTGATGTATGGTGAAGTATAAACACATTTTGATTTTTGAAACTTAGTTCGCTAAAAGTGGTGGGTCTCTTCTCTCTCCAAAACACTAGCAATGTGACCCCAGGCAAATTATTTAGCCTCTCTCAGACTCAGTTTCCTCATTTGTAAAATAAAGATGATAATAATACCTACCTCCCAGAGTTATTAGTAAAATGAGTAAAAAAATGGATAAAATGAGATCATAGTTGTAAAGTTCTTTTCAAACTTTAAAAAAGATATATAAATACTATTTATCACTATCATCTCTTCCTGATCCTCAGTCTCATCATTCTCATCAGGAAGTACTAGGCTGACACTGTTAGAATTCACTTTAAAGATAGAATTATTCAAACCATTGGCATCTTAGGGAGGTAAAGGGGATGATGACAGAAAAAGAGAATCTCTTTCCTGCCACCAAGCATTTCTCTCTTTGGGTCTTAGCTGAAGCTCCTCTACCACTAGACAGGCTCAGGACTGAACTGAGTTAACTGCTGAAAGTACTCTGCTATTTAAAGCCCGCAAGGAAGTGGTTAGCTTCTTTGTCTAGACAATCTTGACTCATTAAAAAAGAGTTCTCACCTCATAAAGAGTTCACAGAGCAAAAACCATCTTGTTCACACATTTAAGACTTCCTCACTGTGACCACCTTTATATTTCACTTGTTGTAATTGCAGTGATTGGAACTGGGGTGGACCCCACTCTTATACTTGCAAACCAAATAAAACAAAAAGAAGTTAGTATATTATTTGGTTCTAAAGCCCTTCTCTTAAACAAGAGAACCGGAAAAAAGGTAAATGGAACAAATTATTAAGAGTAAAATAATACTGGATTCCACATTCTCTATTCAACTGTTTTTAAAAAAGATAAAAAAAGATCTGTGGGCTAAAAGAAAGCATAAAAAAACCCTTTTTACTGAAGTATAGTTAAAAAAAAAAAAAGATTTATGGACTCAAGATTTAAAGGAAGTTTAAAGAATAAGGAAAAGTGAAGGGAGACGTGTTTATTTGATTCTCTATAACAATTCCCGTTAGGAAGTGTTAACTTCAAAAGCATATTTTTTTTGTGGGGAGGGGAGAGAGACTAACAGTGAAAAGTTCCATAAATGAGAAGGGAGATTAAAAAGCTCATGATATACTTCTAGCAAGTTCACAGGCAAACAGCAAAGAAATAAAATTCCTTTTATCTCTCAATATAGAGAGAAGGAGCAGGAAAATCGAATAAAGGCATTGGAAGGGAGAAACAGGAAGGAGAAGACTATAAGGGTGAGGTCCTTGCAGCAAAAGAAGAAAAGAAAGGCCAACACTAAAAAAACTCTTATGGGGGGAGGATAGTTAGGTGATGCAGTGGGTAGAATGCCAGGTCTGGAGTTAAGATTCATCTTTGCAAGTTTAAATCCAGCCTCAGACACTTACTAGTTATATGACCCTGAGTAAGTCATTTAACCCTGTTTGCCTCAGTTCCTTCATCTATAAAATGAACTCAAGAAGGAAATGGCAAATGGAAATTAATTTAATTCAATTAATTGTTGAGGTTGGAAATCTCAATCTTGGTCTAAAAATCTAATTCTCGCTAGCTCACCCCCACAATTTTATATTTCTTGGATTATATCTTTGTCAAGACAACCCCTAAAAGGAGTCAAGAAGAGTTGGGAATGACTAAGAAAAACCTGAAGGAAAAAAATGGGATTGTTAGTGTGTACCTGAAGTAAGGCACTGAGACCTTATCATTGGTTTTCTTTGAGTTCAGAGGAAACAGCAACATATCAGAAGAAGGCCTTCTATGATAAGGTTCTATGCTTCTTGCATATAGCATATAGGGATGTGCTGTAGAAAACCCCTGCTTGCTATAAAGAGCTGATTAAGGTTTAGGGTGAGCATTTGTACCATAGAAACAAGCAAACACTACAAATCAAGGTTTAAATTATTGTTTTCTTGATTGTCTAGACATCAAAAAGTGACCAAGAAGTATTCTTTTTTTCTCTAGAAAGCCAGTTATTAAACGTTTATTTAGCACACCAATAGCACTATATGTTATCACTGTTATTCTAGAATACTCTGCACGTACTTCTGAGGTTATCCCTCAAGAACACATGAGGAGGAAACAAAACAGGTTTTTATGGATGATTTTCTACAACAATTTACACCCTCACTGTTGTGCAACTACAAGGCTTAGTGAAAATAGGATCCTACTGAATTTGTTACTTGCTTTTTTTAAAAAAAAGAAACATTTGATTCAATTGAACAAAATTCTGCCCTCAAATAGTCTACACAAATAGATAAATAATATACTCCCCAGATCACAACATATAGTCCATTGAATTAGTCCTTCAATATCTGTACCTGAGGCAGACTCATTGAGATGAGCAATGAGTGGGTTTGAAACTAAACAGGAGTAAGAGATTAGGCCATATCACGTTTAGAAAAATACTACCATATCTTTTTGGTGACTACCAAGCTGCTCACTTCTACAAAAGGCCAACACATTAACACCACTATTCTTCCAATGATGCTTTGTAGCAATAAATCATGGAAAAATATGAGTTCAGAATAATCTTAATTTCTGATGACCCAGTCATGTAGCAAAAGGACAATCCTATTAGTAGAAATAGGAAAAGAACCTAGGGAAGATTTCTAGCACATTGTAGTACAGTTTGAGGGCTCATACTGCTAAGCCCTTTTCCTCCACTTTTTTCATTATTTCTCTTGAAATTCTTGAACTTTTGTTTTTCTTGATGTTTTTTGTTATTATTCTTTTGGTCTATAAAGTCATCATTTGGTAGTTTGTTAAGGCACTGAATGAGCAAGTTAATTTAGGCAATATGACCATTTTTATTATGGTGACTGAGAAAACTGAGAGGATTGGGACAGCAAGAGGTTAACTATGGGAACTAAGTGAACCACACTGACTATCTGGTCACTCAATTCTGGAAGTAGCTTAGTTACTATTCAATTATGGGTCTAGTCCAATTTCTGCTTTGTGAGAAGTTGATTCAGTTGTGGGAACTGGGAGAAAACCTTATTGCATAGTTCGAACCTAGCTCCCCATAGCTAGGAAGCTGGACCACCTCCACTTTCAAGAACCTAGGTTATGCTGACCAGAAACCTAGTCAGATCCAAAGACTGATGCAAAGGAGTTTTCTTACAATTGTCTGCTCACAAAGCAAGCCATGTGTCTTGTCTGAAAATTGGGCCCATACTGATCACTTATTGTTGTCATGTTCCTTGATTGTTTACAGAAATTTGTGGAGTAGAAAAACCTCCTTTTTTGAATTCAGTTAATTTCACCTGTTTGATCTCCCCTTTCCAAATTGGAAAGTTCCTAATATTTCATCCAATTAGAAATTAGATTACCTAATGTTGTATCGTTTCATTCTAATTAATTGGCCTTATTTGATTACTTGTTTTTAATGTATAGAAATTTGTCTCCCCCATTATTCCAAAACTTAGCCTAAGTTGAGGATCTGTTCTGATTTGTCAGTCAATTGACATGCATTTCTTAATAAATGAATATGCTCCAAAGATCAAACCTTTCCTCAGTCATTTCATCTTTCACCCACCACATGACTATTCTCCAATTTATAAATGGTCAAAGATGAAAAAAAAGGGAAAAAATCCAAGCTGTCTATGTATATATATATATATATATATATATATATATATATATATATATATATATATATA